>JAJEKV010000436.1:0-203874 GCA_021234155.1 Isoetes taiwanensis
AAATAATTAATCGAGTTGTGTCAAGAGAATACAATGAGCGCATTGATCAAACGCCTTGATTGGCAAGTCTATGGTTACGCTAACGAGCCCTCAAGAAAGGAACTTCACGGAAGACTAAAGCTTAAATTGACAAGAAATGCAGCTCCAAGAATATGTTGATAATATGTTTGATCATAGGTCAAGTTTGTATATCATAACTTTGTGGCACATTTGCGAGCAAAACAATTCAAGGAATCCATGAAGAGTCTTTGTGATGATACCATATTATCAGTCGCGTTGATTTCTGAGAATTATACTTGAAGCCATTCAACGAGATTCAAGCATAACATTGGTACAATGAACAAATCAAAGATATTGGTCCACATCACTATGTTCAAGGTAAAGGGTAAAATGAGGAAATGTGTGCACTTCTTTATTTCGCATGACAAAATACATGATACCACTTTGTACAAAAAGCATTCAAGATGCACCTCAATTGGCTGAAGAAAGAAATGGTAATCGGGCCATATGAAATACCACTTAGTTTGTCTCGACGTGGTGTGCAGCCCAATTCAAGTTTAGAAGAGCTATCATCAACAAAGATAAGATCTAATGCACCGGAATTTCTTTGGCCTGTGACATGGAAGGCACATGACGGAGAAGGAGCCATAGCCAAACTATGGCGTGTTGTTTACGCATTCGTGATTTTACGCTTACATACGCCCGTGGTTTCTTTATGGAAAATTTTTGTATGTAAATATATAGAACATTGGGCTTAATTTCAATTTACTTAGAAGTTAGCTAAGGTGGCGAATATTTTCTTTCGTGGAAGTTAGGGTTAGTACCCAAGGCAAAATTTTGATGAAGGTTGAACTATATAGATTAATATTTTAGTGTTTATACAACCATACGTTTCACAACTATTTTTATTTCAAACACATTTTGATGATGTGCCATAGCTCTTACCTTGTTTTTAATTGTTATTTTATTATAAAAATGAACTTAATAAGCCAACGAATATAACTTATTCAAATTACAAAAAAGTTTTATGCAAAAGGCCAAAGTCTAGATCAAAATTTGGTGAGCAATGTAAGGCTTCGGCCAAGATATGCACAATACTATTTTTTATAAGCAACAATCCGATCTTCACATGTAAGATAATGCTATATATCACAATACTATTGTTAAATAAGACAATTCCCACCAAACATAACAATCTTCTTGTGACCATTGAAGATGCACAATAAGCCATATGATATATTAAGACCCACGTGACACCATGCCGATTGAAATCATGCCAGCCAAGAGAATGGTGCAACTATTGGCTTTTTTGTATTCCGACGAACTCAACATCGATAGCAATAATCTCTACCACCTTTTGGGTGCCAATGGTTGGCTTAAAAGGCTTCGATGATTGATTTTGGGTGGTTGAAATCGCTTGAATTCATCATAGAAAATCACAGAGAATTAGTTCAACATAATGCTAATGCTTGTAGATCTCTTATGTGATGTTCAACATGGAAGGAGGCAAATTCTCCGGGCTACACCTCATTAGATACCTATCAACGCTATGATCATGATGAAATGTAGAAATGATGGTAAGAGTTAGTAGCTCATTGGACCCAAGGAAGCATATTCTTTATTATCTCATCTCAGGACTTTGTTGTTGTCTAGTCAAGGCTATGTAAATGCAGGTGTACATAACGCTTATCATCATTCCCCAAGATTTTGTTGTAGATGTAACATGTCAGAAGATAGAGAACAAAACACACAGCAGCTTCAAGTTTTGAAGCAAAACACATGGGCCTTTCCTGAACAACAAGGAGGCATCTCTCAACCCAGTGGGTCTGGACAAAGAACCATGTTCATCGTGATATATCGGTGAAGCATAGCCATCATTGTAAATACGCCTATTACTTAAAAATAGTTCTACACTAAGTTAAACGAGAAAGATGCCAACACTTTTTTAAATGCATTACATAAGGTACAATAGTAGCTTCAAGTAAATGTAAAATGAATGAAAGAAAAGGGAAGAAGTTTCAAATACAAAATGGAAATATTCCAGATAACGTAAACCTGCAATAGGAAATCATGTTGTTGTGCAAAATAAGAAAATACGCTATACATAACCCCAGAAAACATTATGCATTGTGCAAAACAAGAAATATGCTAAGAATGTGCAAAATAGAGAAAGACTTCAATATTGCTCGCACCATAAAGCTTTCGTAAAATGTTTCTACTTACAATTGCTTAAATGAGCCGAGATCATCTCAAAGGTTTCCACCTTGATGATCCAGCTTGTGTAAGTTTCTTTACATTGCTACACAATACAATAGTTTCTTTAGAAAATTTCGAAGCCTTAAGCTATGCACTTTTGATTTCTGTGTAAGAGACCTATCTTCACAAGACACCAAGATAAAAACATCACGTAAATCAGGCTTTCAAAGCTCATCACGCTATTTGATTTCACAAACCCTATAAATCTAATATAAAAAGCTTCTACATCATAGTAATGTAGATTTTGAGATAATACCATTTGAGGAAAATACCAAAAGTTGTACTGAATGCAAAACCCCGCCATGGCCTTGAAAGCTATGAAAAAATGTTTCCTAATGCACGCCTGAAATAGGCACAAAAAGAAAAAGCTTGATATACATGCAAATACCCGCACTAATTTAGAACTCTAAAGATCTCAGACAAGCACCATGCCCTGCAGTTTGCAAGACAGAAAACAAAGGCCATAGAGGAAAAATATTGAGCTCTATCATCTTGCTTCCCATTTTTTTGCAAAGCTGCTATTAACTACCAAGGCTAATTTAATCTAGAATAAAAGATCATAGGAGAAACCTAGGCTAATACTAGAAATCCCGCCCATAGTTTCAGGGCTTACTTTAAGCTCCTGAGGGAGCCCAACCGTCAAGAGTGGGCTAAAAAAAAAATCACATTAATTACGAATTTACCAAGACTGTGATGAAATTTTAAAATTCCTTAAATATAGCAACTTAGCTTAATATTGGGCTCCATAAGGGAAACCCCGTGATACGTCCCGCATCTTCCCTCACAAGATATAATGCATCTATACCTATAAGTTGACAGTCAAATTGAGCTCTTGTTTTATTAATATCGCATTTAAAGTATTAATACATACAAGACGCGGTGATAATGTACTTAAAAAAAAAAAAAAAAAAGGCGCCAAAATGATTTAGACTAATAGAATTGGTAAAATTATACATTAGAAAACATTATTATATATTATAGAATAGGAGTAAAACCACATTAGAGACTTTTAGACATTAAGAAAAATTATGGAATTGTAGTTTAAAGAAAACAATCTTCTTGCAAATAGAAATCCAAGCATTTTCCCCGCTTCTTACCCCCACTTAATCTAATGGAGATGATGCAGCATTAACCTTTCTTTGTTTCTCATGGCGTGAGGCATACCTCTCCTTAATACTCTTCAAGAGCTTGCATTCATGCCAAGAAAGAAATACAAAGGTCGGGCCAAGTGCTAATAGTTTTGATGCAACAAATGAACAAAAACTTACTTAAATTTATTTGTCTCCAGGTGTAGATTGCAAACCAGAATATATCACTCTTAAATGAATATATTTTGAGTTGAAAACTTTGAGAAATACTTAATTTTCTAGAGTAATATATTCTCGTTCATTATTTAAAACTTGAAGTTCTTCATACTAGTTGTTAATGCAACTATTTCAACCAGAATACAAGAAATAATAGTAAAAAAATTACGGGAAGTACTTAACGATTGTACATAAAGTAATGATTTTACGATTTAATAAGTATTTTATAATTCCAAAATGTATTTGAAGTACTTTTTAAATGAGAGGTATGCATACTTTATTAATACGCTATACATATAATACCCGGCATCGCACTAAACGCACCAACAACACCGAACTATGGCTTCGTGCGTAAGAAAAAGAAAAAAGGGATGCGAAGTGATAAAAATGCGTAAACCATGTGGTATTTTGAAGGTGTCCGACATTGACCGCTCCCAAAGATTTGATGTGCTCCCTCCTGAAAGGGGGCTTAATCTCTTTCATTGCGCATCATCCATAGATCCAAATGATCCAACAAAGTTAATGTGTAGATCTCTTTCATGTTTTTGTAAGGCATGCATCAATTTTGATTGGCCCGCTTTGTGAGAATGCCGATCATTGTAAGGTGTGGAGTTGAGAAAATTAGAGCCCACAAACAGGGACAATGTTGAAGAAGATGGGTATGAGGGCAGGACTTGTGGGCAAATGACGGAAAATGTGGATGAGATTGTAGGTTGCATTATTTTGCATCATTCACATCCCCTTAGACAATTATGAAAGAGTCCCTTATTATCTCATCCAAAGTAATGTATGAATCATGCCCTCAAGAAGACACCACCTGATGACTATGGAAATGAATTTTATTGTGGTAATGAAGTTATAGCTGGTAACTACTTTTGAATTGATTCCTCGTTGCCATCAAAAAAGTATAGGGCTTATTCAAGGAAGAACTGCATTAAAACATAAACATTGCCAAATATATTGTTTATATAGTTCCAAGACCTATACTTAGTATAAGCTGTAAAAACACTCGTAAGCGTATCATTTCCAAGAAAGAAAGACTCAAGATTCATCCAGAAGGTCCTCGAAATGTGAGATCAAGAATGGTCATGTTCCTAAAAATTGTGAGAAGAGTGTCCAGATACTGCTTGAAGTTGGTGAGGCCCAACGTAAGCAAAGACATGTGTTTCTCGCCTCATACACATTTATGATAGAGAGATTAAAGTATGGTTTGAGGTTATTCAATCTCCATACCTCAGCCCTTTTCAAGACTTTGTTGATTGCTTTTGCATGCACAACTTCCCCGCTTAAGTTGAATGAGAATACTTTTTTAGTTCTCCGCTTTAGATAAATTGGGATTCCTTTATCATCCTTGTTTGCTGCTACTCCCATAGCTCGATCCATGCATCCAACATTGTTAAGTCTCCTCTGCATATCCGTAGAACATCATCAAAGAATTGTTAGATTAGATAGAAAGAAATCATGTAAAACCATGTAATCTTCCAAAGCTATTCCATGTGGGTCATATTTTTTTTCCCTCACCGAAGTTGTTTAAGCCTATCCGAACAAAAGCATGTTTAAGAATATGAGTACTCTAAACGCGGATCGCCTCTCCGCTTGATTTTGTTCAATTGGTTCTGCTCGACATTGATCTTCAAGAATTCCGGCTACTACTTGAGTTTGCATTTGAATTGGGGATATGATTGTGATCTAGTCGCTCGATCTTCCGCCCATCGAATCAACCGGCCACCGCGTACAAGTAAAAGGGAATTTTTTATCCTCGGGTTTATTTCTCCCCAAGCCGATATGGCTGCATGCCATGCAAAGGATTTGTCTTTAACTCATTGACATTCTCGCCAAAATACATCAACAAGCATAGCGACATTGTCAATTGGCATACAAAAGAAAAACCAAGGCGTCTTCTGGAAGTTTCATAACCGAGGAGGTGTTTGATTTTAATGCTCTATATTCTTCCTGCAAAAACTCATCAACTTATTAGAAAGTAAAAGCACCATTGTGGTCCTCGATTTACCACCCAACCTGACCAACTAGAAGAGATATCACCAAGTCAAGTTACTCCAAGACTAAGATCTTCTAGCCACCAACCACTGGTGTTACATGAACTCCTTCTAATGATATGATCAAGCAAGGAACAAGAGGAGAGCATTTAGAAGGTAAGGCTAGGCTCATCATCAACATAGGAAGAAGCAGATCTAGCGTGCAGTCAACTCAGACCCCTATGCACCTTTCTGGGCATAACTTTCAAACCGTAAAAAAATCTATGGATAACCAAGCCCAATCTAGAAACTAGACTTCATGGGCTTTCCAACAAGGTAAGGATCGCTGATTTCTGAGTTGTGGTCGCAGAGATATCACGTCCTCAAAGTTGTCCTTTTATTTATAGGTAATAATACCTTTTTTTTTGCCTTTTGCTTCTAAATAAAGGTCAAGGTTTATTTTTAGCTCTCTCTTGATAATAGTAAGGCTTGACCTACTGATGACTTTCTTACTTGATCATATCAATAAATATTGTTCCATGCAAGGCCACTCCCCGAAAGCACCATTATTAGTTATTAACCTTTTAAACCATATCAATTCCTCCTTTCTGGATTGATCGCCCCTCTATCAAGAAATTATATGGCAAATTTGACACAACCAAGTCCATGGCTACACCCCCCATAATAAAAGAATAAGTCCAGCCCTTCAGGGCTGAAAATTGCATCAGTTCATTTTAGAGGTCTTTCATTTCACCTATTAGAAATGGCCTCAATTTCATTTTAGAGGACTTGACATCCTTATAATCGTTAATAAGGAATTCTCGCAAAGTTCGGGCTTCCATACCCAGCAAGCAAGTCTCATTTACATCCCCGAAAGGAAACCATCAAAGATCCCTTTCAAAATTGATCTAATCAATTTCTAAAGTATGTTAGTCTTTTCCTTCTTGGGACTAATCTTGTCCTCTATGAATGTTCTTTTTTTTCGTTTCGCTGTGGTCAGACTTGGACGTAAAAATCTCCATACCATCCATCAAGTAGTAGGCCCCTCACTTGAACGCCAAGCATTCCTGGTCTTTCTCGATGCTCCAAGTAGTTTTTTCATGACAGAAAGTTTTTTCTTCCTTTCAACAAATATCACCATTCAACTGGAACAAGAAAGGATATTTTCCCTTCCTTCTCGGGAATAAACTTTAAAGTTCCAAAACACAAGTTGAACATCAACTTAATTTGTCTCAACAAAATGTTTACTAACTCTCCATTTAAGCACCAATCTTGATCAATCTCCATTCTCTTGCAATCTCCAAACCAAACCGTAAGACCTGGAACATCAAGAATAACAAACATTCTATTCACATGGACATGAGCACCAACTCATTCCATTCCCTTGGACATGGCATCCGGCCATTCCAATCACTTTGGTCAGAGCACCAACTCTTTCCAACCTTTGAGGCACCAACCTCAGCCATAAGGAACTAAAGATTCAAATCACAATCCCTAAACATCAATTTCATACCGCACAAGAGGTAACCTATTTTGTAATTTAGCCCTTAGACTCTTTTGTGCTGCATAGCCACTTAAATTTCCAACTTTCCATCACCCACTACGCCCGTAAAGACCAGAATCAGCTCTGATACCAATTGACTTAATGCTCTATTCTTCCCGCAAAACTCATCAACTTATTAGAAAGAAAGTAGCACAACGTATCCCTCGACCAACCGAACTGACCAACTATATCACCAAGTCAAGCTAATTCAAGAAGACTAAGATCTCTAGCCACCAACCACTGGTGTTACATGAACTCCTTCTAATGATGGCGATCAAGCAAGGAACAAGAGGATATTAATTAGAAGGTAAGAAAGGCATCATCAACATAGGAAGAAGCAGATCTTAGTCGCGGCAAATAACTCCAGACCCCTATGCACCTTCTGGGCATAACTTTCAAAAAACCGTAAGGAATCTATGGATAACCAAGCTTCCAATCTAGAAACTAGACTTCGGCTGGGCTTCCAACAAGGTAAGGATCGCTGATTTCTGAGTTGTGGTCGCGGAGATATCGTCTCAAAGTTGTCCTTTATTTATAGGTAATAATACCTTTTTTTTGCCTTTTGTTTCTAAATAAAGGTCAAGGTTTATTTTAGCTCTCTCTTTGATAATAGCAAGGCTTGGACCTACTGATGACTCTTCTTACTTGATCATAATAAATATTGTTCCATGTATACTCCCCGAAGCACTATTAGTTATTAACCTTAAACCATATCGCTATAAGCTTTTAAGGCAAGGTTACAGTAAATCTGTTCTCCTAGATTCATCTCGTGACACTCAAAAATAGTTGAAACCAGGCGCAGATATGGAATTACAATGAGCTAAAATGCAGTCCTATATTAGTGAACCAATCTTAGTCCATGCAACCGGGCTTGTAGCCGGAGGTGCAAAATGAGATAAACCAAAGATGGGAAGAAAGAGATCGTTCAAGTCGTGAAGTCGCCCATGGAGAAGGGGCTGGCAACGTAAACAATGACTTAAAAAATCAGCTCAAGAGGGTGGAGCTTGAGGACCGCTCATATCATCGGAATTCCATATTTATGTGGCAAAAGCAATCAAGAGGCTGATGAAATGGAGGACGCTCGATGCACAACACTTCGCACCATTATTAAAAAGCTTTATAAGAAAAAAAAAAGGTGGAAGCTTTGGCAATCAAACTACTCACTCAGTCTCGAGATTTGATGACGGGTCAGATCCTGTTTAGCCAAAAGTAGCATTGAGGAGTTTGATCCGAGGATCTTATTCGGAAGTTGAACCGGGCATTGATCAAAACTTTGCTCTCTCGAGCATTATCTATTATCTCTTTATGTATGTGTTTTAGTTGTATCCACTATCCAAGCATACTGGCTGGTCTATGTACTTTTCTATATGAGTACAACGGTTTCCTCTATTTCCATAGAAAGAGCATAATAGCCCTACAACTCCAGGAAGTCATGATCGAGGTCAAGTTAAAAAGGGTGCCTCTGAGCAACCCAAAGTGGGCCAGCTTGTTCCCTCGGGGAAGGTAAGCCTCATCCGTTCTCGAGGCCTCCCAAGAAAATTAGGCGCCCGCCCAATTTCCTGGGAGGTCAAGGGTTGGATTAACTGAGGCTGTACTTTATACTATTTATATTTATTCATCTTAAAACATTAGATCTTGTACATTACTATAACTTCTAGATCACATATGAATGCTTTTACATCATTAATAGCGATAATACACTTATATCATAAATAACGCTATTCAACATGCATAATACTTTATAGCATATATGATTCATAGATTATAGGCATTGGTTATATTATCAATCTCATAAGTGTCGTGCTCTGGAACCCAAACAAACATTGATAACAACCTGGTACTCGCCAGGGGAATCTCTCTCTCTAATCCTTTGCTATACCCGCCCGTGTGGATCAGCGAAATGATACCTCTTTACTTGCATGCATATAGATCTTTGAAGCTCATAGAGCAAAGGAAGTTCGAGATTTTCAGCAGGAGGAGGATATTACTTAATCTCCTCGGGATGAACTCTAGCGTAACGCCGAGACATAGCAAATGAATGCATTATGCCATTGAATGCAGCCTACACTTATCCCCTGAAATTATTGATGTCCACCGCAAAGAAAAAATTATTGGGTATCATACGAGTATATACATGCATAATTTTGATGTATATACCATCGCACTTTTTGTGGGTATATCAATGATCAAATATGGAGTCCATCAACGCTAATTCGCCGCCTACATGGTGGTACATTCCGGTCCCGACGGATTCCATTGCTTTCAAGATGTAAACCATGAACACCTTCGGCAGTGCCGCGAAGCGCAGGTATATGCTTGAAGACTCCGCTGACCACCGCTGCTATCAATCCCCGCCTCGCCATTATCCCTCATCCCTTCGATGTTATCATCCATCTCATATGGAATAGAGAGCACGGGCTTGTTCATGATCAAAGGATCTCCCTAAAATGCCTAATGACGCATGATTCCGTAAGAGTAATAGTAGTTGTAATCTTGTTGTAACTGTTGTGTTAGTATTCCAAATGGACTACATAATATTTGTAATACACAACCCTCCGAGGTATACTATTATTCCAACTGCTCTTCCATATTCCAAATTGAATGACACTGGGTTCGTTCTAAATTAAGGCCTCAAGTTCCCTTGCAAAGGCAAGTCTCAATCAAATTTCATAGTGCCTCCCTAGAGCTCAAATTGGGCTCACACCACTCCTGAGGTCAAGAGATGCATTAAGTTGCTGACCGCACTTCCAAAGAATGCCAAATTGACGCCCACCAGCTTTGCCTTGGAAAGGAAAGCCTTTAACCACATTTAATAGCTTCTACCTGGGGCTCAAATTAAAGTTCTCTACCACGCCCTGAGAGGTCGAGGGATGCTAAGTCATTCTACAATGCCATCGATACACAAATACCAATCACCTCCTCGATGTCAAGGGATGGATGGATAAGCATGCATCCCTTCAAATTGGGCACACTACTATTGTAAGGCAAGGTGGAGAGCATCGTAAACAAAAAGAATCTTCGCTAACTTTAAAACAAGATCTATACAGGCATATAAGCACATGTTTTCATGCTCGAGGCACCTCTTGAATGCTTGTCTCCATGCTCTTCCCGAGAATCCAAGAGCTTGTTGTGCTGCCTCCTTGATCATCTCCATCTTTTCCACGAAATCTTCATGCCTCTAGTTCCCTCATTCACCTCATCCTCCCAGCCACGATCAAATGTCTTAGGAACCTCTTCCTCTTCATCCTTTAACTCTTCTTTAGCCTCCTCTTCTTTGAGTTTCCATCACTTAACCACACGAGTTTAGATCCTTGCCAACCTATTCTTCTAATCTTGAAGTTCTCGAATTATATCCCCGAGTATTCACCAAAGACACGGCCCCTACCAATGCTGCTAATGGTATCTTTTCTTTCCTAAACAGCTTGTAAGATCTTGAGAGCCAAGGGTCACGCTTTTTTAGCTCTTCCACCATGGAGCTTTTGGTCACCGAGAACGGATTACACTTCATGTATCGCTGTAGACTAGAAAGGACAAGGAGTCTCTGAGGAGGAGGAAGTGAGTATGAGGCACATTTTTGATCCAACTGCCTTTTCTTGCCTTCTTTCGCCTTTTGTATTGCCTCGAGCTTTTTATTTTTTCTCGCTTAACATGGGTCCTCAAGATGTTATTTGTCTCATTTTTAGTGTCCTTTTGTCCACCCAAATTAGTGCACTATTTTTAGTATTATGGGAAGAGGGAAATTCAAAAATTAACGAGAATATCGGGGTGGTTGATTCCCCCTTTCTCGAGGGAGAGAGATCTCATTTTCTTTCCATCCATTTTTGTTTAGGCTTCTTGTGATCCAATGACTAATGACGTAAGACAGAGGCGAAAATGGCGCTTGCAGAATCAATCGGCAAAGAGCAAGCAAGATGAGGCAACAATTGTCAAAATGAAAATTTAGATTGGAGTATTGAGCACTCCAAAAAGCAATTGCAACATGCAGCTCCATAATCAATGGAAAAATGTTTTGGATTTGATACTACGTCTACAACCCGTAAGAAAGAAGTATGGCTTCTAAGTGGAGAATAGCAAAGTTATGCAGGTTGTAGTGTCTGATAAGGAAAAGATTGTTCACAATGAAATTGTCGATAGCATCCAAGAAACCATACAGCATGTGAAAGGAGCGAGTCCAATGACAAATTAGTAGCAAAAAGAAAGATTAGTCATGGCACTTGGGATGGTCGTGCATGGAAGCAAAGATTACCGCCAAGGCTTTAGGAATTCATCCAAGGAATTGTTCCAGAGCCAAGAAGCACCGCGGTTGCAATTAGTAATAAAAACGCATTGTGGGCTCTTGGGGAAGGAAGAAGAGAAAGGACGCCCGAACCAAGAAGTGATTGAAAAAGTTGTGGATTATTGGACAAACTACACCAGAGTTTCGCTTCTAACTTCAAGGACGTTAGATCCGCAGAGGAAAACATCCTAAGCATCCAACACATTACCTTGATGTGAGCCATGTATACTATATCCGTGGGATCGCTTTTTACTAAGTCTTTTTCACGCTTACTAATACTAATATTTTTATAAGGTTTGAAGTAATCGATTCTAATATGATCTCGCCAATGGAATTAATCCGCACATCTTCCTCGTGGTAGCAAGTCTTAGTGCTATTGATGGTTGATAATGGATCATTTTTTTGATATAGTGCTAAGGTTTTCACCTTTATAATGTTGCCACGCTTAGTATTCAGGTTGATGTTAGTGCCAATCGCTAGTGATTTTGTAAATGACAATGCTAATATTACTATTTCAAGTAATGTTGTTCCAACCGTTAGTAATGTTGTCAATGTTAGCACTAAACTTAATCTTTAGTTAGTGAAGCACCACCCACCACTAGCAATGCTTTCATCCCAATGTCCTAGTAATCGTTAGTGGTTTGGTTTTGGTTAAGGGTAAAGTGTTGTAATGCTAAATGGAATCAATAATTAGTTCTAAGTTGCTATTCATTAGCGCTGTTTTATCTAGTGGTATTAGCATTTAGCATTTTACAAGTAGTTTCTATTCTTATTCCTCGGCATTGCACTTTCACTAGTTTCAAGCAAGACAATCCGGGACATGTTCAAATTAAGCAGAGCCTTCGGGAAAATAAAAGCCTTACTTTGTTGTAAAGCTATCCCTGAATTCAATACCTCGTTAAGGCGCCCGGTGAAGAACATGAGGAAAAAGTCCATGGTGCACTCAAGTGCGCATTGCACCCGTGGAGTGCAAGATATGTGACCACACCTGGCCAAGTAGGTTAGGGTGCAAGACATGACATGTTTGGCAAATAACAGCTGACATGTGGAGAAGCATGGTTTGCCCAAAGCCCCAAGGTGAGGAGGGCAATAAATGAAGCATGCTTGTCGAACCTCGTGAGAAGAATGTGGTGTGGAAAAAATGGAAAGGTGTCCAAAAGAAGAAACAAAGGACAAGACTCTCAAAAATCACTTGGGAGAACATAGACTACATTGAAATTGGTAAGGATAAAAATGGCAAAACCCAAAAAAAGAATTGAGGATCAATATTTACAGACTTAACCCAATGTTTTGATGGAAACCTTCGATCTAAAGCAAAGGAGTTTTGTGGACATATAATTTCGTATAAATGGCATCAAGCCATGTTTTTTAGGACAACCAAATAACAGTTTGCCGATGATACTATTGTATCGTTGGTTGACTTTGCAGAGAATTACTCTTTTTTCAAGGAGCGTAATGAAGTCTAGTCCAAGCATTGGCATAATGAGCGTATCACTATTCTTGTGCACCTCACATATAGAAGGGATCCCGAGACACAAGAAATGATCAAGGAAGAACATTTTTATATATCCGATGACGAAAAACATGATTCTTTGTTTGTGCAAGATTGCTTTCTTTTTTACACAATCATTGGATGCAAGAGAAGGAAATCACTTTGAAAAAGCATTATGTCTTCTCGATGGTGCAAATTTCACAATTCAAAGGTAAAAATCATTTTGGAAAGATGCTAGATTCAAATCTTTAACAGTTTAGACATGATGTGGAACTTTTGGTGCTCCGGCCATGGGAAGGGAGAACATGATGGTGCAGAGCAAGTAATAAAGAGGGCTTTGAGAGCAAAGACATTTGAAGGGCAGCAAGATGACCAATGCACACGAGGTGGTGGAATGGCTAAAGCAAATACATGTCAACAAAGAAGACCCACAACATATAAAAAGAAGATTCAAACCGTAAGTAGAACTTTTTGGGAGGTTGAAATAGGACAAGTGGACAAAAAAAATTGGGAAGCACGCCTTATTGAAGGATCTAGAAACCTTCATTGTTTCCATGGGTGTTCAAATCACATGACACATTTACAGTCGAAAACCTCTTCCTTTTGCACATATTGTTTAGATTTGAATTGGGAATCTTGCCCCAATGTATCATATACTAAGAAGTTTGAACTAGTTGTGGTAATGCCCATCAAAGCTATTGTTGAAGAAGAAGTACATGATGAAGGAGAAGAAGCATGGCAACAACCGACTTATGTAGCATGCAAGTATCTATAGGTGATGTCTTTTGCAAAGGTGGCTCCAAATAACAATCACGAGAATGTGAAATTCTACCTTATCCTATGTACCAAAGCTAAGTAATTTAGTGTTAGAAGACTTTGTAGATATGCAAAGGCGTAAGTTTGTGAAAGGGGATGAGGTCATAGAAGGGACATACTATGAGAAGTTGGTGAATTGTAAATCCAGCTACAAGTTTTGTAGAGGAAATAAAGCAATTGTTTATGCCACTCAAGTTGCAAAAAGAACAAAGTCGTTGGTTCAAGCAAAGCACGTTGTTGCCGGGCGTGGTTTACACTCTAAGTGCCAAAGAAGAACAAGATATTCTAGAGAGGCTTCCCACATTGTTGGAATAGTGGAAAGAGCAATTGTGTAAAGGGTACTGAATAGGTACTTTTATGAATATAAAGAAGTTTCTGTATTTTGCATTCTCATTTTTTATGCTTCAGTTACAGAATTTTGTACTCGAATGTTGAATGAATTCCAAGGTAAAACAGATTTAGAAATTTACACAAGGCACAAATTTACACAAGGCACAAGGTATAACAAAAACACAAATTTACAGAAATGCACAAGGCCATCATCCACATTAAAGAAGGCACTAAGGCCTGGATAACAGAAGGCACAAGGCCTGGATTATAGTCGACACAAGGCAGATCATACAAAGGCACTAAAGGCCTATATAGCATCTGTTTTTTAAAAAATACAAACGACAAAAGGCCTCGTGGGTCTAACTTGATCAAAAAGAAAAAAAAGAAAAGAAAACAAAAGATGGCTTCCCGGGACTTCAAGCTTCATCTGTAAGAAAAGTGAAGAAAATTAGTTTAGAATGTAATAAAAGAAAGCAAAAAAATTGAATGCATGCATGCTACTTACTCTCCGTAAAAATACCGCAATTCCAAAAATATTTCTTGTTCTTGTTCTTTAGCTACTTCTTCTTCGGGTCTGGGTCGGTTCGCTCCATTCGCTATCTTCGAATCGACTGCTCCCGGAAGAATCGTGATAAAGGAATCAAATTGAGCTGGATTCTTCCTCAAAGTTTCTCCAAAGATCTTCGAGCTTTAAGAGGAGCTTTCGTGCTCTGGCTCTCGTGAGGGGACAGACACATCGGGCCCTCGAGCCGAAAAATTTGGCTAAGATCATATGCCATAACCTGCAAGGACATGTGCCAAAGGAATGGGCAAAATGCCCACGGCTTTGGAAAGGTGGGGAAGGGGAGGGAGAGCGGGGAGGGAGAGCCGGCAGCCTTTTCGGACATTCTCGCTTTGAAGGAATTGGACGATGCTTCTCCTCACGACCATAGCCTATAAAGGCATCCGGCGCGGAAATTAATTTTCAGAGGGCTACGCATTTTAGGATTTCGTACCATTAGTATCTTAATCAGAATGATTTAGTAGGATACTTAATAATTACCTCGAAATGACCATAATTTTATTTTCTAAAAACAAAAAAAAAAAATATATCTATCCCGAAATGGCTATTTTTTTTGGACACCAATCATATTATGTTGGCTTGGGACTTATTTAGTAATTGTAGTTATAATTAGCTAGTGTAAATTGATTGTTGACTTCAAAATTGTTGACTTGGCGCTTCACCAAACATGTTGGTCAATGAAAGTCAAACATGTAACAAAGGGGTGATTCACACTTGTTGACTTGAAAATTGTTGATTCACGCTTTTACTTAAACATGTTGGTCAATGAAAGTAAAACTTTAGCTTAGGGGTGATTCATACTTGTTGACTTGAAAATTGTTGACTTACGCTTTTACCATGGTCAATAAAAGTCAAACATTTGCTTGGGGTGATTCACACTTTTGACTTGAAAGTTGTTGACTTACACAATTTATGCCTTAACATAATGCGAGAATATCATAGGTCAAAATTGTTATGTTTTTACCAAATGCTTGGGGGTGATTCACACCTATTGATTCATTTGGCATTTGTTGATTTGGCAATTGTTGATTTGGTAACATGTGCAACATTTAATGCATGTGGGATATTTGAGGCCATTACTAATGCAAAGGGTGGACGAGGATTACATCTAGAAATGTCATGACACTCTGGCCTGTAACTGAAGATTACAAGCCAAAGAGCCATTGTTGGGATTATCATGTTATATGATTATTCCTTAAGGGAAGTTGATAGCACTTTGATCATACCTAAGGGTAAGGGACAAGCAGAAAGGCAGTTTGATCTTCATCAGTTGAAGAATGAAGAATAGAGTTTGCATTAAGTCCAAAGATTACACATGAGGTGAGTTAATTATTAAGCTATATTTGTTTCAATGGTTCAATGGTTCAATGGTTCGAGGGCATAGAATGATTCAAATGCATGTGGGATATTGATATGCAAAACCCCGTTGACCTCGAAAACGGAGAACGCCGTGGGATATTTTGTTGGGCGTAAAAAGAGAAAATAACAAGACCAAGAATGCTGCCGTGCGAAGCCGGTACACCACCTGATCAATGATTATATAAATGTAGATAAGATTGAAGGAGATGCCATGGTGTGGAGACAAAGGTAATCGGCTAGTGTAATCGAGTGCTTGGGCTCTCGGGGCAAAATCATAAAGGATATGAATGTGAATGCTACAAAGTAATATAATCATATCCATTTGAACAGTGCTGACTATCCATTTGAGCCCACTATAATGGGAACCGTGATACCAGAATTATAAAGTTCTTTAAACGCTTGTGGTGTTCATAAACACCAAATTACAATAAAAAGGGATCTAATATTAAAAAACATACAAATGATTTAGGACAAGTCCATGGTCTTTAGTACCTCCAACACTTTTGTGCTTTTCTCGCCATATCGATTTCGAAAAATGTACCTCTGTACATAAGCAATTACGTTCACTACATTATTAGCTTCTCCAAGTAAGGTACCATAGTCTTCAACGGGTAATCACTGGCCATTTATGTCAGCACGGAAGGACCTTGGTGTGATGCGTGAATCTGCATTATTCTTAAAATTCATGCACTGTAAGGATCAATCAACAAAGTTGTCCTCAAGCTAAATTCGGACATTTCTCATAAACTTTTGTGAGTTTTTGACGTAGCAAGAAGTTCCTCCTTTCATTTTCAAAGGATGCACCATCCATTTGAAAAGAAACTTTATCCACTAAGGACCGAGGGAATGAAAGACCTCGTGCAGCTAATCTAATCGAAAGTGATTGGAAGATCATATACTAACAGCAAAATGTTCGGTGATTTAATTGCATGAATCAGATCTTACCGCCCGACAAAGAAGAACCTCTTTCCTTGATGGAAGAAGTTGGACACCTTCCACCACATCGCACCGCTTTAGCCTTTTTGAAAACCTTGTACAGAAATCCTCCGGCTCAATAACCAAAAGCTTCTTTGCCAACAACACTAGCATCGCGGCAATGACAACTATTAGAGAAATTATATATCAAGATTAAAGCGCAGTAAAGAAACACACTAGAATCACCTTAGTTTCTTAGTTATTGATTTGGATGGAGCTCGTTTGATGGAGGAAACCGCTTGGAATTATTCTTAGAAGGAGATTCTCCAACCGATGCCAAACCGTTTCTTTCCTCCGTGATTGTCTTCCACAAATATCGCGACGCGTTTGTCCAAATTGGAAACATAATCATCTATATTCTTGCACTTTTTCACATTCTCGTGATTTATTACTTTGTGACAAAGATTGTCTTCAATTCTTTAGAAATGTCAACTATAGAGTTTGAAACTTGAGCCTGCATCATTCAAATTATCAAACTAAATAAGTACTTATAGAAAAAAATCCAAAGTAGTTATACTTCACAAGAATAACTTACTTTGATCTTTTACAACTATTACTTTGTTCAAAGATTGTCTCTCTTCAAGTTTGGGCTTGTGGAAGATAATAAAGTGCAATCTTCAATGGATTGCATAATTATATCAGAGCTCCTCCAAGTCAAATAGTGTGCTTAATGATGGATCTTGAGTGCATTCAATGGACTGCGAGCGCACTATAATTGGGAGCGCATTCCGTGCGGATCTACATGGAAGTCCAATGGACTCCGAACCAATTATGAGGCATCCTGCTCTCACAAGAGGGACAAGTTGATCTCTTTGGAGAAACATATGTGAGTTTAAATTGATGAAAAGCTGTGCATGCAATGTGCAACAATGGTATGAAGACACAAAGTGGGTCAAAGGCATATGTACGTAAAGAACAACTTTGTAATTTTGCAAATGCTACTAGGTAGAGAATTTTGATGTTCCAAAATGGAAGGTTGAGTTGCAGTCGGACATCTTATTTAGAGATGAAGCTATTTCTTTCAACTTCTCCGGCCTTTGGTTGAGTCTATGTTCTTCGCCTTCTTCCTCGTTTAAAAATAAAAAGAATGATGCCAGAAGAAAAATTATTGAGCACTATGTAATTGCAAAGGTCATTAGCAATTACCCTTTTGTGAATTTCCTCCATACTCTTTGTATGTCGTTGTCGCTTCCAAAAGTTCCTTTTCCTTGGAAACCAGCATTGATGATAAGAATGTAATGACACCGGAGTGCTCACACCTGGCCTTTGTCGCCTTCAATTTGTTGTTTTGCATCATCCACCCTCAGAATCTGCACTTCTTCCACAACTTCCTTTTTCCTTCATTTCACCGGTTGCACTTTTAACTCTAACATTCAAGTCATCCTTCGCTTATCTAAGCCAAAGAATCAAGGAGTTGATGACAATAGTCCACTACACAACCAACAACATTTTGTATGAGGAAATGAGGACTCATACTCATCTTCTTCTTTCAACCTTAAAACGAACACTTTTCTTCGTTTTAACCACAAATGACCCGCAATTAATCTTTTGTCCTCTCACATGCAAAGTGAATGCCGTGCAAAAAAACTTCCCAATCTCTCCAACACAAACATCTTGGTTCTTTGGTAACATTTTCCAGAGATGTTCATAAACCGATCCACAAATAGTGGATTCATTCGACTAGACTTATAAATTTGCTTTGGTACCCACCGCTTTACACAACCAAATATTTTGCTTATCTCATCTTCACCACATCCGGCTTTCTTACATCTGAAGAGGTCATGCCTCGTAAGGCAAAACACGGATGTGTCAAACATCCTCCTTGCTTCCTCTTCGCCTATGGTCACTTTAGGTTGAGTTTTCTTTTGTTGCCATTCTATCCCCGCATCAGCTTTGAAATTATATATCAATCGAAGTTCTTCATTTTGTCTGCAAAAACTAAACCAATCCAAATCATAGCACTAAGTATCCCAATGGTAGTACTAACTCTAAGAGCTTAGCAATGAACTGCTACTTTTCTAAATAATTACTAATTGTCATGAACACCAATTACCTTGGGCCTACCGGCTATAAAATAGCAAATGCTTTAGCATGTCATGCTAAATAGCAGCTAACTCTTTCTAACTTAGCACCGAACTTCATCTTCTTAGCAACCGCCACTAATAACAATTTGAGCCTGCAAGTGTAGCACAAAATTTGCGTTCTTAATGTAACCTGCTACTTAGCAAATGCTGCCTACAAACATAGCACGAAATCACTAAGTAACTCGGCTACACAAAGATATACTAACTAGCAAATCTTTGCTGTAAAACATAGTACCAATATAACTTTTGTAAGCATAATTTTTAACCGATTGTTCCAAACATAGTACCAAATGCTAAACTCGTTAGCATCAACTACTAAACCTGCACGACCAAACATTATTAAGCTGTGCTTTCCGCTGATACCAAGCCCAAAAAATTCTCCACACCTGCAATGCAATCATCCACACCTGCTACATTAACCTTTGTCTTCAATATAGAAGCATGAAATATAATAGAATGAAACCATTTCCACATTATTTACCATTCCCAAAGATTTGTCAACGAAGATTAGATGCTTACCACTAAAAACAACTTTTTCTTGAGTGCAGGAAATTGTTCGAGATGAGCAATTTGATCCGAGCTCTTTATAAAGCAGGGTAATGGGATCTCGATTGTCCGCAATCGATTGTTTAGAATGGTACAAATAATGAATTCAATAATTACTCAGAGTAATCCACAAGAATTTACTCTCGCCAGTTAACCAAGCAGGGAAATGGGATCTCGATTGGGGATTTTGTTGAATCGAATGACTAGCAATTGTTTAGAATGGTACAAATAACGATTTCGATAATTATTCTTTGTAGGAGCAAAGATAGTCACAAAGAATTTGATCCGCCAGATTAACCAAGCGCAGCGGGGGATCTCGATGGGGAGCAAACTATGTTTCAATCGATCCAAGAAACTCCAAGAAAGTAGGGAAAGGGGAAAGGTTCGACGGTTTAGGATCCCATGGGCGGGATTTAGTGCTAAAATAAAATTTAAAAATTCCGTTAAACCCCCTTAATTAGCACTATTATCTAGGGCTAAAAATGGCGTCATTTATGCCACCCCTAGCGTGCGAGGACCCACATAACATCAAGTTGCTCGAATATCTAAATAAGCTTCATTTGCAGCTTCTCGTCCGTCTCAAATGACAATGCTTTATAGCCCTCGCATAATGCAACCCGGCTAAATGCACCACTAAAAAAGAAATCTAAGACAGTGCAACCTTTCATTGTCAATTTTTGTATTAGATTGCACGAGAACTTCTCCCCCACCTGCTGCACCCTTATCGCACCAGGGACAATATAGCCAATAAGCTGCAGGCAAAACAAATGTTAAGAAATTCGGCGAGCGCCCAATTTCAAATTGCTGCCGCACACTCAATATCGGGTAAATTCTTCTCAATGTCCTCTTTTTCTCGCAAATGCTTGGGAAAGTTAGCATATTGCCTAGGATGGTCTGAACTGGTGAAACAAATATTTAGTTCATCCAGTCTTGGCAGAGCTGCTAGGTCTCTTGCAACATATATACCAACACAAGACTTTGCAACTCCCGCACTGGAGAGATAGAAGCACTTTTGGCCGGGGGGTCCTGATAGGCACCAACCCAAACACGACTACCACCGTCTATTGTCTTCATAGCAGAAGGGCACTCATTAAGACGATCCGGCGTGATAAATATGGCGCATCCACAAAAAGCCGCTAGTCTGTCAATGTGCTAATCTGGTCAAGGAGTTTCTAATAGTCTTCCATTGTCCATTTCTTTGTATACCTAAAGTCACAGCCGATGAAGCGGGCTGACCTGTTGACTATGTCGAGGCACAAACCTAATGGACCCATCTGAAAACACTTGAAAGATTTACCTCCCTCCTTAATAGGGCCAAGAAGATATTCGTCTACTTTGGCAAAGAGGGACTCCGAAAAACTTTTCTTCTCCATCTCCTTACGTCCTTCAACCCATTCACTAATATTGCTGGCGAACATATAAGCATTAAGTTCTCCGTGAATATGGGATGAACTTGCCTCAAAGCAGCCATGTCTTGAAAAGGTAGTTTCTTCACATCCTTTAAGTATCTCAGAAGTGCACGCTCCATTGCTCCAATTTTTTTGAGCTCAAGGGCCCTCACCTTCATGGTACATGTACCTATATAATCTTTTCTGCCCTTGAGGAAAGTGGTGCCATCCTTGATCTCCTTCATCAGCCTTTGCAGGTCTAGAGGATGCATGGACTTCAAGGGGCGACAAGAGTTGTTGGTGAAAAGCCTTAGCCTATCTTTCACTTCAATTGTATCCCCCTTTTCATCCTTCAACTGATCTTCATAAAACAACTGCGCGACCTCCGTGCACATAGACCAGGTTTCATCATCCATGTAAACAAAGTAGTCATAGTCACACATAGTTGCTTTCTTCAGTGTTTGGAGCGCCACGGCCACCCAATCCTAAAAGACACAGAGAGTATTAGAGAAGGCGAGTAAACATGCATGAAAAAAACACTAATGGTGTAATGAAAGTCCCCTCCACAGGTGCCAAATTGGGCAACCGCCCAATTTCCTTCAAGATGGTAGGCTTGAGCGTCTACAAGAAAGGTTGAAGCATACTTACAGAATAAGCTCCACCAAGGGACTGTCCGCGCTTGCCCTTCTTCGGCTTCCCATAAAATGCCCATTGGTTTCGAAGCTGTTGAACTTCTCCAAAGAAAACTTCTTCATGTATAGTCTTCTTTGTAATGTCATTATTCCTGACTCACCTGAACATACTCAGTGGCTGTGAGATTTCTTACTAGCATCCGACATTTCCTTTTGGCATAAAAAAAAGAATATGAGTTCTGCTAAGTGCCTTCTTTCAGGCAGCCATGCCAAGGCTTGAGTAACAAGTAGTTGAGCAACTGTCATGGTATGGTTGCCATTTACAATTTAATCTTTGCATCTTTCAAATCTGTGGCCTTCTTCCACTTTATGGCCCGTCCGGTCTCTGGGTCGAAGGGCACGACATCAGCACAGGGAGAATGCATCTGATGGCTGATAAATGATTCATATAGAGTGTCCAAGTGCTCTGTACTGATGACCCTACATGTCATATTTGTCGGGGCTTTGTGCATCTTGAACACATCGATATCAATCTCAAAGCCCACCCCCATAGAGTAAATTCTCTTTTGTGCTTGATGTTAATGGCAATCTGAGACAACTCATGCCTGCTCTCTTGTATTACATCGCCCGCAAATGGCGTGACCTTCACAATGTGCATTGCTGGTTCTTCAGATTGACAGGCAGATCCGATCTCCCTCTCCAGACCATGGGAGCTCTGGAGTGTACTGGCCCCTTTGTGTCTCTTGGAGGATCTAACCAGCCACGGTTGTCTTCTTACGCCACTTCCTCTTCGGACGACTCTCCCTCTTCTGCACTGGGTTCGGGTGATCTTCGTGTTCTAGACATTCCACCCAAGAGAAGCTTAGGGGTAGCTTGAATTGGATTAATCTTAACGGGTGTCCTTGCCTTCTTTGACACCGTCGACATCTCCATGGGAGCTTTTTCTGACTCAACCTTCTTTGAAACCCCATATCTGGATCTTAGCCACTTAGTAGCATAAACTTTAGGTTGGATTTTACCATGATACTCTGTGTACAAGGCTTTGGACCTGTTCTGCTTGTGCTCAAATATCCAGACGTACTGCATAGAAGATATCCAAGATATCCAAACGCCTCTTAATACCACACCGCCCGAACTTTCATATGAGTGCACCCATCCTTTCTGTGCACAAGAATGCGGGTTTTCAGTGATACTAGCCTACATCAACTGGGGCTCGTAAGTATTGAGAGGAAGCTTATAACGAACGAAAGCCCTGTCCACAGTGTCTTCGACATCCAACTAGAACTCGTCTGGATTATCTGGCGACACCTCCATGTCAATGAGAATTCTGGCTGTATGCATTATCTGTGTCCCTTTCTCACCAAAGTAAAGACAAAAGTCCTTTAGGTGGTTCGTCTGAGAGACGGGGTGGATATTCCCTATCTCGATGCACCAAGTATAGTTGTCAGCTACATTCATAACCTCATCTGGCACTACAGAAATTGCATTGCTCTTAAATTGTCGCTAAAGCCCACCTATCATTGTGCTCATCATTTCCCTTCATATATAGCAATTAGCACCATCCATGAAACAATACGAATATTATCCCCATACTTTTGTACAATGAGCAATGAGCAATGTCATGATTCGTACACTAGATTCTAAATCGAGAAAGACACATGGCTCTCTCTTAATGACTAGCTTCTAGCAATAGTTTATGATCTAGACATCTTATTCATTCCAACGAGATTGCTATGCAACACAATTTCATTCAAATCAATGTCATGATGTGACTCTTTTTCTTCTGTGAAAAAATGGCACTACACAATATCCCAATATAAGATATTATTGCTAAAGCCCAACACTTATTGCATATCATTTACAAACACGAAAGGGCTTTCTATGCTTCCCTATTACCAAGCTCCAAACTCATAATTTGATAGATGTCTTTCTAATCAATGTTGTAACACAACAAGTAAAATAAAAAGAGTTTTGCAGTCTTTTCTAACAACAAGACCCCTTCTCCGCTTATTGCAAATCACTTACAAACATGAAAGTGCTTCCGATGCTTAATGGCATACCTTTCGATCTTAAACGATGCCTCTCACATCCACACTCATGTTTACATCTTCCTTCTCTTTTAGCATCATGTCAATACAAAAATTGTCACATTCTTTATTCAAACCAATAATCAAACAACCACCCTTTGAAATTGTCCTAAAGCCCGGCAACGCCGGGCACCATAACTAGTATGGGTTAATTTGGATTATTTCTATTTTTCTTAAAGTTCCATTTCCTAGGTAAAATGCTTTTTGAATTTGTCAAGGTATAGACCCCCCCAAAAAAAGAGGGAGGTTGCTATTAAAGCAATATATCTATATCTATCTATCTACTATCTAACATATATATGTTCTTACATTTGTCCCACTCAATCCGGCGGTCCGTTCGAGATCCGACGACCCACGTCGTTCGGGGACATATCCGACGACCCAGATGGCTTGGGGGATTATATATAGATTCTATATAGACGATCCTACGGTCCAGGTTGCTCTGATCCTGATCGTCAATTCAAGATCCTACAACTCACATTGCTTGGGGACATAGCCTACGGTGCACATGGCTTTAGGAATTATATATGATCGATCCTACGGTTCAGGTTGTTCTTGATCCTGATCGTCGATCTGAGATCCTACGACTCATGTTGCTTTAGATATTTGCCACATGGTGCGATCTCGGCCCTTGATTGAGTCCAAGATCCTACGGCACACGTTCAATGCTCGGTCCTTAAGGAGAAGCTTTTAAATTTTTCATGTTGTTTGGCCCTCAAGCCCCATTCTAACCACTAGACCAAGCATTGATTCATTAAAATAATTAATGTTTTAAATATACTTAAAGGTAATGATTCAATTAACATAAAATAGAGCATAACGTTCTAGATAGTTCTTAAATGCTCTAGAATGTTTTGGAAGGCTCTAGAAAGTTCTAGAAGCTTCTGGATAGTTCTAGAATATTCTAGAAAGTTCCAGAATATTCTAGACGTTTTAAAAATAGAAGAATCTAAAGGGAATTTAAGAGAATCTTTCCAGAAAGTTCTAAATTATTCTAGTAAGTTCTAGAATATTCTAGAAAGTTTTAAAATATGTAAGGGAATCTACGGGAATATAAGGGAATCTCAGGAAATACTTCCAATAAATTTTAAGATGTTATGTAAGTTTTACAATGTTCCTGAAAGTTTTAGAATGTTCTAGAAAGTTGTAGAATATAAAGGAATCCAGGAGAATCTAAAAGAATCTAAAAAAATCTTATAAAATATAAGGGAATCTAAGAAAATATTCTTAAGTCCAAGGGAATCTCTTAAAATCTAGGGGGATTTAAGGCATTTTTCATAAATCTAAGGGAATCTTGATTAAATCTTAAAGTATCTAGGGGAATCTTGATAGAATCTAATTGAATCTCATACAATGTAAGATCTTATAAAATCTAAAGGGATCCAAGGGAACCTCATAAAATCTAAAGGGATCTAAGGCGATCTTCATAAAATCTTGGAGAATCTAGAAGAATCTTGATGGAACCTTGAAGACTCGAGGGGAATCTTTATAGAATCCGAGAGAATCTCATAAAATCTAAAGGAATCAGGGGAATCTAATGGGATCTAGAGGGAATTTTCATGGAATGCAAAGGAACCTTATAAAATCTAAGGAAATCTAATGGAATCTTATAAAACACAGACGAAACTTCATGAAACCTTTGAGAATCTTAGAGAAACTTAAAAGAATCTTAGAGAATCTATGAATCTAGAGGAATCTCACGAAAATCTTCTAGAATCTAGGGCACAACAGGAACTTTCACCATAGGAAATGCTAAAATTGGAACAATACATTGTAAGACGTATTAAATAACTTTTATACATATATACAAGTCTTTGTACTATGTAGGGCTGGCATGAAGTTGAATGTACATGTTTTCAAATTTGTAGCTAGTCGATTGTATGTGCCAATGTCACTAAGATTCATAACAGTATATGTGAGATTTCATAAGATTTTGGAAACTTTGTTTTTACTTCACTACATTTTATAAATGTCCGCAAATTCCTTGAAAATCCATCAACTTTTGATAAAGGTGAACATGGTTTTGATAAACTCTCTACGACAGTCATTCATGCAAAGATTCCTATAGATTCTTTGGGATTATAAAAGGGTCTTCTTAGATTCCCTTACATCCCCTTAAGGTCCCTAAGGTTCCGCGAAGATTCTGCTAGATTTTTTTATATTTTGTGAAGAATTTTACTTGGAATTCTCCAAGATTCCCTTGGTCCCTTGAGATTTCATTAAGGTTATTTTGAATTCCCTAAGATTCTATAAAACTTTTCATAGATTTCATAAGATTATATGAAAATTCCCTAAAATTCGATAAGGATTCTTAAGGATTCTCCAAGATTCTTATAAGATTCTCTTAAATTTCCAAAGATTATCCCAACATTCCTCTAGATTGTTTAAGATTCTATGTAGGTTCTCCTATATTCCCTTAGATTCTATAAAGATTACCATAGATTCTCAAGATTCCATCAAAATTCCTTTAGATTCTCAGAGATTTCATGAAAATTTCCATAGATTCCTTTCAATTCTATGAAGACTCCCCTAGATTCTCCAAGATTCCATGAAGATTCCCTTGGGCCCTTAAAGATTTTATGAAGATTCCCTTAGATTCCTCTAGGTTTTAGAAGATTCTCTTCAGATTCTCATGGATTCCCTAAGATTCTCTTAACATTCCCTTAGGTTCCCAAAAATTATCCCAAGATTCCTCTAGATTTCCCAAGATTTTATGTAGATTCTCTTGAATTAACTTAGATTCTATGAGGATTCCCCTAGATTCTCCAGGATTTCCTCAAGATTCTCATAGATTCTCGAAGATATTAAGAAGATTCCCCTCAAAGATTTCAATCATGATTCCCTTAGATTCTCAAATATTTTATGAAAATTCGCCTAGATTCCCATAGATTATATGAAGATTCCCTAGATTCTCTAAGATTCTAAGGACTTCCTAGATTCTCATATATATTATGAAGATTCCTTTAGACTCCAAAAGATTCTATCTAGACTCAAATAGATTCTCAAAGATTCTTCTAAGATTCCCTTATCCAAAAAATATCCCAAAATTCCTCTAGATTCTCCAAGATTCTATGAAGATTCTTCTAGATTCCATGAAGATTACTTTAAATTCTCAAAGATTTTAGGAATATTTCCCTAGATTCCCAAAGAATCGCTTGAGATTTCTATAGATTCTCTTGAGATTCCTTTAGTTCCCGTAGATTCTATGAAGATTCCCCTAGAATCCCCAAGATTCGATCAAGATTCCTCTAAGTTCTTAAAAAGTTTATCAATAATCCCTTAGATTCCCTTACATTCTCAAAGATGATCTCTTGAGATTCCTACAGATTCTCCAAGATTCTCATGATATCATTCTTCGAGATTCCCTCAACTCATCATAGATTCCTTGAAACTCGAAGATTCCAATAAGAGTTTTAGTATTCGATCATGTTGGCTCCAACTGCGACAAAATACTGCCAAAGCATTACTCATCGGAAAGCTCTCGATGAGAGGAATTGAAAGGCGTGGGCCCCACCTTCGTTCGACCCCTCTATTGCAAGCTATGTGCCTTTGAAGGTGATTAAACAGAAGGAAGCTTCCTAGAAAGTCTATTTATAAAGGCTTTGCCACCTCACTTCCTTTTTATTAATGGGGTGCCACCTCACCGCCTTTAAAAAAAACCAATTTCATATTAAAAAGTTAATGGCTAGGATTTATCCTCACTTTTTAGCACCTTCTTCACAAAAATCAAGGGCTAAGATTTATCCTCGCCTTTCGATCCAATGGTTCGGGAATATGAGGTGCAAAACAGAGCATCATACCATAGTCATCTAACATCTTAATAAAACAATAGTTCTAATACATCATATCTAATCCTATGTACCTTGGTCAGTCTGGTTTTAGGGTTAATGGTCTATAAGCATGTAACACTAAAACAGATATGCTTTCTAGCTTAAATCCTACTGATAAGCTAGGATTGACAACTTAAACTATGACCAACCTGCTCCATTGCTTAGCTCTCCACTTAAACTGCACGACATGGTGCTCTCCATGAAAGACAAGTGCGATGCGACATTGCCTTAGATATGTGAGCTCTACTTGAGCTCTGAGACTAACTTTTGCCCTCCAAAGCTTAAAATGAGCTCTGGAAGGCCCAAACTCGCTGTTGGCCCAAAAACAAAAAGGTTTTAGGGTTTAGCTCTCTCCGTTATATAGGTCTCAAAATTGGGGCCTTGGTCTGTGACTGGGCCACTTGGTCCCATGATGCCTTGTCACATGGCAAGTGGGGCCACTAGCACCTTTATAGCAAATACCTATTAATAGTTATTTGGAATGGGGTGCTCTCCTTGTGACATGTGTTACACATGCAAATAGGCATGCGCCACATATGTGGGCTTTAATGGCTCACACTTAACATGTTATGTTAGATTAACATGTTGAGTCTTTGCCTCTAGGGGATATATTATGTGACCAACACAATAGATCTAAGGTTCAGTGGTGTTATACCATTAGTAATGGTCTCCACACATGGTCATATCTACGGTATCGTTGTGTCCAACCCTTGGACATATCATCTTGGTGATATGTACTATGATGTCAACACATATATGAATGAGGTCATTGATTACTGGTCCGCTTTAATGCATGTGCTTGGGGATGTTCAAGCTAGTTGAGCAGTCATTCAAGATTTTTGGCCTAACCCAGGCAAAATGCATTGGAAGAACCCGAGAACGTGTTGATGGATGAACACATCGAACCAGCTCATTATGTAGGACCCTTTTTGGGTCGACCTAAGAACCCGAAACTTTTGACCCTTACCAAGATGTTACGAAAGGAATGCTCTTGCTCATCAGACCACATGATAAGTGCCCTACATGGATGGCTTTTGTCGAGAAGGACCCAATACAAGATCCAAACCTCCCTTATTACGAAGAGGTGTTTGTCTCTTGGTGGGAGCCAGTTGTTAGAAAGGGCACCTCATACGCAATGCAATATAGGGATTGCTGGGGTAAAAAGTGGAGACTAAATGCCAATCACCGGCCACGCTAGCAGCATTTAAAAACAATAGACTACAGCTGGGCTGTGAAGACCAAGCCATCGTTAGTGGTCATCCCTAATAATGTAGGGATCCAATTGCAAGAATTAGTGGCTAAAGAAGCTAATGACGAAATCCGAGAATTCCCGAGGTCAACCTACGCGAGCTTATATTGCACTCCTTCAAGGTACAAAAAACTAGATCAAATTCATTAATATGATATTCATTATATTGCTTACATCTTTAGTATGGACATGGACGGATTGTAGGTTAAATAAAAGGGAGAAATCACTCAAAAAACTTTCGCATCGCCAAACAAAGATAAAAGCCGCCAGATCCAAAGAATAATTGTAGTCCATAAAACTAGATATCTGCAAGGCATTTCATCAAATATTTGGCGGGCATTACTAGTACTACCACACTTAGCATACATATTGATTAACATACTCCCTAATAATGTAATATCAAACAGAAAATTTGTTTGTCTTATTTGGTTATAGATCCGTTTTCCATTTCCTATAGATGATAAGCTGACAAAGGCACTTAAAAAACCAAGAAAAGTGGCTTTTCTTGGCTCTAGACATGATTGATGTATATTTTATCTCATAGACCACGTTGACTTCTCCAAGGCTTTTGATATGGTGAACAGAAAATATCTATGGGAAAGAATGGATGATTTAAGCATTCTTGTTGAATATAGACAAGCAGTTGGAAAGCCATATGAAAAGGTATTGGTTCAATTGTCCTTTCCATATGTAAATTCTTGTAATGATTTAGTGGAGAGCAATGTGGGAGTAAAACAGGGGCATGCTCTATCGCCTACATTATTTGATCTTTTTGTAGACCAACTTGAATGCTGGGTGCGGGACCATGATAAAAATGGAACGTCTATAAATGGGTATGTTCTTATGCTACTTTTATATGCTAATGATATGGTATTGCTATTTAAGAGCATACAAAGGTTGCAACGGCATTTGGATGCGCTTTCAGTATTTTGTGATGCAAAAGGCATGCAAGTTAATATGGATAAGACCAACGTGATTGTGTCTGTGGCAAACAAGACTGATCATTTAAAGTTCTATTATCAAGGTGAACTTGTAAAATTTACCAATAGCTACAAGTGCCTTGGGATATTTGTATAAGAGTCCAAATGGGAACCAAGCAGTGGAGGAAAAAGTAAATGGCTCAAAGCACTGTATGCAATGCAGCGTAGATGTGCCAAAGCAAAGATATGGAACTTTAGCTTGAAAAGGATACTTTATATAACACTAGTCCAATTCGTGATTTTGTATGGATGTGAAGTATAGAGTCCTAAATTGGCATTGAAGACTTGGAAAAAGGTTGAGAAAGTTCAAAAGAAATTATTTCAGTCTGAACTTGGAACGAAAATGTAAATTCCTTATGATATGATGTTAGCGGAATGTGGGATACTCACACTAGAGGCAGAGACGCTTTGCAGACTCCTTAATTATATCTATAAGGTATTGTATATTATGTATGAAGAAAGTTTATCATGGAGGAGACATGGATTAGGGGCTAGTTTGCGGATGCCACTTAGTGGATGACACGATGGGGGATGGATGATTTAGCTTTGCATAAAGATGATATCTGCACATGGGTTAAAATGAATGTTCTTCAGAGGACATGGAGAGATGGGGCAGTAATAAAGGAGTTTTATAGGACCCATGTTAATCCTACATTTTGCAGGAGGCAAAGTATTTGTCAGAGGGGATTTCCACGAAGCATAGGCATGCCATCTGCTCACATAGACTTGGTGTTGAAGTAGGCAGGTGGAATTACATTCCTCACGAGCTTAGATTATGTAAGATGGTGAGGCAGGGATAGTTGAAGATGAGGAACATGTACTTCTACATTGCCATACTTACAGAGCTATTCGAGAGAAGTATGATGCATGTTTTGACACGTTGATGACTTCCTTTGATTTTCCAGGATCACGTATTGGGAGATGTATCATTGTTATTTTGCTACATATTCTAAATGAGGTGCACCTTGGACTACCACCGGTCTCTGATTCGGTCGATCCCACGGTCCCCGATCGTATGTTTGGGGCCTCTCGGCACCTTTCATTTCGCTTATAGTCATTTATGATTGGAGGCGCCTATGATTTTGAAATATGAAATACGATTTCACTTAAGGTTTTGAGGGAATATCGAACCTCTATATGACTTTGCCTAAGATTTTAGAATATGAAATACGAGGTTCGAACCTCTACCAAAATAACTGAATGTCCTAATAGGACTACTTTAACCAATATACCCAGTGAACCAATGTAATTATTTTTTGTCTTGAATCTATGTTTTTTTTTATAACAACCTATTCAAATGTTTTAAGGATATATGGTCTATGGTTTCAGGAATTGTTATTTTTACATCCATATCAAATCCCCCTTGCTACATATTCGAAATGAGGTGCACCCTGGACTACCACAGTCGTCGGATTCGCTAATAGGACTACTTTAACCAATGTATCCAGTGGACTAATGTAATTATTTTTTGTCTTGAATCTATGTTTTTTGTATAACAACCTATTCAATTGTTTTAGGGATATATGGTCTATGGTTTCAGGAATTGTTATTTTTACATCCATATCAAATCCCCCTGGAACCCCCTGTTATTTTGCTACATATTAGAGAGTAGGGACGATGTTTTAGGAACCTTAAAAGTAGATGAGTTAGAGGTAGGAGAGGCTAATGCTTTACCATCAGATGATGCATTAGATGATTTGTTGCATAATGTTGAATGTACAAGTTGAACATCTTATAGACCTGGCGGTCTCACAAACGTAATAATCAAATTTCATTTCATTTCATCTCCCTCCCTCCCACGCTCCCTCCCTCCAAAACCTGAACTTTTGAAGATCAACATAGTATTTTGCATAGATATGCATTAGCTCTCTAAGGATGTTGCTTTTTAGCAAAGGTTGTGAAATTTGACTTTCGAAGTTTATAGGTTACAAAGAAAAGCCGGGAAGAATAGAAAAGGAAATTAATTGAGGTCCCATAATTGCCTATTTTACTTACTACAGAGGTGGAATTCTATGGACAAACGAATTGATTTTGGAAGCGATGCAACCCTCCTCCACTAACCTGCTAACACATGTCTGCTATCAAAGTGATGACCTAGAAATCTAGAAAACCCAAGAAAAGGGAATGTTCCCACCCCCGTACACAACACGATCAAACAAGGGTTTGCCCCTACATTTCCATGTGACACCATATGAGGCGGTATCACATGGAATCATGGCGTGGCAAAAAAATCCTTTTACAGCACATAATTGATCCTATGAAATTTTCATGCTTCTCTGACCTTGGACTCTTCTTCGATCAACACAGCATAGTGACCTCATTAAAACAACAGTAAAATTGTCCACTGACAATATAGTATAGTGGATAAAAAATAAAATGCTGCTTTGTGACAGGCTATTCTTGGGCACATGACTGCCAGCAATGCTGATATTAGGTCCCACAATCAGCCACCGCCCATCCAGCCAATGGAGATGGAAGACCGGGCCGCTATTCCTGGTCGCATCGACCTTTTGGGCCTGTGGCGTATGCCCTTTTCCGGTAGGCCACATTGCTCTGCCCATTCTTTTTTGTTCATAGATTCAGCAAAGAGGCTAGTGCAAGCTTATCCACTAATATTTTCCAGGTTGGTTTTCCTCTTGTCTCAACTCCATATATTATTTATGTATTCTGTTTTTTGTTCTTCACTCCGGCATATGCCACTCATAACAATTTCTGTGAGCTTGAAAAGTCTATGCAATTGATTTTTTATTCAGGGGACGGTTATCTTTATTCAACGCTCTGTATGATGAAGATGGGATTTGGGATATTGGAATCATGAACGGCAGTCATTATTTCATAAAATATCATCTGAACTTTTCTCTAAACTTGACTCCGGAGATTCAGCACGTAAGATCCAAATTTAGCTTCTCAAGCTTAACATTCACATCATTTATACTTCCTTTTTACTCCTTTGATTCTCCACGTGCATTAATGATCATGCGCATTTGTTATGGGTGCACAGCAAAACTGGTTGTATAAGAGGTTCCATGTTTTCCTTGAGATCCACAAGGTGTCTTTTTGTCCGTATATAGCATTTGGAATTATCACAGTATGGGTTTGAAAATTTGTAGACTGCCAGTTTGCATCATGCAGTGCCACAGATAAAAAAGGGGGTAAAATATCATTCTCTGGGTCTCCCATTCTCCTGATCATATCTGCTCCTGACTCTATATTGTCCATTCATCAATTAATTGAGGTTGTGTCTCAGATAAGATATTCTTAAATTGAAATTGTTGATTGTCTGCAGGAACTGCATGAAGTAAACATTATCTATATTACCAAAGTATTAGAGCATTGTTTTGTAAGGCATTGCTGGTTGCATCACTTGCGTTGAACTGCCTTTGGAGTTTTATGGCTGCAAAATGGATTCGCAACCTCTCTTCTCGTTCATTATTCCCCTCTTGCCTCAGTTCTTGCAACAGGCAATTTTCAGCAATCGCAAATGAGCTGAATTCAGGAAAACAAATATACTCTGGCATGAAAACTTCTGAGCTTCTAAGAACACTCTTGAATACGCATCTAGTGGGTTCAGATCTTCTCGTGGACCTCAGTGTCAGATTTTTAAAATCACCTTTGGTTAGACATCCAATATTAGGAGTACCAGCAAATTGGGTTGTCAAACATACTGTATATGCTCATTTCTGCGCTGGCGAAAATGTGGAAGAGGCATCTGCAACTTTGAGACGTATGTGGGAGCTTGGTTTGCAGGGTATATTAGACTATGGCTCAGAAGATGCCACAGATGAGTGCTCTTGTGATGCTAATTTGAGAGGTTTCTTACAAACAGTGCATCAAACAAATTCTCTTCCTCCGGGATCTGTAAGTCATGCTTCATATAGTGGCATTGTTTTTGTAATGACTGGTTTTAAGAATTTCTTAGAATAAAATCACCTGCAGGTAAGCTTTGCATGTGTTAAAATCACCGCCATAGCTCCATTAAACATTTTACAGCGTGTGAGTGATCTTCTTCGCTGGCAGCACAAGAATTCAGGGTTTGCCCTTCCTTGGAAGAAGGAAGGACTACCTGTTTTGGCTAATAATAGTCCTACTTATCATGTATTGTCTACACCAGAACCCTTGTCGCCTGAGGAAGAACTTAGCTTGAAATTAGCAGAAGAGCGGCTTTCAGCTCTCTGCAAAGCCTGTGAAGAATTTGATCTTCCATTGCTGGTAGATGCAGAGTATACTTCTGTTCAACCTGCAATTGATTATATTACTTATGGGGCTGCAATGGATTTCAATAAAAGGAAGGAAAGTCCATTAGTGTATGGCACAATTCAAGCTTATTTAAAAGATTCTTCATCCCGTCTTCTTGTGGCTGTGGAAGAAGCAGCTAAAAGGGGTGTTCCATTTGGGGTGAAGCTTGTTCGAGGCGCATACATAACAAGGGAAACTGCCTTGGCATCTTCTTTAGGTGCAGAGTCACCAGTTCATGCAACTATTCAAGACACACATGCCTGTTATGACCATTGTGCTGCATTTATGTTGCAAAAGTCCGCCAATGGTGATTGTGCTATTGTTATTGCTACTCATAACTTTGATTCTGGTATGATTGGAGCTGTTTCATTAAGTTTCTAATTACATGGAGTTCTAATAGAGCAATTATAGGCAAAGTTGCTGCTGCAAAGGCAGAGGAATTGGGTGTGGCAAAACTGCAATCTAAGTTGCACTTTGCACAACTAAAAGGAATGGCAGATGCACTTTCATTATCGCTAGTGCATGCTGGATTTAATGTGAGCAAATATCTGCCATTTGGAGCTGTTGACCAGGTAATACCTTACCTGATCAGAAGAGTTGAAGAAAACAGAGGCTTGCTACGGAACACCGCACAAGACCGGTCTCATATCAGGTTTTCTTCTTTTCCTGCTATTTCCTGATTTTCTTTATCATCAGGTTTTGGATGTTGCAGTGCATGTCTTGCTAACTCAGTTAGGTTTTAACAGACAAGAATTAAAGCGTAGGTTGTTCCATACATAAAGGGCAGACGTCTATATGGGGCTCCTAGTTCAACCACGTGCTGTACAATATTTACGTGCATGTGAATGGCCTACGGTTGAATCAATTCACAGTTAAGTGCTAGTTTTCGCTTATGTTCAAGTTTTATCCTTGCCCTCTGGAATAAAAGGATCCATGGCTAGACCATATCCTACATGTCATGGTCCTGTACTTTGCAATACTTTGCATCATAGATTTGATATGTCAGAAAGCTGCGATAGAGACGCACGAGTGAAATTATACAACATTCTTTTGTACAGAAAATGAACTTACACAGGACATTTGCTTGTATGTGTTCATTGCTGACAAGGGATGAACTATCAACAACAGAAAGGATAGATTGGGAAGGCTTATGTTTCCCCAGTTTGAATGTGAACTTCATATTCTTCTGATATTTTTCTTCAAGAAAAGACTTTCAATCAGCCTGGTGGGTTTAGTGAACGTGCCGTTTTTCCTAAACAGTAAAAATGCTAACGCGGGTTTTATTAATGACGACTGGTCAATACTATTCCTTGCAAAATTTATTGGGAAAATGCCTTCCAACTTAATAAATATAATTTATTAATTGGATGATTTGATTCTAAATACTGTTATATTCCTTCCTATATTATATGATTACTAGAAAAAAACCATCAGAACTGCAGGGTTGGGAAGAAGGCTAGGTAGATGGATTTGGATTGGAAGGCGGCGAACACAAATCTTCAAATCAACCATGTTCTTAAAATAATATCGAACACAAATACTTAATATGAAACATTATTTTACAAATCAAACATGTCCTTAGATAATGTATAATTTTTTAACTGCCCATGCATATAAAACTTTATTCCATTTAATGACAGCATCTAGAAAAGGAATGCATCATGCCTCCAATAAATAGAAGATCGTGAGCAGAATTCCACAATAATAACAAGAAATCCAGTCATAAAGCAAGAAAATAGTCATGCAATCTTAATAGAGTTGGGGCAAACAAATCATATCAAATTTATAAGGCTCAAGATATTTGTACAGCTTGGACAGAGGCCCTGGATGTGTCTTAGAAAGATATGCCAGACTTTCTAAGATTTTGGTAAGCACTCTCCTGTGTATAACAAACAGGGAAATGGTTTATCTCACATGTGTGTATAACAAACAGGGAAATGGTTTATCTGACATGTTTGCTTAGAGCTGCAAAACCATTGGATGCAAGCACACAATACCTGCAACATGCAAAACTAAACGATTAGAATGGAAAAAGGAACTTACACGCTTTTCATACCCTGCACGGAGAGAATGAAACCATATTGGCATACCTTTGGCCTCTTCAATTTCTAGAATATTTTGTGTCCTATTGCACTTGGATAGTTTCCTACTGCATGAAGCCAATTTCCACTTAAGCCTCATAATCTAAAGCATAAATGGGACTACATCAACTATGCAAAGTGCATCCGCACATACAACAGCTGGAGTAAGAGAATCTGGCAGCAATCTTCTAGGCTGTAATTCCATTACAACCTCAAATGGACCAAACGAAATTAAGGAACCCGAATAAGAAAGAAGGGGATGAGAACGGTTTGAATTCTAAAATTTTTGTCACACCGGGGGGGGACGTTCCTAAGGCCCCGACACAAACCATTAACATCCAACATATAAAAATTAAATCCCTCAACACATAACAACCATTGACATTAACAACCAACACATAACTACCATTGACATTAATTAACACAACCATTGGGTCCAACACATTTAAATTAAAATCCCCTTAAACCCCCTTTGGTTTGGGTGCATATTCACGGGGGTGGCGTTGAGCGTGAGCCCTCATAATTGTATTTACGCGTACTGAAATCAACACCATATAGTATAAAGCTTGAAATCTTATAGTATTTTCGCATAATCTTGTTATACAAGATATAGCAAATTTTGTACTTGCATACCCCACAAGCGAGGAACTTTACGCACGGTGTAGATTAAGGAATAAGGGGGTGAATATGCCTATCCAACAGTTCTGGTTGCTGAAAGTCACCCCTTGTGAATACGCACCCAAAACCAAAGGGGTTTAAGGGGATTTTAATTTAAATGTGTTGGACCCAATGGTTGTGTTAATAATGTCAATAATTATGTGTTGGTTGTTAATGTCAACAATATTATTATGTGTTGGTTGTTATGTGTTGAGGGATTGAATTTTTATATATTGAATATTAATGGTTTGTGTCTGGGAACCTGAATCCCAGTATGTGACAAAATTTTAGAATTCAAACTAAAAAAACTAAATTCATTTTAGGCTTTCATCAATTGTGTAGCTTTTGAATTTCATCACAATAAAATAAATAGAACATAAGTAAAAGTTACCATAAAAGATAGAGCTGATTGATCCCATTATTTCGAAAGTCATAAAGTTTGCAACACCCATACACAAACATTTTTTCAACCTGAATTTAACAGTGACCTTTGGCCTCCATGGATTCTTGTGGTGAGAAACCAAAGTGGGAAGCTTTTCTGCTTGTTAGCACAAGGATCTAGAAGCCTTGGAATTTGCTTAATAACTGCCTCAAAATCTAAAAATGCATGGTAATTTAAGGGGGTTTAAGGGGGAATTTAATTTTAATACGTGTAATGTAATGGTTTGTGTTATAGGTTAAATTTTTTTTTGCCCCTTCGGGGCCAAAAACAAACAACGTTACATGACACTTTGATGAGTTGATGTTGCGAATTTAAGCCAAAAATCCATAAACGTGAATAGAACTCAGAATATGAGTTCTATTATTAAGGGGGGAGTATAATTAGAGTTGTTGTAGATTATTAATGATTTATGTTATCAAAAGATTTGAAGGCAAACAAGACAATAAAGACTTCAAGAGGGAAATAAAGATTTCAAGCATATGTTACAAGAATATTGAATAGTTCAATATCCAGATAATAACTCTTGCACACAATATAATCTTTTTTCATTACCTCGATATGTTTCTAATCGATTGAACATTTGTGAATGGTTCATTCAAGTATCAAAGAACTTGCATTGATCCTTTGACATCCACCATATTAAAGTTCTAATATATGATAGCCATTTGTATACGATAATATCTAGCATATATTGCCCTGCCAGCAGATCTAATGCTTTACTACATTATAAAGAAGCTAGTAATTTATGTCTGTATATCATATCATGAATTTGAGTGCTGTTGCTTGACGAGATTGTAGATGCTGATATTCTACTATTGCTTCCAGCTTCAAGACGTCGAGTACTAGGCAAAGAAACATAGAAAATTGGCTTCTGCACTGCAAATAACCAAATAGAAGTCTGCATATGGAATTTAGATTACTGAATACAAGAGATCACATATACTATCCCAAAGCACAACATAGGTTTTCTCCACAAAATTGTTTAATTTTGATAAGAATAGAGGTAAGCATATTACTGAATACAAGAGATCACGTATACTATCCCAAAGCACAACATAGGTTTTCTCCACAAAATTGTTTAATTTTGATAAGAATAGAGGTAAGCATACTGACCTGAGAGAAACTGTAGCTACTTTTCGGTGCTTTTTTATCTCCGATTCTTCAAATGACAATGTTTTATTTGTCCAAATCACCTTGCCATGTATTTTCAGCAAGAACTCAGATCACTTTGGTTTTCTTTTATTTCTTACCTGCTCTGCGAATTTTAGACCTTCCCCTTTTGCAATATTTGACGGAGCAAAATATCCAAGACACCCTCAGAACACTTTAATAGATGATTTGGCATAGTATTTGATATCTCCGGAATGTCGCTAGATGTATTCACTGCCAAAAACAAAGTGCGGAGAGCCTTGTATTCCAAGACCGGTGAAACCAATCAAATTCAAAGCATCAATATATGCGATGTGGTTCACTAAATAAAACACGTTTATACACAACGGATCTTTAAGGCATTAGGTCGGACAAAGCATAAAATGGATAAGAAGAATTGTACCGTTCTTAAATCCCTAAGACTCTTTGCCCTTGCCCCTTCACATCTGTAAAAACACCGGTTTGAAATACAAAAAAGAGTTGTTCCATGCATCTCAGTGCTATAGAAAAGGGATTTTATGGGTGCTTCATACCTGAAGAATGAATTGTGAGAAAAGCACCATACCAGAATTTCACAAACCCGGGCGATGCGCACCAATTACTTTCGGCTCACTAATTACGGGTTGCAAATTACGTGGGTCTTAAATGTGGACAACCATGATCCCATCTATTTCAGCTATTCCAATCTTTCCTCGTGTGGACAAAAGGTTCAACTTTAGGTTCGGGTCCTGGGTTAGCATCTTCTGATTTTTGCAGCTCGGGTTCAACTTTAGGTTCGAGTCCTGGTTAGCATCTTCTGATTTTTGCACAAAAGATCAAACATCTCCACAAGTAAATCGAGTTAAGATTTGCCTTGCATAGGGTGTTATAGAATTGCAAGGCAACTTAAATGGATGGGCATAAACTCTGAAATGAACATAAATACTTGAGCACTTCAACTCGGAATAAGCACAACTTTTACAAGAACTTCGGGGGTATTCTATGTTCCAATAAGGCCCCATTGCAAGAAAATCACTTGTATTTCTTGCTTCATAGCCTTGGGGCCATATGTATCTCAACGATTATAACGATCTAACTGTGGCTACAATTCCGGCCTCGTAATAGGACAATCCTTGAGTTCAAGCTTCCTAAGCTTCACACAACTGCAGACGAGCTCAACCCCTCATTATTCTCTCCAACACGCCCCAAAAGAAGCCACCTAATAATTTTCCACCATATCCGCCAATGTGGGCTAAAACTTCATTTGTAAGTCCACCATGGCGTGATATAAATAGCCAAACGAACCATATTTGAACATCCCTCTAGCAAATTCTTCATGCCATCATTAAATGAAGGTGTGGTTCTCATGTCACTCTCTAATAAAGCTATTATTGAAGTCCACCAAGTTTGGACATGACTCTCCAGAATCACGGATAATCTTGAACTGGTGATATCCGATGCATAAATTGCAATTTGTAAACATCTGCATTTTTGAGCGGATAAGGTAGCCCCCCGATGTGATACAAAACCATGCTGGTCCTCTAAATTTTCAATCTGAAGACTCTAAGCTTTTTACAAGCGGTTGCCAAGCACTTCAAGTCCCGTGATCTCCAATGATGTTTTAGACCTATATAGAAACATGAAATGAGAAACAGAATTAACTGAGGTATCTCATGCGTTGAAATAATCGCTATATGAAGCATATCATTAGACCCTGTAATTAGATGAAATTCAGTTTTCTTGAAGAAAATGTTGATTTTTCACGAGATTCTACCACATAATATAAGAAATAAAGAGTACGATGCGGATGATGCCCAAGACTGAGAAAGTCGTCTGAAACCACAATACCACAAATTTCAAGGTACAAATGTAGCACAAATCCGAAGGGAAGGTCGGAAGGGAATGGTGAAGCTTCTTGGAAGGCACTAAATAAGGAAGTCGAATGCTAGATCTTGAAGCCGAATGTCAAATCTTGAAGCCTATTCTTGAAGCCGAATGCTGAATCTTGAAGCATGTTCGAACCCTGCAGCATTGTATTGCTTTCGATTCTTGCCTTCTTTCTTCCTAACCCTAAAATAACCCTAAAACATGATGGCACGATGCTTGCATGCAAAACTCTGAAAATGGCAACTAAAATAAAAAGAGGGCTTTTGTTGTGAGCCCTTGGATGTTGGACCATTGAAAAAAAAAAAGCTAAATCAATCAACGACTAAGAAATGGTGCACTCTAGATGTACGCATTAGTACATCCATTCGAATAAGCCATGAAATCTTAGGAAAACCTTTGTGAAAAGCTTACAAAAAACACAAAGAAAACCCCCTGTTATTATGCTACATATTCTATAAGGAAACCGTGGATCCCGTAATTACTGACCATTCTGTATCTCCCCGATCTATAATAGTTAAGTATTGCCAATAAGGATCCAGTTGATTCGATTATTTCTATCAAGCAAACATTCGTTTGCCTGGTTTTGATTTGGTGATACCATGCATTATCTGAGAACTTTAAATTAAAACATGTGGGAACATGTAAAACCATTGTTGTTAATGCTCATATATCCTATATTATAATGTTATACGGTAATTCCTGGATTTGGATCCAGCCCTAGATCGGATGATTTAGATTTCGATTTAGATTTAGGGCTGCAGATCCAACGGTTGTGGCACCAATTAAGAATAGGTCAATTTCGTCCACTTCCTCCTCCTCATCGCTCGTCATTGTTGCCATAGCCATCTTCATTATTCCTTCCCTGCCCTTGCCCATCGTGTTTTCATGGCCGACCAGAGATTTCAGTGCCTTAATTTCCAAGACAGTGTAGCACATTGGTAGCGTTGAAACAAGTGGAAAAGAGAATGATATTGGCAGACGAAGGAAACTAGAGGAGAGGAGATGGGATCATTTTTTTACTAGGGAGATTTTGCCATATGAGCAGAGTTTGCTAGGCTTTTATTTCTGGGTGGTTGTTTGAGTCGGATTCAGAATATCGTTCAAAGTCTTAAAGAACAATTACAGATTTTGATGGCATATCGAGGAAACTTACATCTATTTTCCTTTGAGCTTCACTGGATCAAAAGCCCTTCTAGAGTAGATAATATCTCAAAAGCTAGCATGGCGGACCTTTTCTTTTACATTCCACGCCAAGCTACACAAGGTATGCTTCTCCATGATCCGTGATGTTGCAAGAACTTTTATGGATTCAACTCATTTAGATGGTCGCCCCCCAGAATTGTAACCTAGCTTCTATTGATGTTATGCATCATTTTGAGGTTTGCCATGCGGTCTAAAGAGGATTTTACAAGTCGGTACAAAATTCTTTATCGATAATACTCACAACGTTGGTTTATTTGAAAGTTATTATATGTGCATCTTATTTTCTATACTAAATCTTTGAGAGGTATTGCCAATCAGAATTTGTTCAAATAGCTAGCCCTTTCATAATATGATCCGAATTTTTCACTCAATCCCTTATGTTCAAAAACCCGAATCGTGCACTACAATGCTTTAGAATGCAAGATTATAGATAAGATGTTATCTTTAAATGGTCACCGGGGAAAAAGAGTCATCTTGTTTTATTGTCTTGAGGGCATGAGGTAGCCATTGTTTGTGCTAAGCAAGGCCGCATTTATTGTTGTTCAGATAATCCTCGATTGCTATAATCGAGGTCAGGCAATGCATTTCGAACCATTTGGGGTCAATGGATATTTTTCTTGTTTTAGAATAGGTTCTCTGTTTAGCTTTCTTCATGAGATGTCAAGGCATACCGATCTCTAGGACTTTGCACCTTCAGCTATGGCCGATATTTAGTGATTTTAAGTGGTCAAATACGTTTCGACCTAAGCCGAAAGTTAAGGGACAGTGTATGCCCTTTGTAAATTTTGTAACAACGTAAAACTCAAGACAAATTGTTGAAGAATCTTAGTGGGCTTTCATTTAGCGTTCATCGATTCTCGAGCCAATAATCTTGACAACGAAATTATCATTGCGTTTGCTATGTTTGCTGGGTTTGCTTCCTTTGGCTTTGATCTCTCGAAGTTTCCCCGCTTCTAGCTTTTCTAATCGCATTTGAATTCAAAGGGAGATTGAGAGAGGTCTTTGTTAAACATATTCTATTGTCTTTGTCTATACAATTAATCATTGTATAGTGTGTGCAGAGATGACACAAGGAACACAGTTTGTCTGTCAAATCTATTCTAACAATCTATTATTGTATTGAAAGTGAGAGTCTCACTATTGAAAAAGAACAAACTGCATCTGCAACGGTCAGAAGTTGCAAGCAAAGCCTGGGTCTACATGTACAAGATTCAAGGCTAGCTCATGCACAACGGCCTTTATGAATGATCGGATTAGAATAGGAACTAGACAAACATTTACCATAGTATTTGCATTAAATTTATAAATGGTGTAATTGCTGATTTAATGTTACAGACCTCTTGTAAAAGGATATGATCTGATAAGGTATACGTTGAAGCCAGGGTAAGATAGCAGTTTTTCAGATGGGACGAATACCTTAGATAGCAGATGAGAAGTGCTTCTAGTTTATCTTCGTATGCTCAAAGTGACATTTAAAGAAGACTTATCTGCTGGGTAAAGAATGCTACGGTGTACCACTTTTGGAACCCTCAAAAGTACCTACACTGGGTACTTTTAAAACTGGTACTTTCTGTTTATTCTTTCCATTAAAATCAATCAAAAAATATTGACTTGAGGGTCAATAACATGACAATATATAGTACTAAAGGATAACGATACTATTAGAGGCTAAAATAAATAAATTAACTCTTAAACTTATTGTTTATTGCGGTATTTATGCAAGTTCCCAGTACCCAGTGCTGGGTACTTTTCTGGGTAGTTTCGCACTCCCTAAAAAGTACTTTAGATGGTATACTCTAGCATGCTTTTACCCTGCTGATAAATCATAGACACTCATGAAGTTCTGGAAATATAGATGGCATGACTGTAATAAGAAACAATGACTTAGGAAATATAGGATGATTAACAGACTACACTAAAATGTTTGGCACATGTCTACATGAGGAAATAGATCTCCTGTATTGTCATTAGCTTGGCTAATTTCTTAGATGAGCACATAGCGGTAACCAGCTACAAATAGGCTGAAAGACATTTGCATTCCTGATAATCTTTATTCTGTAACAATAATACGGGTTTATCTGTCTTGGTACCTAATTTGCAGGCTAAAGGGCATCTACGAGTATAATATATTAATGCAATGGTTCTCTTCTTATATAGAAGAGAACCATCATTTTAGGGAAGGGGACGCCAGTTTTGGCGCCAACTCTGCTTTTGGATCCAAGCTTTCTTTGGCACAAGCCTGCTATAGCGCAAGTTTTCTTTGGCCTTTTCTCCCATAAAAGCCTTTGTGTCTTCCTGCATTCCTCATCGGCGTTTCCTCTGAGCTGAATCTTGTTGTTGTACGGAGTTCTCTTGAGCTTCTTCTATTGTGGTTGCTTTGGTTCTACTCAGCTTTTGCCCCAGCCACTTGCATCCACGGACTCTACTAGATTTTTGCTCTAGCGCTTTGCATCCACGGACTTGTTTGCACCAGGTACAAACTTAATTATTGCCGTTTGGTCGCTTTACACTCGATAGTTTGCTTTTTTCCATCGGTGTGGTTGTACTCGGTGCTCGTTTGGTTGTCACAAGTTTAGGCTTCCGACCAATTTCATCTGGATCGGTGAGTTTTCGTTTTTTGTTGGTCCTTTTTGCAGTTAGTCATTGGTCTAATTTTGTTCGTGAACCAAGGGTAAGGCACTTTAGAAAGCTGAGAGCATTCTGACCACAGCTGCATTCATCTAACAGAACTTACAGAAGAAGTTTGTTCTAGAGATGCATGGACATCGATTCAAAGTTTAATCTGTCTGTTGTTTCATCTTTTCCTAGACCAAGTATTCTTTGCTGTACCGTGAAGTTCTTTCGGTGAGTTTTTTTGTCATCATTTCTTCTATTTGTTGGATTGCTTGAGACTTTTGCAGATTTGGGGCCGGGCTTAACCAGGACTATTCTATTTGCTCCCGGTGTCATTTTTTTTTGATCCATCTGTGTTGGGGACACATCCTTTCTGCTTATCCCTTTTCAGCCAGGAGCCTAAGCAGAGTACATCCTGCTCTTGGAGCGATGTCGGCACCAGCTCAACACCTGTATTTGTTATTCTTGAAATGTAAGGTAGGTAAGATAAAGCAAAAAACTTTACATTCCAGATAAGATTTAGCCCTGTGGTTGGAACATTTGCTTGTGGAGCAGAGACCCTGGATTCGCGTCTTGTTGTAAAAGGAAGTTGTCATTTTAGTTTTACGTTTTGTGGTAACATAGAGATCTAGGGTTTGAATCTTGCGATAGACGATCGAAGGTAAAACTGCAACCACCAGTGCTCGTTCTTCCAGTTTTATCCCGGGTTTAGGAGACGTGACACGCATCACAAGTTTAATTGGATATGGGGCCAAAACGCAGGTAAGAATATATTGAAACTCGTTTTTGTGCTTTGCCATATCCTTACAGGGACTTCAGGCTCATGATGTCATCAACCACATATATTCTATGGCGAGTGCTGCAAGTTCAGTTATGAGCATCTGTTGACATGCATCGTGGGGCCATCTTGATTTTGGTGTGGCCTGGCATAACCAATGCGACTTGTTTTCTCAAGACTCTTCTATGATACTGTAGTTTGCTCACTTTGACATAATCTTTCATTGGCACCTATAATTCTATCCATTCTTTTTATTTTATTATTTTTAGAGAAAGCATTATTAATGTCTTATGAGTAATGACATGAGAGTGGTTTTGCACAGAGTATGTTCATGATGGTGCGAGTCATGGTTCTTTTCCTGATGCTCATATTATTGGCTAGCATTTATTTGGCAAACATTTGCTAGCATTTATTATCGTCTACATTCACTTTTCTTGTGTTGCACCTAGGAGTCAACGTGATAATTTTGCATTAACTTGTCGCTCGAATTATTGGCTAGCATTTATTTGGCTAATATTCTCTTGGTGACAATTTGCTAGGATTTTTCTGGTCTACATTCACTTTCTTGTGTTGCATCTAGGAGTAAACGGGATATGCTTGTTATCATAATTTGATTTATAATTTTGCGTTAACTCGTCGCTTTCTTTCATCTATTGTCCTTGGTTGGGGTTTGCATGTTCGTCTCTCGTTATCGGCCTCACAATTTTGTTCATCTAGAACATTTTGTTATTGACCTCTTTATTTTCTTTACATTGTGTCACGGCCTTTATGATGTATGCATCTTTGAATTTGCATATTTGTTATAATAGCATTTCTTTACCTTGATCTTGAGGGTTTCATTCAGGTTACATGGTCTTGCAACAAGAGAAAATGGCAGATGACATGGCTTTGTTTGCACTTCACTTATCTTGTTGATATGGATTTGCATTTTTTGCCCATGCAAGCATTTGCTTCCTTGTTTCTTGTCTTCGTGCCCCTTAAATGCATTATTTGTTCTCTCAATTTGTTTCGATCTCCATCTTTCTTTGATCGCCCCAATGCATGGTTTTTTGTCGTAAGGATGAAGTTGAATTTCTTATATATCTTGTACGGTTGCCATTGTTGCTGAACCATTATAAGTTATACATCTCGCATTCTTTCAAAATTGACTTATCGTAGGCTTGTATGTTCCAGTAAGTGCATTTGCTATCATCTCCTTACACAGTTTTGTCAATTCACAATTTTATGTTCGCAATTTGATCCTATCATCATCAGAGAGTTTAACTTTTCATATAACTTTTCATAGGCCTTCTATGGTGGATATCGTACGGATTGCGTGGATCTGCATAGCTTATGGTTTCTCATTATCTCTAGTAGTTGTGTTATCCTATTATAATGGCTTGTGTGGTGGTCATCTTATGTTAGCATGTGTTAGGTATTGGCGACTTGCATAAGGATTGTGCTTGCCTATAATCGTTTATGGTTTGTCTTCTGCATATCCACATTGCGATGTCATTCTTGTAGAGTTGCAATTTGCATGCATTTATGCTAACGATTGGCTCGATCTTTTTAGCCCGTAAGTTAAGAAAGATCTCACCCCATAGGCGTCTATTTCCTCGTTTGATTCTAGATTTCTATTTTTGTGTTTGATTTATTTTGATTAGTTGAGGGACTTTATCAAAGTAATAATATTCTAGTGCTTGTGCATTCGTTGTTACACATGTTCGTGTACTGTATAATTTTTATTTTTATTTTTTTGCACGTCATTTGCTTTGGTCGGTTATGGTCTCATTTGCTCCATTCTTAGGCCCTCTACATGACATTATTTGATCCATTCTTCGAGGTTTACATGATCAGCATATAGTTTCTTCTTTGCATTCGTTACTAGACCTGCATACTGAATCCTAGTATCTTGACTCTTTTCTGTGCATTGTTGACATTCATTTTACTCACTTTGTGCTAGTTTCTTCATTTATGCAGTGCGTCTTGAACCCCATATTTTAATTTTTGCTTGTCTTGTCTAGTCGCTTGTTTCATGGTTCAAAAGTATTCATTTGCTCACATGGTTGATTTATTTACCCCTTTGGTTTCGGTTTCATTCCATTTTCGCTTCATTCTTCTAGCAGTTTTGATGTCTGTGATAGATCAGTGCCGATCTATGATCATACTTTGGAGTTTGAAATTGATGGTTGGTGTTAAGGGAGGTATGTTTTAAGTTTCTCAGGGTCTTTTCGGTTATCCTTTATGGGCTTTTATGTGTGTGGACGCCCTTGTCTTTTTTGTTCTTTCCATGTCCATGTTTTTGGTTATCCTCTTTGGAGGCCTTCCATTTCTTCACTTTCAATTGTTCTTAGTTCCGTGTTGTTCCCTTTGCCCCTTTTGTCTCATTGTTTTAGTTGCATTCTTGGTCCCGTTAGCTTTATTTCTTGTTAAGTGTTCACATCCCCATTTTGCTTCACGTACTTCCATTGTTCTCGTCTCTTTTTCCCTATTGACCATTAGGCCTATTAGCTCTCTTCTCTTTTGTCTCGCTCAACCCAAGTCTATCATGTGATTTTATTTTCTCTTAATAGATCACACTTTCATTTGGTCCATTTTAAGTCGTATCCCATTTCTTTCATTTGACCTATTTATTCTACCAGATTGTTCTATTTGTCTTCACTCCATCTAGTTTCTCCTTGTCAGATCCCCTTTTGTTCATCTCAGCTCTTGATTTGCCTCGATTTTCTTTTTCTGTGGTATCCATATTTTAAGTTTTTTGCCCCTTCTTCAGCTGATACTATTTGATTCTAAGTCCTATAGGTGTGCTGTTTCACTTTATTTCGATCTTGGGCTCTGCTAGTGTCTTTTCGCTCCTATCTGTGCCATATTAGCTTTTTGGTCTTGGTGGCTCTTGGCTGCCCATTCATTGCTTCATCATTCTACTCCTTTATGAACATTACCCCATTTACTCCAGATTTGTCGCTATTGGTATCTCAAACAACCATGTTTGTCTAGGTTTATCCTACTTGATTCATTATCCATGCTTTTATGTATTAATAAAATTTCGTTCATGTTGCTCCTTCGTATTTTCCTAGTTATCGTCTTCTTTTAGTGCATTTTTGTTCAATTTTTCTTTTTGTGATACCTTGGCCTGGCTTGAGCCCCGGTGCTCCTATGTCCACTTCGGTTCATGTTTTGGGACGTTGATCTTGTTATTTTTCGTCTTTGTGACTAGTTTGATCCCATTGCTTCTCTCTAGCTCACTACGGCCATGTTTGTCTGTGTTTATCCCTCTTGATTCATTATCCGTTCTTTTTGTAAATTTTTCGTTCATTTTCTCTAGTTACCTTCTTCTTCAGTTCGTTTTGCTGCTTCTATTACATTTTCTTTGTCGATTCCTTGACCTTCTTCACTTGGTCCTTGTGGTCACTTTGATCCCCTTGCTCCCGTGTCCATTCCTTTTACCGCTCCTATGTTCGTTTCTATTTACCGCTTGTTTCATCCCTTTTGGCTCCATTCTCTCCATCTAGTTCGTGTCTTGCCACCCTCTATTCCTAATCCCTTATTCCATCCATTTCATTATTATTATTATTTTTTTTTTTTTTGAAGGCAAGGTGGGTTTTATATTCATAATTATAAGTGTTTGGGGTCGGGTTGGGAACTCCGCAAGACGACCCTCCAGGAGGGACCCTTGGATCTAACAGAGAATCCTGGGGACTATGTCACTTTGAGATTTGCAAGAAAAGAACAAGAAGAAGAAAACGGAACGTAAAAAGAACAATGAGAGGAAAATGATATGCTTCCTTGATATCAATGATGAACATACATGAGCTCTCTAATCGAGAGAAGACTGAAGAGAGACAAGACTCAAAACTCATCTAGCCCTCATATGCTAGTTCTAGTCATATATATAGTACAATGGCCTCCGCCCAATATAGACACTGGACCGATCTCTTGCCAACTCTCGAAGGAGGCCTGATTTGAGGAATGTTGGCGGTGCCTCTTGAAGTGCCTAGAATCACGCCGACGCCGACAAGCAGGCGGATGTGACCATCACTTGTCTCTGGCCTCTTGTTGACTCCGGGACGCAGCTTTGATCAAGGGTGGTCTTCTGGGGCCTTGGATGGTGACCCGGGTTGGATGCGGATCCTTGAGCTTGACCTCGGGTCCGTCAGATGCATGAATAGTCCTCATGCATCAGAGGCACGTGACTAACACCCCCCCACCAAATGACACTCACCAAGAAAAGGAGGAAGTGCTTCCGGGCGGGGAACCCAGCATCGGGAAAGTGATCCTCACGGAATGAGATCGGGCGCCATTATGGTAATGAGCAATGAGGTCCTCGGGCGTGTTTGAAGAGCGCCGGGGTGTTGAGCCCAGGGCGTGATGGGCCTCAATGAGGAAGTGAGAGCGCACCATGTCTTCCGAAGGCGACATGGGCGTACCAAGGAACAAACCGCACTCCATGAGAAGGCAGTTTGAAGACCGAAAGGCACCGACGCCGCATTCGGATTAAAGTTGAAAGATTGGACGCCTATTTAAAGAGCCTGACTGGGATGCATTTGAGAGCAGACGTAAAACCCGCTTGACTCGGTTAATCTTGCAAGGATCCGTGAGGTGGCGGCGATTCTCGCAAGAAGGTGTCAAGACCATGAAGAGCATCGTTATGCTTTTGCCGCCCACGCCATTACCGATGTAAATCCAATTTTGATAGTGTCCAAAGTGGCATTATCCTCCCAATTGGAGCGCCCGACAAATCGGGATCCCCACCAGGAGATCCGTGGAGATCCGAGGCTGGAAGTCGGACCCATTTTGGCCATCCATGACCTTGGTCCGTAAGGGAAGACGCCAATCGAAGTAAGAAACCCGGGGCGGAGGGGCACCTGTGAGAAGCATACGGAGAGGGAGCCGTGCCCGCGGGCGTGGCGGCCCGCTTCGCCCCCCGACCACCGACAAGGGCGGGATCTAGAGCCTTGCACCAACGATCCCACTCCGAAGCGGTGGAGCCGAGAGTAAACAGGAGGGCTATCCCAACCCGCGGGAACCGGCCTTTGCTATCCGTAAGAGCACGCAGCTTGATTGTAACCGCCAGTGCGTCGCATGTAAACTTGTGCAAAGGGAAGATCCCCTGATGTCCTGTGATACTTCCTTATTTGTTTGCAAATAGCTCAAATTTGCCGTAGAGGCAAATGATGCGCAAGCTCCGGCATGTACTCTTGATGAAGAGCATGTGTCTGATCATGATTAGACAGATAGGGGTTGTTATCCAAAAGCAACCATTGAAGTGTGGGGTCACCCTGAAAGTTCTGATGTGGCCCATCTCGAAATTTGTTCTCAGGTATCCGCCGGATAGAAATCATGAAAAAATGTATGCCATTGGCTGAACAACTCAAGGTGATCATATCCGAATCGCCACAGTTGAATGAGATCAAAGACTAAAAGGGCACAAAATAAACCTTTGTCTTCAACAGAGAGGTCGGGCCAGATCCGAAGAAAATCCTGCGTGCGCAGGGGAACATCAACGGGACCATCAGCCGTATGCCACTTCAGAAGAAAGAGGTGGCGGCGGGCAACCACATAATCCAGATAACTGGAAGGAATAGGGTAGTCAACAGGTAAGTTGAGAGCAATGGTAATATAGCCTTCAAGTTTTGTCTGAGCCTCATCAGCAGACTGAATAGTTTGCTCTAGCTGTTGTTCGAGGTCACGGATCCTGTGGTCCTTTCTAACATAGGCGGTTCGGTCACCGGACCCGCTTCGGAAGTGTTAACACGGGAGGAGGCTTGCCCAGAGCATTGAGTCGGCGAACGGCAAACTGCGTCATCAAGAAGTTTCGTTTCGAACCTCCGTAAGCGATCTTGGAGGGATGTTAGCCGAGAAGTCTGCGTGGAGAGCCGAGCCGTCAAAGAGGCAATCCGAAAGCGCCACGCCTGTAAGGTGTTGAACTTGAGTAATTGTAATTTTCACAAAGCTCGGAGTACAAAGCGTTGAGCTTAGCAATATCTTTTCTCCTTGTCACTAAGGAGGGTGTCTTTGGACTTGTTTTGCTCCAATAAGGCCCGAAGTTCGATTGAAGCCGAGCCTGTTGCTTTCTCGCAAGTAGGCTGGTTTGATCCGTGCACTTTTGAGATCTATGCGGGCCTGTAAGAGAGCCCCATGCTTTTCTTGAAGTTGGGCTTCCAAAGTTTGAACTTGTGCGCTTGTAACTTGAAGGTTACGCGGTTAACCGTGATCAGGAGGCCAGGCCGGGGCCGTGTGAACCCCATTCATAAGAGCTTGGGATTCCCAGAACTTTAGAACAACAGCTTGAGCATCCCGCCGACATCTGATACAAAGAAACTGACGAGGGTGTTGTGGTGGTGGAGCCTACTGTTGCCTTGTTTGTGACGTTTGGGACACATGAGGGGACTAGAGTGCTTGGTTGTCAGAGAGGAGGAGGAAACAAAGGACATGCGGTGTTGAAGGTTGACATGACCGTAAGAAGAAGGGATGGAAGTGCCGCCTTGATGAGTCTTAGGAAGGGACCAGCCGGGTGGAATTTGGAGAATGAGAGTTTGTGGGAGGGAAGTAATGATGTATGAGGGCTTGAAGATGGCCTCCCATTAAGTTTCAGAGGTAGAAGTGGCAGCCCTAAGACGGTCTACTTCTTGGAGAAGACGGTGAGAACAGCAATTGGGGCCAATCAATGTGGTGGGTTGAGCGAGTAGCAGTTGACTACTTATATTATAGAAAGGTTTATTGATATGGGTGTTCTTGATAGAATACCTAAGGTACTTATACCTACGTAAACTTAACAAAAGTTTCATGGGGCTTGTCAATATTTGTGAGGCGATGCACGCTTGCATGATAAGCAGGTGCACCAAACTCGCTGACATCCAGATCCCGTATGGCGCACCAAGATAAACAAGGGGTTTGCAAAGGAATATGGAATACCTGGAAATCAGGTGTTGAGTCGGAAATGGTGGTGCCATCGACCACCGTGGTGTATCCATATGGCCGTTGATTTATGTTAGCTTATGAACCGCCTAACCGGTCGATTTGGAGCTTTAAAGTTCCATTTGAGAGAATTCGTGAAGTTGCTGTCGCTCTGCCATCGCACGATTCGGGCCAACAAGGGCTTCACTTTAAAGTGGGTATTAAGAAAGATAATCGATTCAAAAGAGACAGCCCCTCGAGCAAAGAGTTTTGAAGTGTAGGAAATTTTGGGGCCGCCATGGCAAAGAGCAGCTAAAAAAGATCGGTGATGCAAAGGCGAGAGCCGGAAACGGGCCGGAAGAACGGAAGACGGCGCGCAGAGAGATTTAAAAGGTTTGGGCGCGAAAGGTGGGCGAAGGGGCATGATAAGGGATAAGCCGCAACCGCTGATGGTGCTGTGTGTCGAAGATGCCAAGGAGGGGATTGAGAGGCAAAATGTGGCTAAGTCCCCAAACAACAAAGGGAGAAGTAATGAACGGGGCAAGGCCTATAGCGGAAATAGCTGGCTGCGCTTCCACATTTTATAAAAAATTCCACCTATAATATAAATATGCCGCCGGGTTTAGTCACTATCATTTGTGTGCGTGGTCCGAACAAAGACTGCTTGTGGATGTGCACTTTCGTTTTGTATGAAATGTTTTGAGGCTTAAAGCCATTAACTAGTGTAGGTAATGGAGTGCCATCTAACTCACCAGCTTGAAAAACCGGGTCGAACCACTTGAACAATTCGATAAGGGCCAAGCCAACTAAACTTAAGTTTACCCTAAAAGTTTTGTACCTAGAATCATAAAGAAGAACCAAATCTCCTTCGTTGAATGTTTTCGCTCTTCACCGCTTGTCATGTAAGGATTTTGCAACCGGTTGTCCATGAAGAACACGTAATATAAGCATCTTCTTCTAAGTTCATCCAACTGTTCCAATTGATAAACCCTTTCTTTGAGGCAAAGAAAGTGATTATGGGCAGAGCATTGAAAAACGGAGTGTTGGAAGTATGTATTCAAATGGCATGAGAGCTTCTTGACCATAAACCAATTTGAAAGGGGTGTGACTCAGAGCGATTTTGAAACAAGTCTTGTAAGCCCAAAGAACAAGAGGGAAGCTTGTTTTGCCGGTACATGCAGAAGCGCCACAAATTTTCTTGAGAATTGTGACTAGAGTCTTGTTGGTGCTTTCCCAAAAAACCATTCCCTTTGAGGATAGTAAGGTGTGCTCTTGTGATGATGTATCGTGAGATAATCCCGGCTCCTTGATGGTGTGATTGATAAAATGGACACCACGACATCGACCAGCCCCGTGGGGCCTCGAATCGCTGGTGATGATTTGTTGATAGATGACTTTGGCTTGTCTTTGGCCAGCAATGTTGTCCGGAAGCAAAGCCCGCCCATTTGGCAGCGTCCCGATTGGAGAACCCGAATGTAGCGGCACGGGTGCCGGGAGAGGATCGATGGGTCCTACAAAATCCATTCCCCCATTTGAAGGAAGGAGGCGGGCAACCGGGCGCCAAAGGAAGGCTGTCACGTCGTAAGCCGCCCCAATACGGGCAAGCATCACACGCGGCGTGGCGTGAGCGTCTTTGAAGAGCGTGGGCCAAAATAACCAGCAAGAAGGATTTTTTGCGTCGTAGTGTCACCATATGAAAATGACCACCACCGAGCCCTTCATGGCTTTCGAACAATATCCGGACCTCATGAGGGAGAACACGTCGAAGGATTGTATCTTTACCTTTTTGTAAAAAGATGGCCCGCAACCATGGTGTAGTCCTCGGACCTCGCGGAGGAGAAATTGATGGCGGACAGGATTGTCGCCTGGAGAGAGCGTGGGCCCCCCCGTGGAAGAGCCGTGAGGAGGATATCCGGAAAGTCATGAAACCAATGAGGTGTTGCGTGACCGTAAAAAGTTGAGCGTGCGTGAAAGGCGCTCGAGACTCAATGGAGGGATCATCTCGCGGTGGATGCGGAAAAGATAATCCCGGGACAACATGAGATTTGCGCCTTGTGAACAATTTCAAAAGGTGCAAATTCTGTATGAGGACCCAACGAGCAATGCGGCCCGTGGGCGGGATTTGTTGATCAAATAAAGAAGTGCTCGTGGTCAACAAAGAATTTGATTTCGATCGCCCAAATATAGTGACTAAGCGTTGGACTTTAAAAATTAAACCCAAGGCTTTCGCCTGGGCGAGTAGTAGTTGGGCGTTTCGAGAATTGAGTTTTCATGGCGAAGCGTTTGGTTTGTCAAGCAGCGATCATATTCTTGAGAAAGAACAGCCCAGCAAAGGCCGAGACATCGACATGGACATGAAAGGGCTTGTCCCATTGAGGAGGAACAAGAACCGGGCCTCGAGTAAGCAAGAGCTTCAATCGTTGAAAGCAAAAGATCCACCGGGAATTCCAAGCCCGTGTGGATTCATCACCGTGAGTTTATGAATGGATCTGCAATGGTCTGCAGTCCGTGGAATGAAGGTGGAGTAATAATTGACCTTACCCAAGAAAGAGCGTGTTTCTTTTATATTGGCCGGTGCTTGAGCCTTGAGCACACAAACTGATTTTGGCAGATCCGTGGTGATACCGCTTATCGACCACATGTCCCAAATGTAACACCCAAGTGACGCAAAGGTGCATTTCGGGATTGAGACTAATGCCGGACTCATCACATTTCTGAAAGACGAAGTTCCAATTTATCCAAATGGTCAGCCATGGAACAGAGAAAAGAGAAGTCATCTTGAAAATTTGGTAAGAAGGGATTTTCCTTCATAAAATCATGAAAAACCGAGAGCATGATACGCTGAAACGTGGATGGAGAGTTTGATAATCCAAAAAGGAACCACCTTGTAGGCAAAAGTGACCCCTGGGTGGTGAAGGTAGTCTTGAGTTGATCAGATTCTTTGATTGAGATCCGACCAGCCGTAAAAACCATCCATGAAGGAGTACATCTCATGTCCAAAGAACCTCTTCCAACCCCGGTGCCGTGGAAGGAAGGGGAAAATGATCACGCCCGCGGGCTCGATTGAGTTTTCGAGAGTCCACACAAACGCCGGATCTTACCATTGTGTTTAAGTGCAATGACGATGGGGCTCACCCACTCGCACGTTTGACCTCATAGATCAAACCGCAAAGAAGGAGTTTGTCAATTTCCCGCTTTGGACGCCATCACCCGAATTGGGGTTGAGTTTCCAGCATCGCTGCTGTTAGATCGGCGGCATTTTGACTTGGTAGGAATGGTGAGTTCCCCAAGGTTTTGTTGATCCCCAAGATCTCTCAGAGCTCCGTGCAAAATGTGTTTGAACTTTTGAAGAGCGTGACAGCCACTGTACGATAGGGTGTCGGAAGATTGGCAAAGAAAGTCGACAGGGGATTGTTGCCTACGCCCACAATCTCGACTTCGTGGAGTCCGAATATGGGGATAACTCCGTGGTTCCGACGGACAATATGAGCAGGAGGTTGAAGCATAACAGATGCGTGGCAAGGTGGTGAAAAAGAGATTGCTGAGTTTCCTCAAGCAGAGGTTGCTTCATGACAGCGTGTGTACTTCCGTGAGCCGCAGGAGGTTCAGCTGGTCGAAAAGTGATCAACACGTTGGATTCGATTGCAAGGAGCCGTAAGGGTCACAAAGCCGCCACACGGTCCCGATCAAGAGTCATTTCTCCCCAAGGATCAGCATACTCTGTGGTAGGATGACAGAGGCTGACTCCGCAGTGGAGCCTGAACTTGATAAATATTCCGGCGCCCTCGTGAGCCTGCGGCTCTGAGAGAGAGGGTTCAGCATTGTCGACGGAAATGATTTTGCCTCGCTTCCAAGTCCATGGTGGCATTGAGGTGACCATCGATGATGACTAACCGATCCGTGGCCCAAGAATGAATGCTCTTGGCCTGGGCGGAGAAAAGGTCCTGCACGACCAACATTTCATAATCACCGGATCTTCTCCAGCCTTCCAAACACCAAATTCCAAGGGGAATCCGAGATCACCTATGTTGATGTGAAGAAGAGGCGACGCCTTTGAGGTTCGTGGATATGGCCATTGGCCAATTTGATGTCATATATGGGGCACGATAGAGTTGTTTGATGCCCATTTGTTTGGAGTTTATCCGCGATGAGATTGATCGCGCTACCTCCGGCCAATTTGAACATGATTGACTTGTTGATTGCCCACCGTGGCATGGACCGTGGGAGTAGAGGTAGCAACAGCCCCAACCAAAGGGGCCGGGAGTGGTAACCGGTCCTTGAGAGCAGGATGTAGTTTCAAAATTGTGGCCAAGCTTAAAGGAATTTTGATTTTGGCTAGCTCCTCTTGGAGTTCCAGAGGCACATGAGAAAAAAGGATCGGCCGATCCACAAAAAGGAGGCGTGGTAAGGAAGCAAAGAACTTTTGAGTAGGTCAACCTCCGCAGCCGATATTGGGATATGTCCCAGAGCGTGGAGGTTGAGACGCGGAAGGTGCGCCTTGTCTTTGTTGAGCTCTAGTGGGTGGCATGGACATTAGCCAACGGCGGCCTTCAGCAGCCTTTGCATGAGGTTCAAAATGCTTTGGCTTAACTTTAGGCATGACATTCGCATAAGTTTCTCCAAGTCGTGCAAAATGGACCCGTTTTGTCTTCTCAGATGAGGAATTGGCGCTTCATCGCAAAGGCAGCCGCGTGCCATTAGGAATAATGGTTAATGGACGGACGCCCGGTTCCGGCGCGGAGACTAAACCAACCCAATTTGATGCATTTGGACCGGAGGATTGAGAGCTTGAAAAATTTCTTCCCGGTGCTTGTTGATCCATCCGAGGTTGATTTGCACGTGAGCTGGTTGATAGCGTGATTGCCGAGGTGCACGAGGTGGTTTCAAGAACGGGACGCTGGCCTTGTTTGCCATTGGCAATCCAAAGTTGGTAAGCCGTGAGGCGACCGATGTGGTCCGATTTGTGCCGTGAAGCCGCACTGAACTTGTAAAAGTTGAGGACACGCCGTGGTGGTATGACCCCATCCCTGACGCTGATAACACCGAGCTTTCAAGGATCAAAAGGAGGAGGTGTGTTGGATCCCCCGCTGTTGCTCCTGATTTGCCGATAGAGTTGATTGGGTTGCTCCGCAGTGGTGGTCTGCCGATATGGCGACATGGTGCCGAGGTGTTGTTTGCACTTGATAAACCATCTTCTGCGAAAGGTGTAGGATGAGTGCGAAAGTGCATTCTTCCGCGGGCATGATTGCACATGTTGCATCGCTTACAATGAGGCGGCCATTGGTGGAGTTGCACTCATTCGCCAAGTGGCCTTGATATTTGCAGATATGGCACCAGATCCGATCGCTACCGGATTGGCGGTTGAGGTTGAACAAAGCCACTGGGGAACCATGATCGTGGAATGAAGGGGAGCTCCCGAACGTGCCTAACGCCCACGGGAGGAAACATTGATCGAAAGTGATTGACAAGATCGATAGCCCGCTCCAAAGTCTTCGCGCAGGTATTCATCCATGAGTCCGGAGTACCGAGGGAAGTCCTTGGAGAAACCGCACTTCAAGATCCGCTGGTGGGGTAATCCTTTGAGTTTGCCGAAGCGTAATGTGAAGACGGCCCGCAAAAATCCCGCGCATCCGCGGGCTCTTGTTGAAGGTCATTGAGTTGCTTGAGATGAAGTTGATCATCATCCGTGGTCCCATAGTGAGAAAGAAAAAGCAGTTTTCATTTCGACCAATCTTGTTTCCAAGTGGCTTTTGTTGGACATGAGCCATTGATGAGGGAGCCACGCAACGTGGTGGAAAAGATGTGGAATTTCGCTGAGGTTGCGCATGACCATTCAGACAGCCGTGAGCCTCAAATTCTTCCATGTGGGCCTGAGCACTTTGGTCTAAAAGGTTTGCTTTTCGTGGTTGCCAAAGGTGGGATAAGCCGCCTTAAGGGTCCTGAAAGGTAGAGGTAAAAGTGCTGGAAATTTGAACAGAACAGGATAGTGAGGATATTGAGGTGGAGTTGGAGGTGGTATGGTGCCCAAAAACCCCGGGCCAAGGGGTTGCCGAGGGGAGGGACCGGAGGTGTCTCGATCATTGGTTTTGAGGTCTGTGAAGGTTGTAAATGGTGAAGAGTGGTGGGAAATGTGGGGAAAGGAAATTCCCCGGGAGGAGCAAAAGAGACATGTGGATATCCCCGCCCACCCGTAGGGGAGATGATGGTTGTGAAGGCAGAGGCGTATGGCCTGGAAGACTGATGGATGAAGGCATGTTCGGGGTATGAAAGTAAGGTTGAGCGGTGTGGAGCCGATAGAGCCCCCGGAGCAGTGATGAGGAGATGGAGGTCAGGAGCAATGTTTGCACGCTTGAGGTGGGGAATTTGGACGAGACATGACACGAGGGGGTGGGTGGCGCCGACCGAGCCCTAGACCCAATGTGGCCTCCCTCAATGTCATAAGCAGATCCATACATATCACTTAACAGCCTTCCCTTCATGATGGCGCTCCAAGCAAGACGCCTCTGGGAAAGAAGTTCTTCCGCGTGAAGTTTTGGATAGACATGGCGGTAAGAAAGGAAAATCGAATCGGATTCCTAATGCGCGACAGCTGTTTGGGGTCTGGTTGGGAACTCCTCTAAGACAGCGCCCCTCCGTGGAGGACCCTTTGATCTAACAGAGAATCCTGGGGGACTATGTCACGCCGGATTTGCAAGAAAAGAACAAAAAGAAGAAAACGAAATGTAAAAAGAACAATGAGAGGAAAATGATATGCTTCCTTGATATCAATGATGAACATACATGAGCTCTCGCGAATCGAGAGAAGATCAAGAGAGACAAGACTCAAAACTCATCTAGCCCCTCATATGCTAGTTCTAGTCATATATATAGTACAATGGCCCTCGCCCAATATAGACACTCGGATCGATCTCGCGGCCGACTCCCGAAGGAGGCCCGATTTGGTGAATGTTGGCGGTGCCTCTTGAAGTGCTCTAGAATCACGCCGACGCCGACGAAGCGGTGTGCGGATGTTCATCACTTGTCCGAGCGGGCGCCTCTTGTTGGACCGGGACGGAGGCTTTGATCAAGCGTGGTCTTCCTCAAGGGCCTTGGATGGTGACCCGTGGTTGATCAAGGATCCTTGAGCTTGACCTGGTCCGTCAGATGCATGAATAGTCCCGCACCGTGAGGCATGGGACTAACAATAAGAGCTACATCAAAATATAATAGGACTCCAAAGGATACCTATTAATATCAAAAAGAAAATCCTCCATATCGAGAGGGATCTAAGTTTAAAATAGATAGTTTTTGATCAAGGATAGATCGGCCAGATCCTAGTTTGCCGATACAAAGATCAAGTTCGACGATAACAAAGATAAAAACTTTGCTATTCCTAGAATAGCTGAATGCTAAAGCTTAGTTGTTGGCGCCAATAAGGTCCTCAGAAGGTCGATCCGCTACTTTGAATTACTAAAAATCCCAGCATCTCGGCCCAAATTCTCCAAAAGAGGAATGAGGTGAAGTCCATCAACATGAGTATCGAAGCTTCCTCCTTTGCTGCCAATGATGAAATAAGGACTCAAACATTGGCTTTAGATTGTTGTGAGTTCAAATGTACCGATTTTTCAAGAAGCTTCTTGATTGCCCCCGGCATGAGTAACTTCTTGCTTGAGCAGTAATCATGTTCTCACCACCATATGTCTTGTCAATTCTTCAACTACCACTGTGTGATCCGAGCCCTGGGCTGAGCTCCCACTTTCAAAGATCCTCTTCGGGATGATCTCGTGGAGAAGACCATTAACATCGCTTAGAACCAAAATAAAGAAGTGGTATAGACCATGGAATTTTCCTATCCGATCCCAAGCTTTGTCATATTTGGCTCCCTTTAAGTGTTTTTATGAGCAAAGGGTCGGTTCTCTTTGGTGCATTCAAGAACCGAACTTTGATCCAATGCAGATTGATAGGTTTCTTTTCTATGGCCACCAAATTCTCAGAGCTTCCAAATAACCCAAAGAAAGTTAAAATTACCGCTAGTATTTACTACCCCCGAGCTATTATTATTCAGAATTCGAGAAGGTTGGCAGTGCTCCAAGGTTGTCGCGGAGGTCCATGTCCGTGACTCTCGCAACTTTGGAGCATAAGAAGACATGGTTTGAATCTTCTATCAAGCCACATCCAAGGGGACAAAGACTGGATATGTTGCTGTCATATTTAGATCTGGGAAGGTTGGTTCAGAACTTTGATGCAATGTAAGCCACCTAAAGGTATTAATCTTTGGTGCTCCATAATTTTTCCACCTTTGGCACACACCGCAGCTCTAAAGTATCCTCATCACAAGGCCATAAGGTGCATGCCCTTGATTTGGTGCATCGTAAGTGCATTGTAAATCTCCCTGACTGAATAGTGTTCTTTATTGTTGAGAGTCCAGGTATTGGAGGTAGCTGCCAATTCTTCATGGTTGTTTACCATTCCAATAATCTTTGTGAAAATCACTTTGTCTAATGCTGAGCCCTTTGTATTCTGTTGTAATTCCTCCCAGGTAATCCACCTGCTATCATCATCACATCTCATATCCCTAAAACTATGTATCCTGCCATAAACCACTGCATATATTTCTGAGGATGTTGGAGAGCCAGACATCCAATTCCTTGTGGGGCTAAGTCAGGGTGCCAAAACATTTTGATGTCTCTACATCTGGCATCCATCAGAGTAGGTGCCTATAGTAGAGGAGATGCCAAGTTCCGTGCTTGTAACATTCTCCTAATAGTAGATGAGGTATTGGAGCAAGGTTCAAGTTGGAAAAAGCGTAACTGGGAGGTTATGTTTAAGGGTCTTGTCGCCAATGGATGGGATTCCTCCACCCAATATCTTATTAGCTTCAAGGCTGAGAGGGGAGGATGCATATATGGCTCTATATATGACTTTTGCAGCAGGGGCTTGAGCCTGGAGAAATAGATCCTTACACCCAAGGCCACCTAGTTTTCTTGGCTTAATGAGGTCAGCCCAAGCCACTTTATGTTTCCCCTGCCATATAAACTTTTTGATTGCAACTTCTATTTGCTTATAAGAGTTCTTATCTCGCCACAATAGCTGAAGAAAAGTAAACATGTGTGCCGGCAATCACAGAGTTAGCTATCTCAATTCTTCCAAACCCAAAGATAGGGAAGAGGGTATTGCGCCAGCCTTCCTTTTGATCCTTGTGACAATAGGTTCCCCGCACCATGAATGGTACTATTGAGTGCTAGGGGGGTATGCCCAAGATTTTCGTGGCAAAGATCTCTTAAGGACCTGAATGTCCAATGTGCATCCAGCAGTATTGCACATTTATCTTTATTGAGCTGACCCCGAAGCCTGGCCCAAATTTGTCCATGGCATCAAGGAAATGCTTCAGACTCTGATCTCCATCTTTGAGAAAGACAAAGGTGTCAAAAGATATTGCATAATGACAAAACTGCGCCGATCCTTTGGTAAATTGAGGCAATTAATCATTTTTCGAGCATGCAGGTGGAGAGCAAGTCTTGTAACAATCTCGCCACTATCGGGAAAAAGATAAGGTGCAAGGGTTTTCTAAGTGCTACTATTGGCACCCTAACTATACATTCAAACCAAACGATATCGAAGTTAGATATACTACGATAATCGAACTCGATATACAATATACAGCCAGATATCGAAGTTCGACGATGACGATATATCAGTTCGATATACGCCATATATTTAACCTCGATATACCATTTTTTTTTTTTTTTTTTTTTTTTTTCGATTTTGGCCTACGGAAAATTCCGTGATAATACACAAAATATAAGCGCCATTTTTTATATAATTATATGACGTGACATAGCGTGATATCGAACTCGATATACGCCATATAATGATATCCCGCAGGCCTGATGTGCATGTCCCGATCTTGTGCACTCCTCGAGCAACTTGAACTGCCGAGCAACTTGAACCGAGAAATGACCGGCATAAATATGAATCGCATAAATATGCACCGGAAAAATCCGTCATGGAAACTAAGCTCCGCCATGTAATCGCTAGCTTAAGACTCGCCATGAATATTGTATAAGGCGCACAGCCTTTTGGTGAATCTCGAGATATATGAGCTCCAATTGCTATATTGCAAGGCACAAACTAATGATAGAAAAAAAACATGATATAGAAACCATGCAAGACATCTACCTAGTCTCGCAAAAAGCATCCAATTTATAGGATCGATTGGCAAAATTAGATTCTTGCCATGAGCTCCGTGTTATAAATTCACAAACTGTACCTATTTGGGCACCAAATACATGTCGACTCATGCTTATAGAACAAGGGCACGAATATTTATATGGCCAAGGATCTGTGGGCCAAAGTTCAAAAAGCCCCGTATTTTTCTTTGTGCATTACATCAAAGAGCAGATCGCCAAGTTCCAAATACCTCGCAAGAACCTAATGATTCTAGAACAACCGCTTTAAGGTAAAAAAAACTCGTGATTTTTACCGCTATAAGCTAGAGCAAATCGACCATCAAAGATCTAAACCGGGATGAGCGGCTATTTTTCCAGCAAATCCGCACATATCCTTGTTCCGATTGGAGATGGAGGATTCGACTGTATTCTAAAGGCCAAGGAAGATTCGACATGCATTTTCGGCACCTATACATGGCACAGCATAATCTCATCAAAAATCGATCTTCATCCTGTTTGGATTATGAATAGCAGACTTATGGCATATAGAATGGATATGGCCATCGAAACTGTGCATCTGTTCCCTAGCAAACAGAATTGATATGGCCTAGCCCCTTGGGCGGCCATTTTGGCGCTGTTTAGGTTTGCTTATCCTAAATCGATTTCCATAGAAGACCCGAAAAACACAAAAAAAATTGATATATAGTAGTATATCGAGTTAGATATACTATAGTATATCGAGTTAGATATACTATAGTATATCGAGTTCGATATACTACTGTATATCTAACTCGATATACTACTATTTTTTTATACGCTATTTTCCGGCACCCTGCCGGATATACGTATATCGAACTCGATATATGCTGTATATCGAACTCGATATACTATAGTATATCGAACTCGATATACGCATGGTTTCGAATGTTTGGTTAGGGAGCCAATATTTTACCCGGGCAGCCTTGCCTAACCCCCCTTTTACATTGAAATAGTTTGGTGGGAGTACCATTTATAAGAAGTGCTGATGCAGCTGTGGCATTAAAACTCCAAACCTTCTTATATATCCTTTCTGAGAATCCTAAATGAATCATAGCCTTTTGAAGAAATTGCCAACTAATCGTATCATAGGCTCGTTTGAAGTCTAGTTTCAGCAACATGCATCCTTGATTTGAGAGCTTATTCCAGTGTAGACCTTCAGAGGCCCCAAGATAATTGTCCAAAATACTCCTTGTGGGGAGGAAAGCAGATTGGCATGGACTTATTACCCTTTGCAGATGGGGGCAGAGTCTATTGGCCAAGATTTTGGCCAAGATTTTATTAGTATTTGTGAGTGAGATTGGTCTCCAATCTCCTAAAGCTTCTGGATTCTCCACTTTGGGGATCAGGGCAATATGCCCAGCATTGATGGCAGGGGCCAGTTTGTTGGCTTTCCAAGCTCCTTGGATAAAAAGAGTAAAATCATCTTTCATTATCTCCCAAAAGTTAATGTAGAATTCGGGAGGAATCCATCTGGCCCTGGGCTTTTCCCAGATGCTAAGGATTTAATAGTATCCAAAATTTCTCTTTGTGTTGGTATTGCTAGAAGATCATCCTCTTGGATCTGCTGATCTGCTTGGAGGATATCCTTGAAGAAGTTCAAGAAGCACATCCTCTTTGCTCTTTTTGGCCGATTGTCAAAGATAGCAGAGTATTCTTTGTGGAAGTAATCCTCAATATCCTTTTGATTATCAATAAGAGTTCCAGATGCTGTTTTAACTTTTGTGATACCATTGTTACATATCCTGTTCTTAGCTGCTCGAAAGAAATATGATGAGCTTCCTTTGTCCATTAGATTTATATGCTTGCACCTGCTCTTAATTGCCAGGTGGCTTCCTCCTCCTCAATGTGCTTGACTTTGTTTTTCAGCTCTAGCTCCTTTTTTTGGAGTTCCAGGTTGTTTTTATCAGCAAAAAGAGATATCCTAATCTCCTTCATCTGTTTATAGACTTCATATTTCTGTTCTTTTCTTTTCCTGAACCATTCTTTGCCCCAAGATTTTATCCATCCTTTTGCCTGCTTCATCTTGCCAAGAAAAGCATTAATAGAGCCTGAGCTATGAATCTTAGGGAGATTTTTGTAGTAATCCTGGAAAGAATTTTTGTAGTGTTCAACTTGAAAGGAATATTTGAGCCCCCTTTTGAGGAACTGTTTGAAGATTCCAATATCTGTGGATAGTGGTCAGATAATGAAGAGCTAATGTCACTAGAGAGAATCATATTATCCCAAGATGAAAGGGATTTGTTGCAGATGTAGAATCTGTCCAGCAGGCAATAGGTTCTATCCTCTCCTTTCCTTTTGTTGCTCCAGGAATAGACATTGGTGGAGGATGGTGGGATATGGCAAAAGTGTGCCATGAGTTGATCCCATGCCATTTTTTCCTTTTTGTTCATATTAATTCTCTTACCCAACTTCTGATCCCAACTGGGGGTGTTGTTGAAGTCTCCTGCTAGCAAAAGATTTGGGATATGTTTATTTCTGGATATCCATTCATTCATTTGAGTCCATTGGACAGCTCTTTCTGCTGGATCTGTAGAAGCATAAACATTCAAAATACCAGTAGGTTTCCCCTCTATTTCAAGGATCACCACTGTCCATCTACCCGAGTTGTGGCAGAATTTTTTACGGCACTTCAGTCCAGTCCAAATGGTGCAGGTGCCACCTCGAGTTCCATCAGCTGCAGTCCAAATCGAGTCACTCTTAGGGTCCATCCAACTACCCAGCCTTTCTGATTCAAAAGGGGGTAGTCTATGTTCTTGGAGAAGCAGGATATTAGCTTTTAGTTCTCTTAGAGCAATGAGGGCCCTTTTTCTCTTGAGAGGTCCTTTTATACCTCTCAAATTCCACGAGACAATCTTCATCAGGCAGGATATTTGATTCTTTCCTTAATCCTCAGATTTAGGGCTGGCTGTCGGAAGGAAAGGATACTTTTTTAACCTTTTTCTTGGTTGTAAGAGAAGTGAAGAATTTATCAGTTTCCTCCCAAGCAGGTACATTCTCGATTTCCTCCCTGATTGTAGCAAGTACACATGAGGTTTTGGGTACCAGTTCTCCTTCCTCAAGATAAATTGTCCTCTGTGGAACCGGATTTCTTCTCAGGCTCCCTCAGATCACTATCAACTGTGCGGGGCCATTGGAGATTTGGTAAAAAATTTGTATTCCTGATTTTGTAACTCCTCCTCTGCTTCCTCAGCCTCAATAAGTTTTAGCAACACATCATGCATATCAGGTGGGTCATTGAAGTCCAATTGGGCTGGTGTCATGGGAGAAATGTTTCCTTTGATGCCTCCCCCTTTAGGTACAGAGTTCCACCAGCAGAGATATCCGAGTCTGAAGACTCGGGATATTCATTAATTGGAGGTAGGTTTGTTTCTTTTATAGTGATTGTGTTCTTCCTCTGCACATGGGCTGGTGTGATCATGAAATCCTTGCCTGCTTTTTCTTTCCCTTTGATTTTATCCATTTCCAATTCTTGGCCAGGAGGACTTAGAGGTCTATTGATTTGTTCATAATCAGTTCCCTGGCCTACTGGAGGTCTTAGAGGTCTACTGTTATGATCAGAACCAATTCCCTGGCCTACTGGAGTTACAAGTATTTGGCTCTGGATTTTGCCTTGGCCACTTGGACTTAGAGGAACCATGGATTGAATATCCACTTCCTGGCCTTGTGGACTTACAAGTACTTTGAATTGGTTAACTAGTTTTAAATCTTGGGATTTCCTTTTCCATTCTTGTTTAGTTTTCTTTCTTGAGGCTATGGCCTGGTCGATTTCCTGCTGAATGGCCCTCTGTTTCTATTTCTTAGCTTTCCTTCTGGCACTCCCATTCATATTCTTCTTTTTGGGATCTCTGACTTGTGTCCAGTTGTCTTTAGCTACTGGATTCACATTGTTAGGGTGTCCATTCTGCAGAAAAGTAGGTTCTTGGGGGATCTTGCATTGCTCAATTATTAATTTGTTTCATCCATTTCCCATGCCCCCTCCATGCAATCTTAGTCCACATACATTACAGGGGAGAGGAAGCCCATACCATTTGAGATTGAGGGTTTTAGTCTGACCAAAATAATCCGTGTACTCAATGGTATTTGGGATAGGCTTGAGAATGTCAAGCTGAGTCCAGACTCTGGGGGCTCTTTCTGCTACAGTTCACACCCAATATACTGTCCCACATTCTGAAACAGAGTTTTGAACAGATCCTCATGCCAATATATCGGGCTTAGATTTTGAACTGAGCAGTAGGCTGGGTGGAAGAGTTCTTCCATGTTATGAGGATCAAATTTTGGGTTCCATTTTTGGAAGAACAACTGTGTGTTGGCCCTTTGTATAGTCCCCTGTTTTAATAGAAGTTGGACAGATTTGGTGGTCCCACATTCTGTAATAAAGAAAGGGAATTCCAACCAGTACATGCCAACAATGTCAATCTGTTTATCTATTTTTAATAGCTCATTCCTGAGAAAAGTTAGATTGACCCCCTCATGTCGAAGGCATCCAATGACAGCCTTGCTTTCCAAATCCTTCAATCTATTTGGAATATAAGAATGGGCTAGCTTAGGCATACCTCTGAATTCAGGATGTGTCCTTCTCGCACCATGTCTGAGTAGAGCCTTCTGTTCCTCATTTATTCGGTCCAGGATTGGCTGCACCACCTCTGCTTGCATTTGTGCTCGTGGGAATCCTCCCCAGAAACGGGTTTGCATTCAATGCCCCATCTCTGTCGGGATGATCCAGTCGCCAACCTGAAATAGGTCCGTTCTGCTGGTCCAACTGTATCACCCCTCTCCTTGGCTATTGTCCTTATCAAAGCAATCATCTCACCCTGCATTTTCTCTGTCAACCCATTAAAAAATGCAACCCATTCAGCTGCGTAATCCGTACCCTTTTTCCGATTCACCCCGCCGATTCGATTCCGGTCGCCTGGGCCCCTGTGGCCCCTATTGCTTGAGCCATCCCTGTTGGGCGGCGGTGGCCCCACGCCGGACCATTTCCCTCAATCTGTCCCATCCATGCCATGATCCACTGTTCACTGCTGATACCTATTCGAACTTACCTAGCGCTCCCCTTGGCACCATCGTCATCCATTTCATTATAATCTCGCATTCCTTTCTTTTTTCATTTTGCATTTTGTCCCTTTCCTTTTTGTTTGTTCAATTTATCTCTTGAAACGTCTTTGCTCTTCTATTGTCTTGACTCCCTCCTTTGCCCGCCTCTTGACTCATCATAATGCTCTTTGCCCTGGTGGTGTCCATTCATTATGTTGTTTTACTATGTTGACCCCAGTTCTTTCATCCACCTTGCTTGGCCTTTTTTATTCTTGTTGGTCTTAGTGACCAGTTTACCCTCGTCAACCAAATTTGCAAGTTATTCACCGAGTTGATCTCTTAACTCTGCTTCTTCCGACGATGTCATATAGCACCCATCTTTCTCCGTCTTTCTCTCGCCATAATGGGTTCTTTGGTCCGGTTCTCTAGATTGTTCTTGAGTCTCAAGGTCCCTATCATTGTTTCTACGTTGAATCCGTTGTGCATGTGAGTATACATTCATGAATTTTAGTCCTTGCTATTTCTTGTTGTTGCTCTATTTGTTCTTTTACTCCAATATTCTCATATGTTCTCGGTGGTTCTCATGGATGCCCTTATGCGGGCCTATACTAAGCTCTTTGTCATAGATTCTTGGTGTCTCATTAGTGCCTTTGCGGGCCTTTAGTTATTTCCATTTTGTGTCCTCGGCCATTTTGTCTCATTTGCTTTGTTTCTCTATTCTCGATCCCTTTTTCTATCCATCTCATTCTGCTCTCCTGTTTGTCTTTTTTCACCCTATGTTTGTTCCTTTCCTCTTGTTTCCATTTTATCCCTTGAGATTGCTCTGCTATTGTCTTGATTCCCTCCTTTATGCGCCCCTTGTTAATTTTGGCGTAGTTGTTCTTGCCTTGTTGGTCCAGTCGTCATGCCTTTTCTGTGTTGACCTTTTACAAACTAAAGGAGTTGTTTGGTGTTCCCTTTTCTCGCGACATTCTCCCTTTTGGCCTGCATTTTAATTTTCAGAAAGCGGTTGCATCTTCGCAAATTCATGCATGTTGTAATGGTTCTTGTGGTCCGTTGTCTTGCATTCTTAAATGGTATTTGTTCTTGTTTCAGGTTGCACTCAGTTTTCCTCATCCATTCTTTTTCTTGACCTTGATCCCATCCTCGGACTCTGTAGCATCGTCTACCGGTGTTCTCAATTGCATAATTGTTCTGTCACCTTATGAAACCTTTTTGTTCTTGTGTCTCGGGGTCCCTATCATCTTGTTCCCGTAGGTTACGTTGTTTCTATTTTTTAAAGTTTGTTTGGACTGGTTATGCATGTAGCATATATGTTTAGGTTTTAGTCCTTGTTGTTGTAGTGTTTTGTCATTATAGTTCACTGCTGGTACGTTGATTCTTGAATTTTAGTTCCAGGTGCTCTTTGTTAGCTTGTTGACTATGTCCGGTCTTGATGTCTTCTCTTTTGTATGCATTCCATGGTGCATAGTTTTTTGTCTTTCTTATTATGGGGTTTGCATTGTCTTCATGAAAGTTCGCTTGAGTCTGTTCTGCATGAATATAAGTTAGGTATGTTTGTTCTTACTTCCATAACGTCTTGTCGTTAGGTGTTCTCTATAGTTTGTTGGTACGTTGGTCCTACAATTTGATTTCATGTGCTTTGGTGGTGGCCATTGATCTTGTTTGTGTTCGATTTTGATGCCTTCTTTGCCTTATGCGGTCCAGTTGTCTTAGGGTTTCTTGCGCCCCTTCCCCTCTATTTGCACTGGCATCCCACCTCATCTCAGGATCGTTACACTTTCCTAGCAGTGTGCCTTACAATCTCTCGTGGTCTCTATGTATGATGGGGTTTGAGGGAGGTTCCTCTTTGTGTCGGATGTTGATATTTGTGCATAAGGACCTTTCCCTAGAATGCAATGGTTCTCTTCTTATATAGAAGAGAACCATCATTCTAGGGAAGGGGACGCCAGTTTTGGCGCCAGCTCTGCTTTTGGATCCAAGCTTTCTTTGGCACAAGCCTGCTATAGCGCAAGCTTTCTTTAGCCTTTTCTCCCATAAAAGCCTTTGTGTCTTCTGCATTCCTCATCGGGCGTTTCTCCGAAAGCTGAATCTTTTTGTTGTCGGAGTTCCCCCCTCCCACCTCTTACTCTCCTATATGGGTTTTACTTTTTTCAGTCTTGGATGATGTGCTTTTACATTTTTTCCCAAGCACATGGCGCTTCTGGAGGGCACCAAGGGGAAGCCAAGGGGGGTGCACCAAGTATATGTTGTACAAACCATCTGCGTGAACGATATGGGTTTTTTTATTATTGTGGTCGTATCGTATACTTACCAAAAAAATAAGGGACTTGGTTTTGAAAGTCGTACGGGATATGACAAGGATGATGGTGGCGCCAGTTTGGTCTTTGTATCATACGACTAGACTCTACATCGCCGAGGATTCTCCGAAGATTCATTCTAGATGATAGAGAGCTTTTGCTGAATTGAAGAACAATAAACTGGTACTCCCTTTATGATCAAGAAAATGGAATCGATCTATCTATCTTCTTTGATAAAGAGATTGTTCAAAAGTTTTGCTTTTCATCGTTTAGGGATTTCTAGTTGTAAAGGTAATGTTCATTGCCTTGGTTCATTATTGCAGGCTCTGCAGATTCTAGAGGCCCGTAAATCCTTCCCTTGATTCTTCCTCATCTGCAAACAATGCTAGGCGGCTACACCTATATTACAATTCAAGTTGTTGTAGCTCTAATAGTGAGTACTATCTATCCTTCCGCTCCTCCTTCCGCTCTTTGATCTGATGTCTGATTGTGGGCACTCCCCTTTGCTTGATCAAGGTACTGGGTCGGCTCCATCTTGAATGGAGGGATCAGTGTCAGTTCATGCTTAGGGCTTAGGTTTTCTTGGCAGAATTTTGATCGGTCATATCTCTCGCGAACCGTGTCGATTTTCATGTGCTTGGGCTTGCTGGAAAGCTGGTTCAGAGATCTTTCCAGCGGTGTATGGTACCTGCATGCTTGGCTTTGTTTTCGTGTTCAAATTGGCACTTTTCCGGGCTGTATGCTAGGGTTTTGGCGGCAGAATTTTGATCGGTCATATCTCTCACATCCGGTGTCAGATTTTCATGTGCTTGGGCTTGTTGGAAAGCTGGTTCAGAGATCTTTCCAATGGTGTATGGTACCTGCATGCTTGGCTTTGTTTCTGTGTTCAAATTGGCACTTTTCCGGGCTGTGTGCTAGGGTTTTGGTGGCAACCGTGGAGACACTTCGACGGATTTGTATCTCTCACATCCGGTGTCATATTTTCATGTGCTTGGGCTTGTTGGAAAGCTGGTTCAGAGAGCTTTCCAACGGTGTATGTTACCTGCATGCTTGGCTTTGTTTCAGTGCTCAAATCTGCACTTTTCCGGGCTGTGTGCTAGGGTTTTGGTGGCAGCCGGTACACACTAGATATCCAGAAGTCTATTAGCCACTTTCCTTTTTGCCCCCTTTCAGCCCCTTTGCTTCCAACCCTAATTTGGGCAGTCAGAGCATACAAATTAATGTTGAGCTAGGCTCCAACATCTACCTGACATTGCCATAGCCCAACCAACTGCCTCTTGGCCTTGCCTAGCCAGGCCACAGCCCTGCCACAACCTACCTAGCCTTGCCAGACCTGATAAGCCCCTGCCATAGCCTACCTAAACCCTGTTTGACCTGCCATGGCCCAAGTCATACCCCAAGCCATGGCCATGAACCTACGATCCTCGTGTGGACCCACACTTGGTTGGTGAGCTACCTCGGACCACAAAGAACCCATCTGGGGGAAGGCCCAAACACACAAACCACCGGTTGACCCCCGCCATGAGCGAGCCCTCTTGGGAAGACCATGAAGCGGGGCCACCAAGGAAGAGGCCGAGGCGCAGGGAGAGACGTCTTCCATGAAGAGGGAGGTTCGAGCCAAGGCCCATACCGACCCGCAGGCGGGGGCCACGAGGCAATCCGCCCGGCCGAACCTTGAGCCGCATCCAGCGCGAGGGTTGAGGCCAGCGGTGCACGCCTTTGCAGGCCTCCCGTGAGAGGTGGAGAACATAACATCTCGGATGTTGCGCAGTAGCTGGTTGGAAAAACAACGAATCACAGATTTGGAGGATCGTGGTATGCGATAAGTGAATGATAGCATCCGCTTGCTACAATTTGAAAGCGGCAATAATACCGGGCAGGAGCTTGCGGATATGAGGGCGTGTGTAGACACCGTGTTGGCAGCGATGGAAGCTGGGGCCAGCGGGGGGCGAGGAACCGTAGAGCAGAGACACTCATGTAACTCGTCTCCCGGATCAGGCCGAGGTTGAGGAGGCTAAGGCCATGGCACGAGGAGCACAGGCCGCCTCCCGGCCGAGGTTGAGGAGGCCGCCCCTGCGGAGACAAAAGGAGTCAGTACTTTGGAAGCTAGCCGGGAGGTAGGCGGCTTTTGAGTAAGGATTTAGCACGAGATCGAGCTACAGGAGCTTGGCGGCCGTTGCTCCAAACAAGGCAAGGGCCTCCATCTTTGAGCACATAGAGCAACTCCGCCATTGCACGGGGAGATGGCAAGATGACATCATCACGAAGGGCGAGCTCCGGACTCGGGAAGAGAAACCACAGCAAAGAACACACCAACCCCGCGAACCCACCAACCTACATGGCGTCAACTGGAACACCTGCTGCCCGACACATCGACGTGGGCCGCCACCACCCGGGCCCGGCCACGACCTATGCCTCACCCACCTCAACCTAACACAGTCGCGGCCGCCGAGCTCGAGAGCAGGCGAGGAGCCTTAATGTGGTAGTCGCGAGGCGGCCGGAGGAGTCGGGAGAACATCTCACTTCGACTCGGACACGAGTCTTGGACGGATGATGTTCCCTTTTGTGACCATTGTAAAGGCCGGTCGTCATGGAATTGGCCTTTTGTCGCCCCGGTGGGTCATCTTCCTGCCGATTGAGGCGTGCGGCGGGTGGCCATCTGGCAGGGGCGAGAAGTTGAAGGGGGCGGCTGCATGCGTTGGCCGGGACTTGGCCGGCCGCGGCAAAGAGACGGCGTGAGGCGGCCAAAGTCGGCGCATTGCGGACATGGAGGGGCGGCGGGGGCTGGTCGAGGAAGGATGCAGGAATTCAGGCACCAGCGGGGCGAGGAGCACTCAGGCCCCTCCGGTCCCCTCCCGAGGGGCCCAATACGAGCATCCCCATCTTCGCTCCCCACAGGACCACCACTACCACGGACTGGGGAAGTGGCGATGCACGCCACTAAATAGGGATCGTGCCTCGGCGTGGTATCCAGGAATTGCCGTGGCTTCCCATGGCGGAAGGGGGCCGATCTCAATTCCGTCGCCATGGACATGGACCTTATCTTCCTCATGGAAACATGGGAACATCGGTCCTGAGGCTACCGGGATTTGCCAGATACCGCTAGCTACTCCGTCTTCAATGAGTGCAGGAAACGAGGACAGAGGAATTGCATGTTACTACCCGGGTTGACCTTTGGCCCAATCGGTCTCCACATTGCAAATTGACAGGCAACAGATTGTATGGAGATACGAGTCTTGAAACGGCGATGGCAGCCCTCTTTGTGGCTGACTTTGCTACTTCCCACATGCCGAGCAACTTTACCACACGCACTTGATGTGGAGACGGCGGGGAGCCCTATGTCGATCTATATGATGACATCACCCGATTGAGCAATTGGGCAAGGTCATGTTGCTTGGGGATTTCAATGCAGCGCCTAGAGGCGGAGCAGATCCCAAAATTCGCACCTCTAGCCGAGGATGTGTTGCAAATGGACCCCGCAGAGATGGTTTTGGCCAAGGGCGTCGATGATGACCGTGTGACCGCGGTATGGCGGCAAAGGGCCGTTCTTCGGGCAATATCTTTGACTGGTCATTTGCAATGGGCTAGCACGATGGCCGTCCTCCGGCCGCTTCACTTGTAGCGAGGAGAACCGGGGGTGGCACGGTGTGGTGGATTACGTGCTAGCAGACGAGCAATGCCTACACTTGGTCACTTTCAATCCCGGATGTGTGCGGTGGGGGCGAGGAAGTAGATTCCGACCATCAGCCCTCGTTCTTGCGGATAGATTGGCGAGCCAACCGAGCACCCATTGCCCCAACACCCCATGTACCCGCGGTTGCGCCCGGACTATGATCATGCGGCCGGTCTATGCGAGGATGCTTGAACATGAGCTGCCGGAAGTCTCGCAGCTCCCCACACTTCAACAACAGACGCCCAGCTGAACCAGGCTCCTTCGAGGGTAGGCGGCGGATGCTTTGGGGAGGCCGCTCGACGATCCACGGGGCTGCAACCACCTTCCCCCCAATCATCGGGTTCGATGGCGAATGTCGGGAGCTGAAAACGATGGCTCGCCAAGTCTTTGGACCCCACCATTCGCTGCGGGCAGCCGTCAATACCCTCCTTCCTCAAGACCAAGAAAGCCGAGGTACCTTCGCGAGCACCAGCAACCAGATGTTTGGTCTACTAGACCGCCACCCTAGGGCCTTTCGGAGAAAGGTCTTGAGTAAGCGCATGACCCACGAGGAAATATTACCGGGAACAATGGGTGAGATACTGCGGCGGTGTATGACCCAATGGGAAGCGAGGCAATACCTCCCTTGACAAGGCCTAGCGGTCATTCTTGAAGGGATGTCATAATGGGCCCGCAGAACGCCGCTAACGGAAGGCAAAGCAGATTTGGATGGTATCGCGGTGAGGCTTCTCAAGTGGGCGAGGGCCCCCAATGGTGCGGTTCTCATAGCACTCTTCAACAGGGGCATTGCAAGAAGGCTTACCCCCACTGGACTACCCAAGAGAGTTGTGCCCATATACAAAGCGGGGACCCCAATGTGACCAACTATCGTACCATTATGGTCAGTTAAATCTTTGCCAAGTTGCTTGCCGGGATTCTTGAGCAAATGCCCGACACTTTGGGCAGAGGATGGAGAAGTCGCGGGCTCTCCGCAGTGGAGGCTTCGCCCGGCATTCTACTATTGACCATATCTTCACTCTGCGAACACTCATAGAGGATAGCGGAATCAACGCCATAACTCGTATTGTTGCTTTGTGGATTTCAAGAAAGGCTTTTGACACGTTGCCTCGGGGGATAAGTTGTGGGACAGATTGAGACGGTTGGGGACCCCGCCGACTTTGCGTAATGCTATTTACGTACTATAAGGAGGCTTGCTCGGTCGTCTCTCCACCTAATCGGGGAGCCGTTGTTAGTAGCATTGGGGTGCGCCGTGGCTGCCCTCTATCCCCGACGCTCTTTGTACATTGACCAGCTAGAAGAATGGCTAGCTGAGCACCTGGGCCTTCAGTTGATGCACCACATAATCCGCAACTCATATATGCCGATGATGTTGACACGCCTCGCATATACCCGGAGGACATGCAACGCCACCGGATGCTTTGGACACTTTACGCCAATTCACCGGCATGAGTTAACTTGGCCAAGGCGAGGGTCTTTGTTGGTCCCATCATCCCCGCACCCACGCCTTCCCTCATTCACTTACCAGGGGCAGGTAGTGGAGGTAGCTCAGTCTTATAAGTATTTAGGCATTGAGTTTTCTACTACCACACACTTTGGGATGCATCCATCGTGTTACGGGTCACTGCAGCCGGAAAGCCCACATGCAATGCAAAACAACAAATCACAAGGCGAGTTGTATGCATGGGGTCACTAGGCACACTTGTTGGGGGCTTTGGTTGAGCCGGTCCTCCTCTATGGGGCAGAAGTGTGGGGGCGGTGATATCCCTCACCACTTGGAACGATCTAGAAGGTGCATGTAAGGCCTTCTTGGCCCGGCACTGGGAGTCAAATCCACGGTCCCATATCGATCTTGCTCCAAGAAATGGGCTTCCTTCCATTACAGAGGGCTGCAACCGAACGTCACATTATTTACTTCCGAAGGTGGTGGGTATGGATGAAGCCCGCTGCCCAACCTTGCTTTGGCAAAGGGCGATGGGCCCGCTTGGCGACTCAAAGCCCCGGGCTGGAAAGACAAGCAAGCCCGGTGGTTCTCGCGATGGAATGTGCAGTGGCACACAGATGTGGACCAGGTGCATACAGAAGGAACGCACGCCTTGAAGCAAAGATTTTGGATGCTTGCTTCATGGCCAAGCTTTGGGATGCAGAGAGGCCCTGTCACATGTCAAGGTGGCAAATTATCGACAAATAAGGTTAATCCCATGCTCACGAGGGCCCACACCACTACCCGCGCACCCATCTACCCATGAAAAGCGCAGGTGATTGCTTCCATTCGCCCGCGGTGCACACCACCTCCGCATTGAGGCGGGGAGATGGATTCGAGCAGCGGGAGGGAGTCCGGCCGTCTGCGATCTTTGTCAAGTAAGCCATTGAGGATGAAAGTCACGCCCCTGGGGCTTGTCCGGGCGACGAGCATATCCGGGCTCGGATGCTTTCGGTTAGTTGTGCCCCATCGGGCCCCGCATGAGCTCTCGAGCCACGGCCTCTGTGAGGCTTGTTGGGATCATTACCTCCGGGGAGGTAATGGATACGCGGACTTCGGTTATGCCACCGTCCGACATTAACCTCGGTATTTGTGCTTGTGATTATGTATATAATCGTGCAAGATGTCGGCATCCTTATTGCTACTAGGTTTTCCCGAAAACCTTCGGTGGGGTTTTTAATCTGGTAGTAATGCGCCGCCGCTCTCTCTTTGTACTTGGGTCCCATAGGCGGTTGGTCTCCGTGGACGATAAAATCATATTCTATTCTATTCTATTCTATTCTTGGTTTTTGAATGGCTTTCACAATATCAGCATTATAGAATAATGTTTCAATTGGTCTCAAGTAGTTTAAGCAATAGATTGATAAATTAAACTAGGTTGCAGCAGCTAAGATTCAATAGAACGCACTTGCATTATCCATAGTAGATTCCACTTGACAGCCAAAGAATGTGCCAGCACTACTTGTGAAAATCAGCTTTGTGCGCTTGGATTAAATCTGATCTCAATTTCCTGACCACTTGCATGGATAGCTTCGCTTGGATAGTTTTGCATCAGGAATTCTATATCTGAGCATTTCATTTTAAAATGAAGAGCATGCATAGCTTGGGAAGATGAGGCGAGCCATTGTGGCAGTGGCCATGCTTCTGGCTGTTTCTATCTCAGATCAATTTAAAATGAAAATGCAGCAGGCCTTGTATGCATCTATTGGCCACTGTAGCCTTTGCATAAATGCCATCCTATCGCAGTTTGATGTTGTCCCTATAATGCTCCCAGAAGGCTCCAAACCCATGAAGGAGAACTAAGGGGGGACCCGTATTGCCCCATGTTGTATACTGCACAGTAAGAGTAGACATTTACAATCCTGATCAAGGCACAAAGGAACTATAATAAGCTAACATCCGAAAGCATTATCAAGAAGTACAGAAAAATAAGATAATTTAGTGTTTCAAGTTCTACATTCCAATCACCTGAACAAGGAACCCTCGCCATTTCCAAGTCTTAACATGCCAGCCCTTATATTTCCCTTTGAATTTGACTTTTCATGGCCAAAAGCACCGTACCGATGAGATAAAGTCACTTTAGGTGCCTAAGGTCCAAAGATATTTGTTTGGATTGCATTATGCTAGTATGCAAGTAACACTTACTTCAATAGTTTCGCTTCTCTAACAAAGCCACTCTCGCCATAACAAATGGTTGGTAATTTGGTACCTTAAGCAAGCTTTTTCTGGATCTCCTTTTCAAATATGCTAAGCCCTTGTGAAAAACTCTTCTCCATGAAAGTGTGCCAAGGTTCAAAGCGGTATTAAACATACATCTAAATGAAGTTCCTTCTCTTGTTTCCATTTTGCATATCTCTTGGTAGAATCTGTGATGTGAGTACATTTAAGATGCATGCGCAGAACGCAGATGTAAATGAAAGGCATCTATAGGACAAAGAGTGCTTCAGGTTCATGGGTAGCAACAGAGAAATGATGGAAATAAAATGTTAGTGGATCCAGATTTGTTAATGGATCCAGATCTGTTAATGGATCCAGATCTGTTAATGGTAATAAAATAGAAAGGCAAAAGATCTGTGAATGTGACCTGCACAGTGCTAGGCAGTGCTCTAAAGAGTAGTGGTAGTTGCTCTAGACAGAATCTCTCTGCCTATGGACAAGATCCTCTGCCTCATCCAAACATCCAACATGGCCAAGTTAGCTGGTTGATATCAAGTTAGTTGATTCATTGCAAAGATATCAGGTTGATGAACTTGTGATTAAGATCTTGGCATGTCATGTGGCCATAGGGCCGCCAGATGTTTTAAATTAGCATTGCACATGCGGACCATGCTCAAGTAAAGGTTAACATGTAATGTAACTCTACTTTAACAAGGTAAAGTTGTTGAACCCCACTAAAGGATGAAGTATTACATGAATCTCTCTTTTGCACGCCATTTAGATGGCAAAGTCCTTCTGGTACAGGTTATTCACTTATGAACAAATATAGGCTGCAGGTTAAGTGTTCTGGCTTAATTAACTTCTGGAATTTGACTATAACTTGATTATTCTTAATGTTGAAGGGTGAAAAGCCATGATTAATATGCTTTAAATGCTGATGCCTGCCCATTTTCTGCCTGCCCATTTTCACAGCCTGCCCAATAGGCTTTAAATGATGATTCTGCCTGCCCATTTTCACAATACATTTATATAATGCAAGACCAAAAGATTGTGCGAAGCATTTCAGTGCGAAGCATCCTAGCTATGATATAACACAAAGTAGGAGTTCTTCGACTTCTGCCATGGTAAAAGCATTAGGGTTTTTTTGAGATTAGAAAAGGGCCTTCAAAACATGCCAACTAAGCCAAATGAAGATAAATGAACTACCAATCAGAAATTAGAGTCGATCGACGGGTCGGTCGGCAAAATGTTATAATTAACTCTTTGGATTACATTTTCTAGCATAACTATTGATAGAAAAGTCCAAATGGGCTCTCGTTTAGTGCAATAGATAGATCTCGTTGAGATCTTTCCAATCTTAGGTGCTTTTCACATATTTTAACCATTTATGATTGTCAAAACTCTAAAAAATATGGTTTTTACCATTTTTTACTATCCTACTGAGGGCTAAAAGATATGCAAACCACCCAAGGTTGGAAAGATCTCAATGAGATCTATCTATTGCACCAATCAAGAGCTCATTTGGACTTTTCTATAACACTTATGCTAGAAAATGTGATCCAGTGAGTTAGTTATAACTGTTTTGCTGACTGGATTACCAGTTCTATTTTCTGATTGGTAGTTCATATAGCTTAGTCAGCAGTTCTTAGAAGGCCCTTTTATGACCTCAAAAAATCCCTAATGACGAAGTGGCGAACATGGCCAAGTAGGTTTATATTTTCAAGCACTACATTGTTATGGGCTGTCTTCTATATGATTTTTATAAGGCAATTTTTCAGAATCTTTCAAGCAGTGGCCTAGCATGCCTACAAAACAATGCAGACGTGTGTCTTTCAAGGCTTTGCAAATGATAATATCGCCTAAGGCCTATGCACTACCCAATCGTGTACTTGCTTCACTCTAACATTGATAGAAACTGGGTTTATAAGAGACAAGTGAAAGATACATATTGTAGATGAAGGTGATCAAGCTCGGATCCTCTTTTCATAGCCACATCCTTGCAACACATTCATTTATATTTCTGATTTTATTTGCATTTCTGATTGGTCTATTTCTACTTTCTCACTAAATCCTTCCAGCCCATTATTGATTATGATTTTATGTACCTGTTTTCCTATTTCTAGAGCAGCCAAGGATGCACATGCATCAGCAATAGTGATTAATATGAAATTGTTAGAGTTTATGCCTTCAATTAGATACTTATTCTGGTGTCTTGCTTGTTGTTTCAGGTCTAAGCCATCCTTATTAGTAGGAGAAAAATGGTGCAACAAAGAATGGTTATTATTTCTCTAGTGGAGGAACTCGGTGGCGTGACTGAAATTGGATTCGTTATGGCGCCAGAAGGTTGTACTTATTTTGAATTGCGCAAGGAGATTGATAGTGACGAAAGAAACTTGCCCCTATCAAAAAAGCAAGAAGAAAAGTTTGTCTTTCAAGGGCAAGAGGTACAAGTAAAGCTTTGCGATGGCAATGTTGCAAAACGGCAGAAGATTGGACCAACACTAGAAACTGCACCGACAGGGCCTGCTATTGAAACAAATGGACCAGAAATAATTCATATAGAAAATGGTGCGGATAGTGAAGATGCAAATTCTAAAGGTACTAACGCATGCATCCAATCAAATGCGATTGTTCCAAGTGGTCGTTTGCAAGCAAAATGTGCAATAAAGGCACAAACATTCAAGTGGGAGAAAGAATTGAACCAGAGGATTGCACATATCGCATACACAAGTTGTAAACGTATCTCAAATGATGGTAGGCCTTTCCTCAATTACTAGTGTTCACAATGTGCATCAATTCCAAAAGAGAGGGATTTTATGATGAGAGCTCGTAGACATGATAATGATAAGGTTCCAAGGGGTTCAAGAACAACAGAAACTCACATTAGAGTTGATTACTTAACAAATTCAGAAATATCAAGTTTGGCAAAGAAGGGTACATCAACAAGTTAGGAAGTTGAAGAGGGAACTTTGTTCACTAAGATGAGGGCTATGCGATTGGCGGTGAGAACAAGGTCTCTACGGATAGCTTGGCTGAATCTATGCATCGGAAAGATGTGCAAAATTTTGTCGTGATATTTGTGAAGCGCATTATCAAGGTAAATTTGATGGTAAACCTCGTGATTGTGGAACTTTTTGACAGATATTGCACAAAATATCATCGTCCAGGGCATAAGAGGAGATACAAGGAGACTACTAAGGCACTTTTTGAGACTATAAAGATATGGGGAGGAACTAGAATGCATAATTTTTGTCCATTAACTTTCTTTGGACCGAGTATTTCCACAACCATGCGTTCTCTACGAGAAAAATTTTTACATATAGAGTTGGCATACGAGAAGAAACCTTCATCCATCTTGCAAAGACGTACTAACATATGCAAGATTTGGGACTCTCGTTAGGAATTGTGCCTACACTTGTAGCAGAGGATGAAACAAAGATGATAAAACGAAATGCGGTGGGTTGCACGAGATGATTGTTTAATTGGTTTTTGTGGGAAAGCAGAAAGTCACAAGTGTGATGCATCTTTTACAGCCAAAGTAGGTACAAGCAATGTTGGATATGCTAATATTATACAGGCATTTGAAGAGAATGTAATTGCACATTATGCGCGGGTCTTCATAGTTAATCCTCTACATATTAAACTACCTAAACTTGTTTGTACATTTGTTCAATTGACATGCAAACAGTTTGATCAAGAAGATGTGAGATCTCAATGGTGTGAGATACTGAAACTTTGGGATATTCATCTTCGGACTATCTTGGGCCCTTTGATAGGGCATAGTTCTGATGGCGATGCAAGACGTAGAGCATGTATGGTTCAAGACTATACATCTGCAAAAGGTGAAAGTGGAGGTTATGCAATTCCATGGGAAGGGTGGATTCTAAGTGCAAGCTTGAGGGTAGATGGTAGTATATATGGTTTGCATGATCAAGACTTCATCCACAATGGTAAAAAACTTATAAATCCATTGGATAATGCCTCCAGGAGATTGTATCTTGGAGATGAGCTTGTTACTTTGAATGATGTATGGCATGTCTTTAGCTATTGTCAAGGGGAGCATGGTTTGGAGGTTGGAGATGTAGAAAGAAAGGATAGACAAAATTGGAGGGCTGCTCAAAGGATTGCGTCTAGAAAGGTACAGGATTGTTTGAGACGACTTAGACAAGGAGAAAGAGGACCTCCAATGCGCACGCTTGGCACTGAAGTATATCTATCTATAGTAGCATTGTACATCGATATATTCCTATCCCCTACTATGGACTTGTGGCATCGAATCAAGGCTGCATCAACTGTATCTTTTTTCTTCAGGTTAGTGCTCTTTTATCTTCCTAACAAGTTTATTTTCTTACAATAAAATTTGTAATCAACTCGTTATTTTGTCATAGATTTTGGAGGTTGTGGATTATACATCATGAGAAGCATTGCTTATCAAGGAATTTTATTAGCCAACAAACATTTATGGACATACAACTTTCATGTCATTACGTTGTTCTTTTGATTAGGTACTTTAGGGATAATTGTGCCACTTTGCCTACTCCTTTAGCATGCACTGGTTCCGATGCTTGTGAAAATTTCTTTTCAAAAGTTGGTGGCATGATCAGAAATGAGAGGTCTTATGATGGTGCTGATCTACTTGAAAGTGCTAGTGCATTGAATCGTGTGGCTGAGTTTCAAGCATTATCGAATTTATTGTTTCCTGCTGCACATGCTAAACAAGAGCATATTTGGCATTTGCTTGAGAGACGATTTGATGAGAATGGGAAAGAAATGCTATGTAATCTTGGTGACTATGACCTTGTAAGCACAGATGAGAAGATTATAGAATCTTTGCAGCAGGGATTTACTTATGCCAAGGAGTTATGTGAATCTGTTTGTATATCTTGCAATAATGGAGTTAAGAATTGGATGGATACGCCATGGGCTTATGAGGATTACTTCCACAAAGACTATTATAAAAAATTAGAATATGATCATGTTCAGGATGAGACGGACATTGTAGATATTGATAATTTGATTGAGTCAGTTGGTACTTCAACTCAACATGAGAATGAAAATGATGAAGACATTGTTGCAAAATTGGAGTTGAGGCATGTGCTTGATGACTTATTGGATGAGAAAGAACTACACAATGAAGCAAATATGCAAAGCCACTCTTGTAAGCCAACTCAATGGCAACCCGTGGCTCTCAAAAGATAGACTGACAAGAGTGAAGAATCGGGTATTTGCAATTGATTGCAAGAAGAAGTTGAATGCGACAACATTGCTTGGGATTGGATCAGATTGTGCAGTTTATTTTGAAATTGAAAATGAGACACAATCAATGACAACTAGAAGTAAGAAAGGCAAAAATATCTCCTATAAAAAAGTTTGGTATTTGGGTAGAGTGTTAAGCATGAGAAGAAAGTTGGGAAATGCATGGAAGGAAACTCGAGAACCTGTTGATCTAGCTGACCGACCTTCTTATAATGTCGAGTTAAACTTAGGTTGGTACAAAGAACACGAAAATAAGAGGACTGAGCATAAATGGTTCACATATGATTTGACAGATAATCAGTTGATATCTCTTGAGTCTATCATTGCACTTGCTTGCTTAACATATGAGCCATCCACAAATAGGTACACACTAGACGAAAATGACAAAGTACAATTTGAAAAATTTGTTAATGATGAGTTGAAAGGTGCGGTTTTTTTCTATCCTCAATATATTTGCTTGGTCTTGGCTTCTAGATACTCATTGAATTGTTCTACTTTTGCAGAGCAAAAAGGAAAATGAAAACTTATATGAGTTGTTGCTTTGCCGCCGGGATCTATATTGTTGCTTTGTGGATTTTGGCGGGCGTTTGACACCTGTGCCTCGGGAAAACTATGGGCAAGACCGCAAGAATACCGGGGTTCTGGTAGATTTGCAGAATCTCGAGTGTACAAGCTATAATTTAAAGATGCTCGGTCGGTTGGCGGACAAGCCAACCATTTGATAGCAGATTCGGGGTTCCGGGGATGCCCTCTCTCCCCAACATTGTTTGGGCTTTACATTGATCAATTGGAGAGCTGGCTTGCGATAATGGGGGCGATGGAGCTCATCTTCTCTATCGAGATCATCGAGGCGGTTAATATATGTTGATGATGTGGACCTCTCCTAGCTTATACACCAGCAGACATACAACGACATCTCGATGCCCTGGACACATTCTCGCTGGCGTGATATCGATATCTTGGCGTCAAACTTTGGCCAAGACTAAGGTGGTTTTCATATCATCTTCACGTCACCGTAGGGTCCCTCCTTTAGTTACCGAGGCCAAAATGTGGAAGTTGTATCCACATACAAATATTTGGGAGTGGAGTTTCCTTCTACTATGCCTTTGGGATCCATCCATATTTCTAAAGTGATGGCGGTGGAAGGCACTATATGCAATGCAAAACAATAGTCATAGAGCGGAGTTGTATGATTGGGCCCATCATCACGCTTGTTCAAGGTCTTAGTGGAGCCTGTCCTTTTTATCTGGGTGGAGGTATGGGGCCCGATGAGTATCACTTGCTACTTGGAATGACTTGGAGCAGGTCGAGAAAGCCTTCTTAGTACGAGCACTAGGGGTGAAGTCCAGATCTCATATCAAATTCACCATAGGAGATGTGATTCTTGCCTCTTCGAGGCGGCCCCTTGATCGCCACATTGTCTATTTTAGAAGGTGGTCAATATGGACGATGCTCGTCTCCCTAAACTAACTTATATCATGGCAATGGAGCGCGGCGCCCTCAAGGCCCTCTTTGGAGGGAAAAAGAGAGCTCAATGGTTGACTAGATGGAATGTGCGGGAGCAAGGTGCATACATGTGCAAACAAAAGAGGCGGATCGCCATAGCTTGAGGCAATATCTTGGACGATTGCTTCCTCGGCAAGCTTTGGGATGCCAATGCCCTTGAACAGTCAAGACAAAGACACTACCAGCCACATAAATCCCACATTGAACGAGGGCCCGAATGCTACCCGCGTACCCACTTGCCCATGAAAAGCGCGCAGACTCATTGCCTCCATTCGCATCAGGGCACATCATCATCTTCGAATTGAGACAAAGAGGATGGATTGGTGAGCCACGCCAGACAGGCCTCGTCAATGCCGCCAAATGGGAGTCATTGAGGATGAATCTCATACCCTTCAAAGTTGCCCAAAGATATGATCAAACCGGACCGCGATATCTTTGAGTTGGTCGCCCGCCACCGTTACATGTGACATTGAGCACAAAGATAAATGACGTGGTTTGGGATCATATCTTCGAGGAGGTTATGGACATGCGAGATCAGCTATGTCCTCGGGCACACACTTGACATGTATATAAACATTGATGTATACTTATGCGGTTTGACAAAGCATTCTTATTACTGCCACGGTTTTTCCCTCGAAAACCCTTCGGGGCGGGGGTTTTTTAACCCGGACAATAATAAGTTTGCTGCGCTCCTGATGGGTCCCATAGGCCGATTGGCCTCAGTGGACGATAAAAAATCATTCTCATTCCCATTCTTTCAAACTCAATGCTATTTTTAAACTTATGCCATGGAATCAAGATGCTAGAACATAATGGCTTTGATATCTTATGTTTTGGGCTTTAAGTTTGTGCTTCGTATTGTGGATCCAGTTTAAAGATGTTGTCTTCAACTCTTTGCTAATTGCTAAATGCATTTCTATCACCAAGTTCAAGTTTTTAAAAGCATAAATATTAGTTTTAATAAGGACAATAATAAGAATAATAATGGGAAAAAAATCGTATACATAAGAAAAGGGTTGCTATATAATGTATTTTGGGCACATAAATGTATGATATGGGTTGCATTTTCTTGCAATTAACTAGTCGTATTACAAGGGGTTTTTTATGTAAACGTGTTGTATACAATAGGTTTTTGGCCAACACGAGTAATGCAGATGGCATATCCACCTGTAGTATAGGTGAACCCCCCGGGGGGGAAGCCCCCCTGGGTCGGGCCTATATTTTTCTTATCTCAACAGAGCCCCGTGGCTTCTGAGGATCATTATGGATCATCTCTTCAATTTTCGATATTATGCTCTTATATTTCTATTCCGACTTTATAGTTTGCTGACTCTTGACCCGTGGATGGCTTCTAACACATTTGATAGTCGCATATGGTTCGGTCTTGCAGGTTGGAGCTCACTCATGTGCATGAAGCTGCTTTTTGTATGCTTCTGGGTCGAGCCTATATTTTCCTATCTCGGTGTAGCCTCGTGGTTTCTGGGGATCCTCATGGATCATCTTTTCCATTTTGATATTGTGCTTATAGCTTGCTTACTTTTGGCCCGTAGATGGCTCCTAACACAGTTGACAATCACATGTGGTTTGGTCGTGCAGTTTGGAGCTCTCTGATGTGCATGGGGCTGTTTTTTATACAAGTGGCCAGGTGGGACGCATGGAGCGGTATCTTAGCGGGGCGGATTTGTGTCACTGCTTGGATGGGTGGCGCGACCTTGATTTTTTGCGGCTTGTTGCAGTTTGGGGAGCATTAAAGATAAAATGACTTTTTCAGATGTTCTACGTGGGGACCTGTATTTATTGTACACAATTATCTTATATATCGGGTGGTCTAACCCGAGGTTGTGTTTGTTGATTTTACCTATTTGGGGTTCATAATTTTGTTCCCCTCTTCACTCATTTTGGGATTCATCAGTTTGTTTTCCCATGGGTCATTGTACTATTTTTTAATTCAGCTCAATGGAACACCACTTCACTTCATGTTGATATTTGTGCATAAGGACCTTTCCCTAGAATGCCAGAGATGCTTGCTTTTTTATGACATAGAAAAAACATACAGTACTTAGTATTTTCAATTTTAGAATGGCCAGACAGATCAATATGAAGGCTGTGGTAAAAAGCTTGATTGTTTATGAATTTTGCTGTGACATAAATATGTGGATAGAAGGTTATATGCATGACAATGCAACTAAGATTCTGTTTACGTTTGTGCTCATTTATTTGCCCAAATAAGATGTTGAATAATAGGTGAAGGGCGAAGAGCCAAGATGTCTAATAGCTTACCTGTCATCCCTTGCGCTGTTACCAAATATTTGCTAACTAGTTTATTGGTTGGGTGCAGGTAACCTGGACATCTTCTCCTATGTTTTCTATCATGATATATTGGGCTGTAAGGCGAGACTATAATGGTGTCTCCAAAGATGAAGCATAATCTGATGAATGGACAGCATGGTGAGATCTTTCTAAGTTTTAAAACATAATACCAAGCTATGGCGATGGAAAATCGCTGGAATAGGATCGCCATGGTTACCATGATTGGAACTGCATATAAAGGAGATGCCATAGCTAAACCACGATACTTTATGACAGTTTAATAGTTACATAAAACCCCTCATTTGAATCCCTCATTTGCATAACGAAGATCTGCATAACGAAGAGCATCGATTGCATCATTCATGAAACAATGGCCATTCTGTTTTTCATAGAATGTAGCCTTATATGAAGAACTCCTTTGGCACATTCTCTTATAGCCAGCTTTATTACTGTTATTAGCATGGCAGCAATATTTCTCCAATAATCAAACGCATTTTGTGTTAACATTTTGAACCGCAGCGGGGACTTTCGATTTGAGTGCCCACCTAGATGTATACTGAATGGCCTGATATGTGAGGCTGTGTGTATGAATCGTCCAAAGCACATCCCAAGCAGATATCATTTTTTGCACTGGCCATATATGCTGCAATAGTAAGGAACGCTACAGGGTCAAAGCATGGAGCTGGGGGGGCATTTTTGCGCCAGCCAAGCACCCTCTAAGCACCTAATGCGGGAAATTTTACTTATTTTTATATTTTTTTCTATAACTCCGATGAAGCTGAAATTTTGTATTCCAAGGCGTAATATGAATGCGTTCCAGGGAAAAATATCAAAAAAATAAAAGAAAAATATTTTTTAAAAATACAAAGAAAATAGCTCGAGGAAAGCACCCCTAAGCACCATGTGTCACCGACACAAAAAGTGTCCCCCACCTCCATGCTTTGACCCTACAGGCCTTTGTAGGCCTTTGTGGACACGCTTCTACCCCACATTTTATCCATTCTAAGAACACCTCTTTTAAGCTTGGCCAAGCCCACATGGTTTTCAGATTCCAAGCAGACTTAGAATTTGGGAAACAACTGATTAGAATTTGGCAAACAACTGATTCTCCACTAAGTTACAGTTCTTCCAACTAAGTTAGCCTGCAAATACTCATTGCAAATACTCATACTGAGACATATGCCCCTTGTCACCCGGCCTTCATCTACTCCACAAAATTATAAACATGTAGCATACCCTGATGTTGTTGGATCCTTCTCGAAAGCATCCTACAATGAAAGCAAAATATCATAAAACAGAAGAGGAAATACTCATGGGATGCACTCTAAATGCTTGATTCTAAAACCATAACATGTTTGCAAGATATTTGGTGCCATCTACACCTACAGCTAAAGCATGTCTGTAGTAAACTAAACAATGTAAGCATGATTTGCAAATTACCATTTCATACACGATTTTAGCAAGTTTGCAATACCTTGACAGAGAAGAATTCGTTTGTTGTAACCTTGCATGCAGACTTCCAGCCAAAGTTTTGCTTCAAGGTAACATTTCTAAGCTTAAAGGCTTGGTCGTTCTTTAGCAAAACACAGAAAATACAATTTGCTCAAATCTGAAGAACAATGGGGTCTCAAATCAGTGCCCACAACATTTCTAAGCTTAAAAGCTTGTCGATGGATCCAACAATCTTGTAATGGTCGAGGGATCTTAAGACTGCCAGAAGCCATTGAAGGAGGCCGCAAAACAAAGAGGCCATGCCTTCCTCCGAAAAGGGCTTATGGCACGTTAGGGTTTTAGAAAGAAAAGAGATGGGGAAAACACCCCTCCAAAGTGCTTGCCAGAATGCGGATCACAGAAGTTCAACTCGACTCATAGACTCCGATCTAGACTTCCGATCTAGACTGTGGCAAGGGGCTTATGTTTGCAGGGCAGAGGATGGCTATGGAGGCACGAACCCGCTGAACCCGCTTAACCGTCAGTTCGTTTGGTCAAAATCCTGATCGTCCAGATTAGGGCGCGATGCATAACGGACACACCCTATAACATTATAATATAGGACATTATAATATAGGATCATGTTGTCCTATAACATTATAATATAAGATCATGTTTTGCTCTTCCGTTCCACCATCAACTTTGCCAATCCTGCATCTATTTTTTGTTCTATGCTGTCAAGGCCTACGAACTGACGAACCCATTTCCCTACATCTACAACTGGCATTGGCAATGCTTCCATGAGTCTATGTCTGATACTTCTTCTTTGACAAGTACTTGAGCACTCTGCTGTGGCCATGTCTGTCTTAAGGCTGAAATTCTCAAGATCAAATTCTTTCATGAGCTCTAATTCTGACATCCCAAGATGGGCCTCAACTTCCAAGGGAGAAAGCAAATCTTTAACCTTGATAGAGTTCCCATTATTCCACCAATGCACATGATTGAGACCATGTTCTTCCAATTCTGTTGTGATCACATCCAAGAGCTTTGTAGTTCGGCTGTGATCACATCCATATTTCCATGATAACATTTGTCGAGGGTGATGGGAACGTGGTGGACATGGAGTGTTATGCACTAGATCTTTATAATCAGAAACATGTTGATTAAGTGGAGGAGGAAAAGAGGTTTTGATATTATTGTGATAGAAGGGTATCGGGTTTAAGGAAGGCAGAAGGATGCACAAAATTCAGCTAAGTAGGAATGCCACCATTGGGACTGGGCGATCCACATCCTTTATATAGGATATGCCACCTGTGTGCATAGAGTAGCCAAAAAACCCTAGTATATATTTTTCTGATAGGCAAATTTGACCCCTTTCAATATGATTTTATAACTAGAATAACATCCAAAAACCTCTTTGACCTCTAGTATACATATGGAAAAGGGTCAAAAACAATCCCCTCCCATTAATGCACGTGGTTTTGGTAAGTTCCATAGGGTGGAACCCCCTTGCGTTGGGATTGGTATTTGGAAGACGAATCTTGGTAATTAGAAACACGGAGCAATGCCAACTTCTTGATGTGCAACCTTTTTGGAGTTACGCTTGCAAAACCTTCATAAACACGTAAAATATGAGTGGTTTGACTTGCGGGAAGGAAAAACATAGCCGAAGATTGGAGCAGTTACATTGTTGGGCAAGTAAGAATAGGAATACCTAGCAAGGATCTGCGATGGTTCCTTCAAAGTTATGTGGGAGAAGTTAGGCATGTTTAAGAGGATGTAAGATGTACTCCATGTTTTTTGAAGATTTTATACCAACAAAAAAGAGCATGAGAATCACAAGCTTCTAGTTTCTTAAGCAATTAGATGAAACCATTAGTTATGGTGTTTTCGGACTCCTCTCAGGGCTAATCTTGAAGATATGAAATGCCACGTAAACTTTTGGCAAAACCAATCACAATTTATAGCCTACATTTGAAAGTAAGTACTACATGCCACATGGTGTGCCAATGACATTTGTATCACGTCAAAAATCTTTAGGTGGGAAATGGTGCCTGGCCCTTGCTTCTAGTCTTAAGGTCCACCACGTGGTCCAATCTAGGCAAAAGACATAGTCAGGGTAGGGGTTTGGTTTGGGTAGGACATTCGTGAAAAGACAACACAGATGGTCTGAGATGATGTCAACAAGAACAAAAATCTCATGTGAACAAAAGGAAGAAGATCATTTGCTTTTATCTTCAGTACGGTTACAAACTTTAACAACATGACCTATCAATCCTTTATTTATTTGAGATTTGAATAAAAAAGAAAAAAAAAAGTCTCTACATGGATAATTCTTGTAGTATCGAAAGGGTCATAGTGATGTTGCTGTTCTATCCTCTGATGTAGGCTCTTCCTATCATGGTGAAGCATAATGCACCAAGTACTGGATTGTGAGGTTTAGACTGTCATGATATAGGTAGTGTTATCCTAACGATACAGTGTGCCGCAATTTAGTATGAGAAGAACCATTGATTCCTATAGTTGTTCATTGTGATTTTCTTATGCCAGTTGTACATTATTAGGTTGTTTTGAATGGATATATGTACATGATGCTAGGACCAACAATGTAGAAATTATCTTTAATCTACAAGTAATAAAGGTGAAGAATATTGGTTGTAGTATCGTATGATGATCTTTATTGTTCAATTCTTTGTGAAATCAATAACGGTTGTAGTCAAACATTATAACAATCTTTAAAGCAAAGAGGCATTCGAATCTCTAGGCCAATAAATATGTATATTTTTCTAATTTTCTAAAAAAAATCAATATGCCTAAGCTGGTTATTTTCATAATATTCCTAATATAGCTAATCTACAGGTACAAGCAACTCCAATTTCTATTATATGCCGAAATAGGTGTATGCACTTATTCCGATAAGCAACTTCTAAACCTGATTGGGATTTATGTGGGAAAAACAAAAAGCATTTGATGAAATTTGCAAAGGAGATGAGAGGAAGTTCAATGCATTCCAAAGTTCGATAATCCATCTTTAATAGGAGGTCCTGATGCTCAATAAGCCTGAGAAACACCAGTGTTCAATTATCATAGGATAGCATATACAACTAGAATGAAGTATTACTTGCCATTTTTAAGCGTGTAAATTTTTTATTACCAGACAATTTTATAAGAACATCGGAGAAAATTTCATAGCCTGCCACACAATATTTTCACAATCAATGAGACAAATCGAAGTTACTTCCAATTGATCAAGCCATAAAAAGCATGTTTTGATCTATGCACGACATGTTGTGCTTTGGTGGCTTGTTTATCTGGCATATATTCTCCATAATGTGTGCACGATCAACTTCCGTATGTTTATAACTTAAGATTCTTATATCGACAAATTCATTTATCAAGTCAGAAGCAACAAAATCAACAAATATATCTATATTTTCCATATCACGAATCATAGACCTGTCCTCGAGGCACCAAAAAAGCATGGATTCTATACTTAGATTTATAGATAGATGAACCTGTAACGATAACAACGATCGAATTAGTGTAATTCTAGAAAATCCATACAGATCTAACATGTTACCTGTAGGATTAAGTAGATAGATACTGATTTTCTGTGCATGTATAGCCCTTGCACTTTGAATGTCGGTCACAGAGATAGACAATACCAGATGGTGTGTGAACTCGGACAAGCCCAAACTCCTTCAAGCTCAAGCCACGGGGTAATATGCGCTTCAAAAATTCCTGAAGCAATGCAGGATCTGGTTTTGCATGCCAGTCAGTTCGCAATTCAGCTTCTAAACCAGTGGCAAATGCCTTGAGCACTTCTGGCCACAGTGCTTTCTGCAATACAGAATACCCCATGGATGATGGCAACGGAAAAGCACAAGCACCTGAATTTAACCCTGCTGCTGCAGTCCGTGCTGCAAGGATCAGAATTTTCAATGCAGGCATAAGAATTGGAGCTGCTCGGATTAGCCACTCTCTCTCTAATGTCACTTTGAAACCCTCATGATCTCCCAAGATGATATTATGTGCACCTCCTTGCCATTCACACATAAACTGTAGTCTACATGTTGTCTTGAATAATGAAGATAGCTTCTCCAGAAGACCATGTTGGTTGGTGAGATAAGGCAACCTTGGAAATGGTAGATCAACCATGCTCATCATTTGTAGTAGTTGCTCTGTCAATTTGGAATTCAAATCAGCTCCTGCTTTCTCAAATCTGTCCACTTTACTAACTAGTTCTTTTAATATCATGTTTTGCTCTTCCATTCCAGCATCAACTTTGCCAAATCCTGCATCTATTTTTTGTTCTATCTTGTCAAGCCCTACGAAATGACGAACCCATTTCCCTACATCTACAACTTGCAATGCTTGCAATGCTTCCATGAGTCTATGTCTGATACTTCTTCTTTCACAAGTACTTGAGCACTCTGTTGTGGCCATGTCAGTGTTAAGCCTGAAACTTTCAAGGTCAAATTCTTTCATGAGCCTTTGTTCTGACTTCCAAAGATACGCCCTAACTTCCAAGGGAGAAAGCAAATCTTTAACCTTGACAGAGTTCCCATTGTTCCACCGATGCATATGATTGAGACCATGTTCTTCCAATTCTGATGTGATCACATCCAAGAGCTCTGTACGGGCGTTGTAAAGTTCCAAACTTTGTACTGCATCATTATTAATAACCTTCTCATGCAGTTTAACACTTGGACAAATGCGCTCTCCATAGCAAAGGTCGTGTATTTGGTTAACGAATCCTGCAAGGGTAAGATCTTGTTGGCTGTCATGTTTTCTTTCTTCTGAGACTTTAAACAGTATGTCTATCCACTGCATTTCTTTCCAACCCTCCTCTTTCCCTCCAATTTGCACAATTACTTGGATGCTACTTTGAACAAATCTTATCCATTTTTCTCCCATAGCGCAAGAAGCATGTGTAGATTGCAACTTCATAAATAACTGACGAGGAAGTTGGGTTGTCTGCTTATCTTGGCACTCAAACCTCCTTCCCCAAAACACACATGAATCAGTAGCTTCACTAAGCCATTCTACTTTTGTGGTGGCGCACATTGGATTAAAAAGGTACTTGGGCACTCTGGTCAAATCTGCATCCCATTCTTGATCTTTAGGTGTGACAATGCCCTCAAGACGAAGACAATAAAGAAGATGGTATACTAACTTGGATGGCACTTTGAGTTCCTGTAGTAGCCTTGCAACAATGTCTTCTCGGATCATTGATGAGTCTTTCAAACAATGTAGAATACGAGCTAAAAATTCTGGGGCCAAGATGACAATGTCGGTGATGGGATGATATACTAGGTAGCCATTGTAATGCAGAAGCTGAAGTGCAGCTTTGATATTAGTTTCTGTAGCACAACTTTTCGCACGGTACCTTGAAACAATATCACCAACAGAGGATGCTGGAAACATTCTACCATGTATTTCTGTGGGCAGAAAGCGCAGAAGGTCCATGCAAATGCGAGGAGTGAGAAAAGATTCACTCTGTAGTTCGTGAAACAAGACTTTGATTCTCTCTCTTATTTTCTTTTCCACTTTGGATCTTTTATCTCCCACAAGTGCAAACAGGTTGCTTTCTGTACCATTCCCAAAATCAAACAGGTTGCTCTCTGTACCATTCCCAAAATCAATATCCGGTTGGAATGTCTTTATGATAGAAAATGTTCTATGCCAGGCTATTTGTCGCAAATTTGTACCATGAACTGGAGGGAAGCATAAACAGATTATGACTTTTGGTCTAGGGCCATGGTAGCTGCTGGATGATTTGATTGATTTAAGCCAATAGCCCAGCTGCTTGTCAATCTCAACCTGGCAATTATGCATTTGAGGAACGTTGCACACTACCAAGAACACACTCTGACGAGGTGCACTTGAGAAGAAAGGAAAGTAACAGTCTGCCTCTTCGACCTCTGAAACAAGAAGATTTTGCAGGTTGCCCAAAGGAAGTGGAGTGAAGTTGAGATTCATACCTCTTTCTTTTCGTGGAGCACTGGATTTGGCAAGTGGATTGAGCCGTTGGAGTGGATTTTGGTATAATATGCTTTTGACGATGTGTCGTTTGGCATCCGTTGCATTTCCGCATATAAAGAGCTTGCCAGTAGATGGCTGCTGCCTCTCAAATCCCAAGAGATCCCCCTCCCTTATTGCTGCATTACGTTCTATCAAAGAGTACATTGTTCTGTCAAAGGACTCCATCCTACTACCAGAATCGTCGCCATTTATCAAAGAGTTAATTTGTCTGACAAAGGCCTCGTCGTCATGTAGTATATCAACGTTGATAGATCTTAGAGGACACCAGTAACAAGAATCTAGAGCAAGCAGGAGCTTTCTTCTACCTCCTTCAATATCTTCCCTTCCAAACTTTATTCGTTTGTTGAAGTCGTTTATTGGACGTACCCAAAGTGACTGTAGCTTGCAGTCTGGCAAAGAATCTGCAATACTAGTTAGCACCTTCATTGTAGTGGGGACTAGGTCCAACTCGACCAAATGGCAGTGTGGGCTGCGCAGAGAACTTAAAAGATATTCAGCTCCCTCGTCTCCAACCTTATGGAGCCACATCTTCTTGAGCATATTGTGAGGCCGTTGCAATGAATTCTTCAAGATTATTGCTCCTCCTACTTCTGACATTCTCTCATTGCCATGAATATGCAATTCTTCCAACCCATTCATTGATTCTAAAATACATGCAACATGTACCGCTCCTTCGTCTGTTATTTTGTTCAAACCTAGGTGAAGGATCTTCAGTGTAGAATTTGAAGTTTTTAGTGCCTCTGCGAGAGACTTGACTCCCTCGTCCCTAATGTCGCAACTAACTACGAACAATTTTTGCAAGCTTGAATTGGGGTTTTGCAGTGCTCTTGCAAGATGCCGAAGCCCCTTGTCTGCAATCGTAGTAGCAAAAAATTCTAGTTCTTGCAGTCTGGTGCTGGGTCCTTGCAGGGCTTCTGAAAGGTACCCAATCCCTTTCTCCCCAATGATGTTGAGACCTGAAACAAAATGAAGGGTCTGCAGCTGAGAGCACTGAATGGCTTTTGCGAGCCGCTTCCATCCTTCTGTTGATGTGTTTGTATTTTTTAGTTTTAAGGATTGCAATGAAGTGTGAGGCATTTCTAGAGTTTCTGCAATGTGCACTAATTGCTTCGTTTCCAACGGCCATTCAACATCAAAGTGGTGCAATGTGGAGGATTGGCTTCTAAAACATTCTACAATAGCTTGACATGCCTCTTCTTCTTCGAATTCTGAAAAATAAATTACTAAATCCTTTCTGTTTCTCCAATCAGAATCTTCTTTTTCTTCTCCTTCTCCTTCTTCTCTTATTGCAAAAGTACTAAATGAGGCCAACTTCATTTTCAGGGAAGTAAGTGCAATAGTAGGAGCACTGATCAATCCCCTGCAGAAGTTTATGGTACCTCTGCAGTCATCACTTTCACTTGTTAAACTGAATTCTGATAGGCAGACATTAATACACAGCTCTAGCAATGTTTTTGAACAGGTGACAAATGATCTATTTTCAAATTCTATTGCCAAATGATCTATTTTCAGATTGTATTGCTTACACAGAGGAATCAGAGAGTCCATTTCTTCTCTATCAACACCATCGTTCCAGCTCAGATCCACGTGCTTCCAATGCGATTGCCTTGTGCGCTGCACTATCTCCCTAAATGTTTTTACATCACCTTAACGCCCCGGTTCTCGAGTTTACACGGTCAGATTTAATCTGGACCGTTGGCTTGACAGCTGTTACCAGTTAATAACGAGTCCGTGTCTCAAAATTTAGGCAGATTTCCTGTAACACCCTTGGATAATCGATTCAAAATGGCATAACACCCTAGGGCTTTCTTTTCGCTCTGTTCCGGCAAAGCTACAGAGAAGGTAGATGGCTCTGTAAGGCATAAAGGCAAAAAAAGGGAGGAAAGGCAGAAAAAGCTCCTTGCAGGGGAAGATACGTTATGGGGAAAACCCTTTTCCGGCGAAGCTCCACCATAGCTCGCAATATTTGCAAGCTCTGAAGCAGTTCTGGAGCTTTATAGCTCGGAATCTCTGGAGCAAAAACCTGTGAATCTCTGAACCTCTGCAGAAGCACTATGAATCCGAATATAGCCCGGAATCTCTAGATCTCTGCAGAAAAACCTTGTGGCAGATTCATGCATCACTTTTTTGACAGTCATACTCAGCGGAATGGGGCCTGCCGAAGCATATTGCCGGAATGCCGGATCTGAAGGAAAAAAAACATAAGAGAAATGGATTTGCGTTACCAGATTAACATCTACAATGAAAGAGGAATTAGACCAGGGCAGAGGTGAGCTTTGCCAGAACAGGGCAGTGAAAACCCTCGAACCAGGGCGTTAAGGGCGATAACGCCCTGGCCCTCGGGCGTTTACCTCAAAAAAATTTTCGGGCCATGGCCAAAATGGCTCGGGTGTGCTGCGCACACCCTCGCCATTTTGGCCATGGCCCTCAAATTTTTTTTCGGTAACGCCCTCAGGCCAGGGCGTTATCTACACCATAATGAGAAGAAGGATATTCTGGCTTCTCCATGTTTATCTTGAAATGGCTATTGAACATAAACTAGCTGAAGCAATCGGGCTTTGTTAGCTTGGTTGAATAGCAGCTTGGTTTATATTGCTAAACAGTTGGACCCACGCGCACAATCAATGATAAACTGGACCACACGCTTATAATTGTTGATAAGATTCTTTTTATATCTTCTGCTTTTCAAGCAAATTCCACTTTTAACTTACATTTTCCAAGATTCCAAATCATCGGTTGAAAATCACGCCACAATCCGCGTCGGCAAATGACGCGCTTAAAATACTACATTGATTTTGCTTAATTGTTTACATTTGTTTAGATACTTGTTAATTCATCCTGCTTTCCAGGCAGGTTCTCTTTTTTAGCTTATATTGCACACATTCTACAATAATTGATTGAATTGCTTTTGAACGCATATCACAAAAGAAAAGAAAAGAGACGAAAGAAACAAAAGATGAAGGATCTTAGCATCCAACAACGCTAAGACCAAGAAATTCATAATGTATCACTTGATAAAGTTTTTCAACACTTGGATAGTTGTTGATTCGTCTTTCTCCTCCTTCCCACGCAAATTCTACTTTTAACTTATTCTCTAAATGGCGCAATTGGAAATCAATCCTTTATCTCCAAATGAACACGTTTGGAACAATCTTTATCCCTATATGATGCCCTTAGGTCCGGATGTATTCTCCTTTCCAAACAAATTCTACTTTTAACTTATTCTCCAAATAAGTTGGTCATCCAACATGTATTAAACTACATGTTGGTCATTCAAGATCCTTTCCAAGCAAATTCTCCTTTTGACTTATTGAACATAACAAAATCAAATTAGTTGAATTGAATGCATACAAGAAAAGAGAGAAAATAAGCAAGAAAAGAAGAAGGAAGAATCCAACAATCTGACAACTCTTCTACCAAGAAATTTATGATGCCTTTAAATTCTGGGAAGAAAGAAAGGATGACCATGATCGGGGCAAAGATTCATCACAGCAGCCCAGTTTTGGAGTAATTTAGCATTAATCTGCATGCATTGTGCATGCACAATGATGCATCTAGTGGGAAAGAATCAGACAAATAATTCTTTTATCCATAAACGCAGTTTGCTCTTTCAAGGTAGAATCTTTACAGGTAAAATTTATCATAAATACTGCAAGTGTCAATAATGCCTTACTTGTGGTTTCTTGAAATATAACATTTACCTTGAACTCTTCAATGAGCTCCTCAATAGTTCTCTGCATTACATATCTTACACAGTCATGCCTGTCACATATAACATCAATTGACCAATCTTGTATGGATAAGATGGCAACACTTTTTTGATGACATATCATTTCAAGATGTCTTGTGGATAACTTTATCAACAACAAGGAATACCTCTCCTTCACCACTAAGAATTGCATCTAAAAGTCTCTTTAACCCTATTTCTCCTTCATGGAACGGCCTTGGGGAGAGCAAGTCACTGTTCAAGTTGTACCAAACACCATCAACATGACAGATTAAAACCCAATGTCTGTTTCTCCACATGCCCAGATACCTTCTTGAGTACAAGTTTACGATGATACCAACAAGGCTGCTACCATACACAGAAAAATCTAAACCTGAGACACCTTTACGCTTGTCATACCATAATACTTCCTTCTCCCTACTTGCCAAGACTGCAAACAACACGTTCGCATCATAATTGCCAGTAATAACATTATGATGTGGCTTCATCAGGGGAAATAAGACCCAATTTTTTTTCTAAGACTTCCTCCGTTGACAAATTCTCTGTAATTTTGTTAAGCTTGTTGCGAGTAAACTTATCCTTACCTTGTCAGATTCAAAAGACTTGAAAGGGAGCTATAGAGGAAGGAATGGTGAGCAAATTTTGTAACATCAAAGCCAAACTTGAAGCAAGTTGTTGAGAGCATGGAGGAGGCAAAATTGAAGACAATGACGCTCGTGGTAGACATTCCCTGAAGCAGAGGCACCTTTCATACTCGAGTGCTCCACATATCCCATATGAACGCAAATAACCTAAAGAAAGAGATAATCCCGCTTCTGTAAAACCCTGTGAAATCTGTGAAATCATCATGTGTCACTCATCATTAAGCTTCTAACGAGCTTGAACTTCATCAGATCAACTTGAAGATGGAAGGAGATGGGAAACGAAGCCGCGGCAGAAAGAGGGAAAAAAAAAAGAAATAAAAAAGGTATGACGTGGCGGGCACGTCCTATCCACCTGGCGCACACGTAGATAGGCTATAATTGCACGAAATCGTGCACCTCGGGTTCGGCAACCCTGCAAAAAAAAAAAAAAAAAAAAAAAAAAAACTAGTAGAACTGCAGGGTTGGGAAGAAGGCTAGGCAGTCGGGTTCGCGTTGGTTTTTCTGGGGTTTTTCTCCGTGGTATTCGAAACGACTTCATTAGACTTCAATAACATGGTTGTCTTTTGCAACCTGATCAGAACTTTGAGGACCCTTGCATGTGTTGATTAACTGAAATATAGCATCTGGATATGATTAACATGCAACTTATTTACATAGACCGAAGTAAATCCTCGAACTTTTACCTTTTGATTGCGACATGTTTTGAACAGGCTACATTAGCGGCGTCTTGTTATTTCGAAGTCCGCGTGCCGGTCGGTGACACGATCGACGATTGCTTCCCCATCCTTGATTCGCGAGAGCATCACGCATGGCAAACCGGGCATGAACGCCTCCCACGACCATGATTGCGTTGCCTAATGCTCTAAGCATAGGTTGGTCAAGGTTATTAAAGGGAAAATTCATCTTACATTGCAAGAGCACATATTCGTCTTGATGCAAGTAACTCCACCTATGTATTAATATATGAGTCAAACCATGAATTAGTGATGAGCTAGCAGTCATTGATGGTTAAAGCAAAACACGTTAATAATTGATGATTGCCCTAATGGATGTGTTGAGCTTTGATTAACATAGTGATTTGTAAAGATGCCTTTTATGGATGCAATTGAATACTTTTCAATCCAGTGGTTCAATATGGTTTCAACAACATCGTCACATGAAGCTATAAATTAGCTGGCATTGACTATGGATTTAAATATAATTGGTATCGTAAGGTACATTTCCAGTGTCAAACTCCGCGCTTAATTGATACTAGTAACGGGTGCCCGGCGTTGCCGGGCATAGATACATTCTGTAACACCTTGCAAAGTTTGAAAGATGGCGAATAGAGAAATCCAAGAAAGCAGATGATGTCAAATTGATTTGGCAAAAGTGGTATTAATATTAATAACAGATGTTGCAACTTTTGAAAGTTGTATAGAATATGAAGTTGTATAGAAACGAGTGGTTAATGAGGATCATTGACATCATTATCACAACCTTAGGCAAAGTGGTGTTGAAGAAGGCATTTACTAAACGAAGTTTCAAGTTAAAGTAGGTATGTAATGCAATAGAAATATACAATCTTCATCATCATAATTATCAGAAAATGTATTATAAACCTATCATACATTGATCTTTTAAGATACAACAAAAACTAAAATAAGAAACTTATTTGCAAATATGGACATTAGCCATCCTTGGTGATCTTGGAGCACGTGGCAAGTGCAAATGAGATCAATGCAAGAAGGTTTTAATTCATTTTTTCATTTAGAACGGTTTATGCTAATCTTGCTTCTTGTTGAAGTCTTTAGACATATCAATGTACCATATCTAGTTCAATATTCAAGGAAGCAAAATGGGGAGCGGATAAATAAAGAGGCATATATTCATATTATAGTAAGGAATCTTAAGCCTTATTGTTGAGAACATGGACAATCTTTAGGAGTTGTAGCCCGTAATGTTATCTAGAAGCATTATAGCGTTGTTGACGTTTCGAATAGGTTGTGAAATATTTACTAAAGGCGTCCATTGTCCAAAGACTTTCAAAACATCAAGAGCATTCTTGGGGCAATAGGAGGTATTTGCATTTCTTGTTAATTTAGATTTGTGCTGGTACAAAATATGCTGTCGGTACAAACCTAATTATACATGACTTAATTGGCGAATATTATACATGACTGGACTGGCAAATGGAGTGGAGGACTTAATCTTCTAGAATAGGCAAACCTAAAATATAAAACTTACCAATGCAAATTAGTCTCTTTAGTGAGGAACCATGCAACACATTTCTAGCCATTCAAAGACTCCATCATATCTTTAAATGTAATAAATCAATAAATGTCTACTAGTTCAGATATTACATGTTTCACCGTACCTACGTAAACACTTACATTAGGATAACATTCTGCAAGTTGCACAATAAAACAATGAATTCGGGTAAACACTCAAATTAGGATAACATTCTGCAAGCTGCACAATAAAACAATGAATTCGGTCAACATTTCTGACCAAGTTTAAATGCCCCTTTGCAATGGAAGAATATTGTAAGGAGATCAATGTGGATGGAAGATTGTCGAGAGATGATAATGAACTGTAAGTACCTCCATATCATAGAAACCCTTGTAAAACAAAGGCGTCTCTTGCAAGTTCGTTGCATAACCAACATGAAAACATGGGTGAAGACTTGCTATGGAAAAATCCAGCACAACAATTTGATAGTTGATTCCATCAAATGAGGTACCAATAGCTCATCTAGATTGGACACAATTGAAATTCTAGAAATCCATATCTTTCTTAAAGCTTAGGAGATAACAGAAATGCTGAAATGCTGACTTGGGCCTACATGCCTCTTTGCCATGGAAGAAACTTTAGATCCTCATATTGCGTACAAATATTGTGCAAGCTGCACACCAAAACAATAATGTCGGGGCATCTTTGATCAAATGCACCTTCAATATTGTAAGAAGACTAACACAATGCAAGCTTGTTGGGAGATATGATGGATAAGGAGCTCTGTACAACCAAGTCTTATGGGTCCAAATATGTTACTACATAGGAAGCTGCTGTAAAAAAATTCTGAACTCAACTTTCATGCTACAAGCTGGGCCATATTATATCAGTTCTTCTGTGTCACCAATGTGTTGCATCACTTGGGCAGAGAGTTGATTTTCGGAAAGAGCGCTTAGGAAGTCCATAGTGAAGCTAATTATAATTATGGATTGGCAAAGTCAACAAAATTCAAAATTGTAAACATGCACGAAATCCATGTCTTAGAAAAAAATTTGAAGTCCCTAGCAAAAATGGAGTAAGGACATTTTTGAAGCAATGAAGCAAACATCGTTTATTGTTCACGAGTTTGCAAAAAATGAAGCAATGAAGCAGCATCTGTTTACTATTCCTGAGTTTACAGCCATTGACCTTTTTTGGTGTGGCATGAATAGCATTTCATGTGCTCTTGAAGGATAGATGCAAGCATGGTAAGCACAACCAAGCGTCGTGGATTTCTCTAAGTGCTTGGTGGCCAAATACAAATTCATATAATAGAGAATTTAATCATTGATGTAATGGATAAGGAGCAGTGGTGAAGATAACAAAATTGATAATTGTAGACATGAACTTGAAAGGACAGTCTTGGAAAGGGACTCACCTGTGGAAGTTATGAGTAGCCACACCTCTTGCACCGTGTTCTTCATTAGGAAGTTGTTTTGATTTGTTTCAATGGTCCGAGTTCACAGTTTCAAGCTTGCTGCATTGGTATCCTGCATGCACGGAGGAGCCAATTTTAAGTGCTTGAGAAACAACATTCGATTCCATATATAGAACTACAATAAGACAACTCAAATCATCTTCATAATCAAGTTGATTACGAAGAATATAAATAATACTGAATGTATACAAAGAATATTCACAATATATTTACAATATAAGTGAGACATAGTCCATATTCAAAATATACATAAATGTAGATTTCGATCGCAAATGGATAGGAAGCAATACCGGAATAATAGAGAATGAGTAGGTCCCGAGGCATTATGTTAGATCAGTCAAAAGAGACTTTATTCTCACAAAGAGTGCGCGAGGACCTCCATAGCTATCAACACTAATAACTCATCCCCATTAGAGTTAGCATATGCTAGATTCATCTGGAAATTTAGTTTGGTGAACATAAAATAGAAGGGATCCTAGAGAATAGAACCTACAATGCGCTTCACATTGTTGAGGTGGCTTAAAGATGAGTAACATCAATTTGCAGAAAGTGTTGAATAGTTTATTGTGCCTCCTCATCTTCCGATTCACAAAAGTCTGCGAGAAATCTAAGTCCATGCATCTTTGCTCTTCTTTGGCAAATTAGAAGCAAAGACGTAAATTTAAACAATAGATAACCTGCCCATACTCATATGTTGCATATATTTATAGCTATAAAATGTAGAATCGATGAGCAACAATGAAATTAACTATATGTGTATTTGTCGAGGAACAAACCTAGCTGGCTACACATGGTAAGCACAACCAACGTCATGAATTTCTCTAAGTTCTTGAAGGCCAAATACAAATTCATGTAATAGAGAACTTAATCATTAATCGATGGATAAAGAGCTGTATACAACTAATCCCAAATGTCTTTGCCACATAGGAAGGCATTGTAAGAGAGAAAATATTGAACTTCGGCTTTTATGCTACAAACCGTGGCCATATTATATTAGCTCTTCATTGCCAGCAATGTGTTGCATTACAGGCGGAGGGTTTATTCTCGTAAAGAGTGCTTAGGAAGTTCATAGTGAAGCTTGGCCAAAACTTGCAAGAAAATATTCTTCATGGCCTGCCTTGCATGCTTAGAATTGGGGCAAAATCCACCGCATAAACTTGTCCAATATCTCATTTCGAAATGATAGAGGAACCCGGTGTTCGGCTTTTTTGGAGAACCCCGAACTTTCTTCGGGGACAAAAGCCCTCAAACCTTAGGAAAATCAACCTAAGAGAGATTGATAGACAATATAAGCAAAACCCGAATTCAAAGGGAATGCACCATCCTAGATATTCAAGATCTAGTTATTCAAAACCTAAATGTGGGAAAAGCATTTAACGAAGATACATGCTTACTTCCACGCTAATTATAAAGGAACAAAGAAAATGGGCGTGCTCACGCTCTATGCTCATTTCAGTGAGAAAGAAGCACCAAGGAATGAATGAAGTATCGCAAGCAAAACCTATTCCATCGCCCACATGTACCTACATTGAGATGGTGACTACCTAATCATGAACTCCAAATGTAATATAGATGTTCCATACCTTGGCCTCATAATATTAGAGCAGCCATGTGCGTGCCATTCAAAATTTAAAAGCTTCAGAATGTGCATCTCTTTGGATAAGGAGAAGACAATCTGAGAATAACCCGATTCTTCTTGTTGGCAATATTTAGCCGATTACGCCTCCACCGCCATTGATTCGGAAACAACAGAGATCATTCTTACAAATTTATGGAAGCATAAAGCCCGAGGTGAAGATATAGAATTGCTGCATAGAACCACGGGCTATGCGAGCCCATCGGGCCAATCAAAAGCGGCTCAAACACACCCTCGAAACCCGGAGCTAGGCTGAAGCCAAGGTAGTGGCGAAATTGCAACCTAAAGGCGATTCATCCAACGCAAATTGAAAAATGCCATCTATTGCACATAAATTTACAAAGCACCCGATGAATAAAGCATGCCAATCCAATTGGCGAACATGCATGGGCGACATCTACAAGAAGGGATATGGGCATCCGCTAAAGTCTCAGAATCGATAAGGCAACCCCAAAACCTAGAATTTGGTAATCAAAAGGCAAAGCCACAAACTCGATTTTTGGAATACACGGAAGGTTTTTAAACGACTAAAAGCCTCTAGACCTTAGAAAACTAACCCGAAAAAAAAAATCTAAAAAAGTTTTCGTATGCCGGAAAAACCAAATTTAAACAATAGATTACTATTTAGTATCATCATATGAATGAATGATTATACAATATAACGTAAAGCTCTCAATAATGGCGTTGAAGGAAGGAAGGAAGGAAGGAAGGAAGTTTATTTTAACGTCCACGTGAGAGGCGGTACATGCAGAGAACGTGCAAAAATTCCAAAACCCCAACACCAAAACAAACAATGTAAGCACACAAGTAGAACCCTACTAAGGGATGAAAAAAACCCCACTTGGGAGGAAAAACCCTAACAGTAGGCTCTCAAATACCATGCCCCTGAAGAGCAAGTCTGACGGCCGAAATCTGCAGGATAGTTATCTACTGTAGACAACTCTTCACCTCATAGTTTCAGAGGTAAGGCTAGGATCCGCCATCTGAAGGACAATATGATGCAACATAAAATCAATGTGTAGGAGCAACAACCATCAGAGAAATGGATAGCGCATTGTGCATGCTACTCGCTAGAACATGTGAACATTTTCTCATGGTTTTGAATTTAAAGTTGGCAAAATCGTCATGACAAGCTACACGTATGTGTTGCTAGAAAAGAAGGCCCCTTTTGAATGTTCTTCATTGCTTGCATGTAGTTTCCTAATGAACTAATGGAACTTTTTGTCATGGTGGTGGAACTGCTTTGGAGCAAGAGAAAAATATGGAAATATTGCTACAAATTATATGTTATATTCATGAATAAGCAGTGTGAGCTCTTCAATTCCATTTGCTTGATGATGCTATAAACATGATCATCTATAGCAATATTTTCCACCAAGATGGCCTATTAATGTGCATAACATTATGATTACTACCAAAATTGTAAGTTGTGGAAAAATGCAAAAAAGACAAAATATTATGAAAAGTATGCTAACACTTCAAATGTCAGAAAAACAACTGCGGTTTCTACAAGGCCGACCTCGGGGCCTTCTCTGGGGTTTGACAAGTTCTCTGGACCGTCTGGAATCTTTTGGGCCTTCCCAGAAGAGGGGCCCCCCGAGCGGAGGATCCAATGATCGCGATAGGGGGAACTGGGCTCGGGAGGGTGGTCATTAAGCGTGCGGGGAGGACTGCCAGGAAGGGCTGCCTCGGGAACTTTTTTGGATCCCGTCTCCTAGGGTCCGGACTCTCCCCTCTTGTGAGGGAGCCCCGCAAGGTCCCTCGGCCTCATTCGACTTGGGGAAGGGTGCCAGCTCGGTTGCCCGCCAAGCTAAACCCCTAACATTCTAATGCTAACCCTTTGACCTAGACCTTCTCCTAAAAATTCAAAATTGGGCCGTAGTCTTTGGAGATGAATTAGGAATCGGTGGCACAAAATCAGAATTTATTTTCGTACAATGCATTAATTACTTAATTTATGAATGTCTTGCCCAAAAGCGCCCGAGCTTCTAATTGCCACATCGGGAGGAGGACATGCCCAAACTCCATTCCATCGGTTCCCCTTGCTCAAGCATTCTCCAAGTAGCCTTCGACCCACGCCCCAACCGTAATGGACCAAAACTCGCCCCAAAACGCAAACTCTTACAGAACCCGGCAACCCACGTGGTTTACGCCGGAGGCTCTCTCCTTGTCCGTCTACGGACCTTGCTTTGTGTCTTGACGGGAGTGGGGGTGTTGACGCCTTGAGAACACGGACCCTAAAAAATCCCCCTCGAAGCCGCTTGCCCGAATTTCCTCTCCCCAAGGCCGGGGCCGGACGGCCACCTCCCTCTCCGGAACCATGATTTGGCTCGCCAATGGACCTCGAACGCCGACATTGCCATGGGGACCAAGTTCTGGCAAAAGACCCACCGACCTCCAAGAAGCACCAAAGTAGCTCATGTCTAGCACACTCAGAAGTCAATGGCCTAGGATGTGGATGGGATCTTGTCGTGGAGGGTGTGAGTGTTTCTTTCTTTTGCAAAACCAACCTTGTAACTTGCTTCCTAGGGTAGTTTCCCATTCTCGACAATGTGGCGCAGGTCGATTTTCCATTCGGAACCTCCTCCCTGCCCGGCGACAAAACAAACACCCAGTTTCTACAAGGCCAACCTCGGGATGCTCCGCGGGTTTGACAAGTTCTCGGGGACCGACCTGGAATCTTTTGGGCCTTCCCAAGAGGGGCCCCCGAACGGAGGATCCAACGGTGGGATAGGGGAATCGGGCTCGGGAGGGTGGTCGTGCGATGCGGACCCCCCCCTCCCCTCCCAGGGGGGCGCCGCTAGGAAGGGTGCCTCGAACTTTTTTTTGGATTACGCCTCACGGGGTCCGGACTCTCCCCTCTTGGAGGGAGCCCCGGAAGGTCCCGCCTCGCTTTGACTTGGGGAAGGGTGCCAGCCTCGGTTGCCCCACAAAGGGCAAGACATTCATAAATTCGTGTATTTAATGCATTGTACCTAAAATAAATTTGATTTTTGCCGGTGAATTCCTAATTCATCTCCAAAGACACCACAATTTTCGAATTTTAGGAGAAGGTCTAGGTCAAAGGGTTAGAATTAGAACCGATTCGGGGGGCCCCAGACTTCTAATTACCACTCGGGAGGAGGACAGGCCCAAACTCCGTTCCGTGGTTTCCTTTGCTCAGCGTTCGGCCGACAGCTTCTCGGCCATGTCCCAACACCAACAGACCAAAACGCGGCCCCAAAACGCAAACCCTTCTAGAACCACGGCAACCCACAAGGTTTACGTTATTACAGAGGCCCTCTCTTATCAGTTCGGTAGGGACTTTGCGTGGTGTGTCTTGACGTGGAGTGGGGGTGTTGACGCTAGACTACGGACCTAAAATCCCCCTGGAAGTCGCTTGCCCGAATTTCCTCTCCCCAAGGCCACAGGGATGAGCGGGTGACCTCCCCTCTGGGCCGTGATTTGGCTCGCCAATGGACTCGAGAATGTCGACATTGCCTTGGCGACCAAGTTAAAGTGGCGGAAGACCACCCGACCTCCAAGAAGCACCAAAGTAGCTCATGTCCGGCACACTCGTAGTCAATTGGCCTAGGATGTGGATCTGGGATCTTGTCGTGGAGGGCATGCGTTTTCTTTCTTTGCAAAACCGACCTTGTAACTTGCTCCCTAGGGTAATTTAAGCCATTCCGGACGACTTGGCGAGGTCGACTCTTCATCAACAACTCTTCATCAACAACCATGGGGGTATGTTGTAGTTAACTAGCATCACTGGCCATGTAGACCATGCAGTCGATTGTGCCATATGGGTTTACGCCATCGGTGGCCAGGCCCAAATGCACATTACGTGGTTCTTTTCCAATGTCGGGGCCATGTCGCGATCGACATACTTCCAAAAGTACCCAGACTGCCGCCGGGACTTGCATCACATCATCACTAGATGCATGTGTAGCCGTGAAGTCCATTAGGCTAGCCAATGTCTTGCAACGGAACAAGATAAAAGATGGAGATGGTGGTAAGATAGAAAGACTTGATAAGTATGTCACCTCAATAGAGCGAGAGACACTAGCATTGCTCCACTTGAACTTGGTTTGGGATTGAGAATTAGCGTGCACGCCGACAAACGAGAGAGGTTCGAGACGGGAAATAACTCGTTTCGCCTTCGATAACAATAGGGTCATCGTCAGTACGACCAATTCTCGAAGGGTATCCCATATCTTCTACCATGTCCTCTCCACTACCATCCTCGACATCATCTAAATCAATATCAAGTAATTCTTGAAGAGCATGCAACATATCGAGCATCGGCTCGTCACGAAAGACTTCGTTCTCGGGTTCGTCAATAGGTTCATCCTCTTCATATTGATCGTATGCAATATCTTCATATTGGTGTGCTCTGGCTTGAAATTCACGACGATAGGTTTCCCTTTGCCTGTAACTTAGAACTAATGGATCAGGATGGAGGACCGCTCTGAATGAGTTCATTAAACATGAGTAACGTATTAAACATCATGTCAAATAATGTAATAAGTATAAAATACATACAACCATCTGCATAGACTCACGAATGACAAAAAATATGTAGAAATTTAGTTAAACAGAACACGATGTTGCAATAATCAGGCTATTATGTCTTCAAGACTACAATGATCACAAGTAAATAAACATTTGCCACAAAATCTCTATAAGAGTTTCAAACCCATTCAATGGTTGCCTCGATAGCCCAAGCGATATTCTTGATCTTCAAATCAATCCGTGAAACCCACAACCTGCTCAATAGCATGCCGGATTATATCATAGCAGAATCGACTTCTTTCTATTTTGATTTTCTCTGCTGGTACTCGGCCATAGGACCGGCCTTTCCCAAGTCGGCACCGTCTCCAACTTTCCCGCTTACTTTCAATAAAATCTTCCCCTTTTGACCATTGCATTTAACTTCATTATAACCATTGCCTATTTATTCAATATTTCTTGCTTGCCTTAGCCCAAATACCCCATCTCATGGTCTATTAGTTTCACCATCTTTCCTGAGTCTAGATATCCTTCTGCTTGTAAAACCAAAACCACATACGGATATATGGAATCCTGCCTTGCTTTGTGTATACTAGTGTAGCAGGTTATTATCACAAATATGGCATGACATAATATCTTATCACAGATTTACTTCATCCCCCCTTCATGCCAATTTGTTTCAGAAGTAACTCCCATCTCTAATTTAAACTGATTAAACTTGTAACCAGTTAGTGCCTTTGTCAAAACATCTGCTACCTGCTCATGAGTATTAACATACTCCAGTTTGATGTAACCTTTTGCAACCATATCTCGAATAAAATGCATGTATAATTCAATGTGTTTAGTTCTTTGATGTAGCACAGGGTTTCTTGTCATTGCAATGCAACTAATTTATCACACTTGATGCGGTTGCATCATTTTGTTCTAGTTTAAGCTCGCCGAGAATTGCACGATCCATACTATTTCTTTTGCAACCAAGGTTGCAGCACCATATTCTGCCTCAGCAGATGACATGGCCACACATGTCTGTTTTTTGCTTTTCCATACAATTGCTCCTCCTCCTAACAATAATACAAATCCAGAGGTGCTTTTTCTTGTGTCTAAGTCACTTGCCCAATCAGCATCAGCATATGCTTCCAGAGTCAGATCTTCTGAATTAAATTCAATACCATCATGTATTGTTCCCTTTCGATATCTAAGTACACGCTTTGTCGCATCCAATGTGATGCGTCCGGGATCATTGCGATTACACCGCTCAAGATACTAATGACCAAATGAGATGTCAGGTCTGGTAGAATTGGAAATATACAGCAGACATCCTATGAGTTCTCGATATGGCACTTGTTCCATTTCTCTTCTCTCTTGCTCTGTTTGAGGAGATAGTGCATTTGAGATTTTTAACCCTGCGACCCGATGAGTAGCAATGGCTTTGCAGTCATTCATCCTAAATTTGAGTAGCATACCTTCAATATTATGTGACTGTAAAAGTCTTAATATTTTCTTCTCTCTATTTCTGTTTACTTCAATTCCTAGGAAGTACTTCAACTCCCCTAAATCACTCATATCAAATCTGTCAGTGAGCAATTGTTTACAATATGATAAACAGTCCTTTCCTCTGGCTGCCATGATGCAGTCGTGAACATATAGTGCTAAAATGCAATATTCATCCCCCTTATAAAAAATGTACAGATTACCATCACTTTGAAGTTTTTTGAACCCATTCTCTCTTAGAAATGCATCCATGCACATGTACCATTGTCGGGGTGATTGCTTCAAGCCATAGACTGCTCGTTTCAACTTCCAAACTTTGTTCACTCCAACTTCGAAACCTGGTGCCTGTTTCATGAATATTTCTTCTTCTAATGGAGCATTTAAGAACGCAGTTTTAACATCCATATGATGCAGTTCCAAGTCAAGTGCATTTGCCATGGCGAGAATAACTCTAATGCTGGTTAATTTCACTAATGGAGAAAATGTTTCATCGTAATCCATACCTTTAATTTGAGAAAATCCTTGGGCTACCAGCCGCGCCTTATATTTTTTTCTTCCATCTGGTCCATGCTTCAATTTGTAGAGCCATTTGTTTCCTACAATATTTTTGTTAGTAGGCATATCTACAACATCAAAAGTTTGTGTTTTCATGAATGAATTTATCTCTTCATTCATCGCCTCTTTCCACTTGCTACTGTCAGCAGCCTTAATGGCTTCATCATATTGGGTAGGTATATTTGGTTCCAGAGCAGCCATGATAAAGTTTATTTCATCTTCTTCAAGCCGTTTGCTTCTACCAGTTTGATTTCTGCCATATGCACTCGTATCCACATGCATATTATCTTGTAATTTCTGAATTTCTGTTTTGCTCTTCTTTGTGAGTTCGTTTCACAAGATGCAATTTGTTCTACCTCTCTGGGTTCTGAAATTTCACTTCCTTCCTTGACATCTGATATTTGTTCTACCTCTGCAGGTTCTGAAATTTCACTTCCTTCAATTGAGTGATCATCCTCATCATCTATATTATTGACCTTTCGGTCATTCTCATCATCTAAAACTTGATTTAAGGCATCTGTAGGCTTCTTTCTCATATTATGTGCTTCTTTCCTCATTGAGTTTCTGTCATTATATAATACATTTTCGTCAAACACCACATCTCGACTTATAATGACAGTTCTTCTATTTGGATCATATAGCCTGTATCCTTTAGATTCCTGATCATAACCAATCAAGTAACATGGAATTGATCTGTCATCCAATTTCTTCCTGTTTTCTTTGGGTACATGGGCGAAAGCGGGACATCCAAATGCCCTAAGCCTGTCATAAGTGATTTTTCTTCCATTCCATAGCTCCAAAGGTATGGCACCATTTATGCTTCTGCTAGGTAACTTATTTTGAATATACACCGCTGTCTTAACAACTTCTTCCCATAAATAGTTTGGAAGCCCTGTGTGCTTAAGCATTGCACGAACTGCATTTAGAATAGTCTTGTTTTTACGCTCAGCTACACCATTTTGTTGAGGTGTATGGCTGCAAGTAACCTGTCTTTTAATGCCTTTCATAGAGCAGTATTGTCTAAACTTTCTTGACATGAATTCTCCTCCCTGTCACTTCTTAAACATTTTATTTTTAACTTTGTCTCACGTTCGACCAAACTTCAAATATCATGTATGCACTAAATGCTTGGTCCTTGGTTCTCAAGAGAAAACATCTACATTTCCTGGAACAATCATCAATAAACGTTATAAAGTATTTCTTTCCAGTTAGACCTGTAACATTAAGTGGCCCGCACAGATCACTGTGCACTAATTCTAGGACATGGCTTGCTCTTTTTGCATTTTTTGGAAATGGCATTCTTGCATGTTTTCCAAGCATGCATCCTTTACATATGAAAGTTTTCTCATTTTCCTTTGTGTTTGCAAGCAACCCACCTTAATTAAGAAATTCACATTATTTATATGAGTGTGACCAAGCCTTTCATGCCAAGTTCTTCTTGAGGGCAAACACACTGCATTTATAGATTTAACACATTCATTTTGAAATCCATAAAGGTTTCCAACACGTTTTGCCAAAAATTTCAAGTTCGCATTAAGAAACACTTTACAGTCAAGTTTGTCAAAGCAAACTTTGTACCCGAGATCAACCAGCTGAGCTACTGAAATCAGATTCCTAACTATGGAAGGCACACACAATACATCTTTGAGATTAACTGCTTCTCCATTCAAGTCAAACAGCTCCAAGATTCCTGATTCCTCCACTCTTTGCAATGCTCCGTTTCCTACCTGTATGAAACTAGAATTTCGTGTTGTCTTATCTTGGAGATCATGTGCAGATTTAATCACTGTCCTTTCAGCTCCACTATCTATCACATAAAAAGAAGTATGATCCTTTAGAGCATTTTCAGAAATAGACAAAGCCTTAGGAAATTTTACCTACAGCTTGGTCATCCATTTCTTCTTCATTCTCAATTTGGAATTTCCTTTGCCACATTAAGAGGTAGCTTTCCGACCTCCTCTACCTCTCCAGAATCTTCCTCTTCCTCTATTGTTTTCTCCTCTAGAAAATCCTCCTCTTGCTTCCCACCTTTCGGCCTCTATTCTTTGCACTTGAGCAGGTTTGCGACTCTTTTTGAGCTACATGACCAAAACCTTCACAGTTATAGCATTTAACTTCCTTTCCTAACTTGGGACACTCTGATTTCAAATGCCCATAATTGTTACAATTGAAGCACGGACCAATCTTTGCTTTGTTCAATCCTTCAGCACGTCCTCTCCCAGCAAAAAGTACTTCTGTTTGCTCTTCCTCTTCATCAATCACTTTCTTACGCTCTCAAGCTCACGTGCGTATCATCGCTCGGCTTCCTCCCTGTTCTTGGCTACGTTTCTAACTAGAGTTGACAAGTGCTCATAGTTAGAAAATGCCCTGCAAATGGATAATATTTGGTGTTCTGCTGTCATAAACACTCCAGCACCCTCCGTCAGCGATAATATTGTCAAATCTTTGAAAGAACTTCGTTAAATTATCTTTATCATGATATTTCATTCGCCTAAGTTCCCTGTCCAGCACATTTTAACAAGATAGATGAGCTGAGCTTACATGTAATAATGCTTCTTGCTTCAATGATTTTTGTTGGATCCTCAGCTTCTGTTCTAACTTGTGACTCCACTTCTTCAATACTGATTTCAGGTCTACTCCTTCTTGCAACCGTATTGCTTGAGAACGCGTGACGAAAGCGTGATAGTTGATGATTCGATTTGTTTCTTCACCAGAAACATAGCTCCATAATCCTTCAATTTCCAACACCTCTTTCACCTTCTCCTTCCACACCTGAAAGCCAGACTCACCTTCAAAAACATCTATTGCATTTAGCAATGATGCACCAAGCCTGCTTGCCATGTTCCTGCTCTGATACCACTTGTAGAAATTTAGTTAAACAGAACACGATGTTGCAATAATCAGGCTATTATGTCTTCAAGACTACAATGATCACAAGTAAATAAACATTTGCCACAAAATCTCTATAAGAGTTTCAAACCCATTCAATGGTTGCCTCGATAGCCCAAGCGATATTCTTGATCTTCAAATCAATCCGTGAAACCCACAACCTGCTCAATAGCATGCCGGATTATATCATAGCAGAATCGACTTCTTTCTATTTTGATTTTCTCTGCTGGTACTCGGCCATAGGACCGGCCTTTCCCAAGTCGGCACCGTCTCCAACTTTCCCGCTTACTTTCAATAAAATCTTCCCCTTTTGACCATTGCATTTAACTTCATTATAACCATTGCCTATTTATTCAATAACTCTTGCTTGCCTTAGCCCAAATACCCCATCTCATGGTCTATTAGTTTCACCATCTTTCCTGAGTCTAGATATCCTTCTGCTTGTAAAACCAAAACCACATACACAGATATATGGAATCCTCTGCTTAACTGTGTATACTATAGTGTAGCAGGTTATTATCACAAATATGGCATGACATAATATCTTATCACAGATTTATTTCAAAATATATTAAAAAAAAAAAGCTCTTTATTCCCTTTTTTTTTTAGTACAACAATACTATTGTTCCATCTCAAATGGGAGAGGTCTATTATAGCAATAGTTGATGAATAACTCATCTCAATGTTTATGCTTTTAATAGCACACACCATGATAAATAACCCTTTTTATATATCTTGTAAAAACTCTTCATCCCTTCTTGACACTCTAAAAAATTCACAATTGCATCGCTCCGCCATTCGTCGATAGAAATTGTTGATGAACCACGCAATATTGTCATGAACCCACGGCCAGACCATCAATAAACTTCAACTCCTCATCACATGCCCCCACACTTATCGGCCTTGACATTGAATTCATTCCATAAATCCTCATATGCCAAGCATATTTAGTCAAAGTTTGCCAAGTTTTCCAATCGTACTCGGGACACTGCATATGGCATTAATGGAATGTTGGTTCCTCGCTCCACTTCTATATCGCGTCACGGAGATAAGGCCGAATCCAGCATCTGGACAAATGCGGCTCCCGCATAATGATGTATCTTCTTCCCCAATAAACAAATTTTTGATCCATAGGGATAGTAAGTCTCGGCATCCACTGTCATCCACACAGTGCAAGCCTCCACCGGCGTGGCAATTTGCCCGGTCGCCACTTGCGTCTTTCACGGCATCCACGTGGCATCCACCGTCGTCCACCGGCGGCGTCCACGGCATGTGATTTGCCCGGTCGGCGATCCGCGATGTCGGACGTCGCGACATACCACGTCGCATGCGACGTCGCATGGTCACGTCAAATGTCACGTCACGTGACCCAGACGTCGCAATCCCACGTCGCTAAATGACCATTCTCTTGTTGTGACAGTAATCTAATGCAAGATTCCAATCTCTGTGAAGGATAAAGTTCTGAAGTCACTAGAGAAGATAGCCGAACAAGCAAAATAAAGTACGAGAGTCCATGAATATCTTATGATGTGAATCTTACTTTCAATGTAATCCTACTTTCAGTGCATTTTCATTGTATTCGTGCTTTTATTGTAATCTTACTTTCAGGATATGAGTATCTTAATCTACTTGAATGTGAAATACTGGCTTGTGATTATTTACTTGAGTTACATCTACTTGAATGTAGAATAAGTGTTAACTTGTAATTTGAGACCTGTTAGAATTAAGGCTGATAATAAATAGTATTTACATGCAATTCCACATTGTTGAAATTGGGGTTCACTATTTGTAAATTTCAAAATGATGGAATAATTTCAAAATAATGGAATCGTGGTTTATGGTGCAAATCCAGAGCCCCAATGCTTGCACTTAATCTGATGGAAAAATTCATCTGTTTTGAGATGTACATTAAAATAACAAACTGAGCTATTCATGTAAGATCTTTTTGTTCACGTCGAATAATTCTTACCACTTGGACAAAAGCCAATGCATGAATAAAGTTAAAAAGTTCGGAAGATCGAAATGAGGAGAATGACAATCCAAGCCCTCAATGCCGAAATTCGAAGGGCATATTCACATATGAAATCCATCACCACCCTCTATCTATCACACTGATATCACACACCATCTAGGCTCTAGACCTTGAATGTTCGAGGGAGTATGCTCTTCCAACAAAATTAAGTCCGTCCAACTTCAATCCAAGGGTTGGCCCGGGGCAACCAAGAAAAGTGAGCTTATAAAAAATGGAAGGCCCACGTTAACAAGCGAATTATCGTGATGAGTCAGCATCCACGTGGCAGAAGCCCACAAGGCAGATCCATCACAGGATGCATGCTGGGCTATGGCGTCAGGGCTCTGGCATTCCGCCGCTCCTCCTTCCACAGTTTTAATCGTGGATGAGGGAGCTGCCTTCTTCGGCACACGCATTTCCAAGCACCCGGTCTTCCTTCATCGCCTTGGGCGGAGCCAAAAATGGGCCACAATTGCTCAAGCCTTTGATCTATGGCAGCTTCTAGGCGGCAGAGGTCTGAAAGGGGGCGAAAAAATCCTTTCCACAGAAGAAAACAGGAAAAAACTTTTCACAGGCGAGCCGGATTCAGCATCAAATGGCGCATCCACTCCTAGGTCAGATTCATCTACTTCTTCCTCTTATTCTTCTTCAAATTCTTCAATATATGAGACTCTGCCTCGATCTGGCGACGCAGAATCCTTCGAAAAGGAGCTTCTAGGCCTTACAGGAGGCTTTCCTGGAGGTGAGAAAGGTCTAGCTAATTTTTTGAAGCAATTTCCACCTCCTAAACCTAAAACTGAGACTTTTGTATCTGAAGAAACACAACAGCTCAGGGAAGTTGTTTCCAGAGCTGTTTCTACTAAGCTTAAGCCTGTTCCTTTACCCCTTTTGATGCCTGGCATGACTGTTAGGGTTAAGAACCCTAAGAATCCTTATGACAAATTTACAGGAATCCTTCAAAGGGTTACAGATGGCCGTGCAGGAGTATTGTTTGAAGGTGGAAATTGGGATAAACTTGTTACCTTTGATCTTGAAGAATTAGAGAGGACAAAGTCTGGACCTCCTATGACCCATCCCAAGTCTGGAATCCTGGAAGAAACTGCTTAAAACTCTTGCAGCTATGATTTGTGTATATATATGTTGTATATGATTATTACAGATTCAATTTATTGATCCTTTGTGCTTTTATTTCCCCTTTTTTCCCACCTTAATTCAAATCTACTTATTTAAAATCAGGCCTCCAGATTAGATTTTGCTCAAACCGGCAAAATGCCGTGCTTCGTTGCTACTTACCCGATTTTTCAGAAAATATCCTTAAATTTGCCGGATTTAACAAGCATTTTACAAAATTTTGACCGGAAATTTTCCGCATCTATTAAAGAAACCGGATTTTAACCCCCCAATCTGGAGCCCTGTTTAAAATATGGATATTTTGTTGTGATACTTTCGCGCATTGAAGTTTAGGGCGGAATATGCATTGCATGCAGTGCTCAAATTTGAAGGCTTGAAATTTGAAGGCTCGAATTCTCAATGGACGGGCAAAATAATTTTATGCCTTTTGCATTTTGCATTTTGCATGACAAGAATTTCCTAAATTCTAGCATTTCAAATGCCATTAAAAACTTTAAGATGACAGAATTCATTTTGCTTTTAAAAGATCACTATCAAAATATAAATGGGTAGTTATAAAGCTCATTTCAAGTTATTCAAGTGGCATTGCTCTCCTTTGCGTTGAATCATACGACTTCTTGTAGTATGCTTGCTAATCTATGGTTCATTCCATAATGAGTCAATTATTGTTGTATTGTCTCCATTACCATGCTTGATCTTATAGCGCACTCATAGCATTTTGGTGAGACAAACTTCTTATCTCGCTCACAAGACATCATGCTTATAGGAATGACCATACAACATTGGCAAAAATGGTCCAAGCCACCATCATCCCTTTGTTATCGGTGGTCCTGAAAGCGTCTCACCAAAGTCTTTATGGCATCCAATATGCATCCTTCAAGCCATTAAAACGATGTGTAGAGTAGTTGTATATTCTCTATTAACATAAAATATACAAGAAATTTATCGCGGCGGCATTTCTTTTGCTTTACTTGTGGCAAATGAGGGTTTGTATTAAGTCGAAAGTAACTCAAGTATGGACCTGTGAAATTGAACTAAATGTGTCTAACTTTGAGAACTCTAACCTCCATATTGTAGATGACCAAAAAGAGGCAATGTGCCCTAGTTGAGAACGGACCAGGAACGACAAAAGAGAAAATAGAAAAATATAATATGATTATATATATGAGCATGGAGTTGATCTTACAACAAATTGTTTTTATCTTTTTAGGAAGAAATCATTATGATGACCATTACGATTAGCTATTGCATCATAATGCATGTTCTTTGGAAGGATATTGCAATCTTGGTCTCCAATGTGTTTCATGGTAGCGAGTTGCAAGTGTTGGCATATGGTACAGATAAGACTTCCCACACCTTCACGAACCTGGTTCATTATTCAAAAAATGGTCTACACATTTTGTTTTTTTAAGCAATTTGCTTTCCACCATATCTTTCTATTGGTGCTACATTGCTTTTTATCTCTCAGGAGATTAGAATCTCAACCATGTTATTTAATTAAAGATCTTGCTGGTTCATTATTCAAAAAATGGTTAGTAAATTCATTGGTCTATGTCTACACATTTTGTTTTTTTAAGCAATTTGCTTTCCACCATATCTTTCTATTGGTGCTACATTGCTTTTTATCTCTCAGGAGATTAGAATCTCAACCATGTTATTTAATTAAAGATCTTGCTGAGCCTTCCTGGCTAGGTCCTCCGTGAATTTTTAATTAGGTCCTCCGTGAATTTTTAATGAGCATGTGCCAGATTGTTATCGAAATTATTATACTTATTCGCAATCCAGGTTTGTTAAATGCATCTAATGAAAGAGTATTTTTATGAAAGAGTCTTTAGGTGTAATAGAACTTCGTTATTAACTTGGTGAACTCCTTGATGTGGCTAGCATACTGCTAAATATTTAAAGATTCCATCATTGTGGTGCCACTTCCTTTGTTTCCTTCTTTTCTTTTCATTTTTAAATTTGTTGGAAAAGCGTCATGCCACCTCAAGATACTTGTCCGGAAATTTGTGTTGTTCACCTATTTAGTGGGAAAATGTCAGGTGTTTACCTGTGGCGTTGAGCTTGTTGCATAAGGCACAATATCCTGCAAGATTTCATGGTGGAGGGCTATTTCTTCCTCAAGCATGTGTTGTGGCTTAATTTCAAGCACTGCAGCTCGGATAAACGTTATCCACTTTGATACCAAACTGTTTGATGCATTTTCTGGTAGTGCCTCTGATATACACTTCAGAATTTTCTGTTGTAGTGGAGGAGCACCATTGGTATAACACCTTTTGCCTCCAACAACGAAATTTATGCATGCAGACCATTCAGGCACAGATTCTAAATTTGCTTGCAGCACAACCATTCGAAGTGTGGAACATAACCAATCATTCCAAGCCTTATTTGCGGATGCTGTTCCAGAACGTAGAATACCAGCTATAATCTCAGCTGCTACACATTGCTTATTTCTTTCATCAAATGCTTTTGCTGCATCTATCAATGGTTCATGTAAGATATCTATCACGCCACTTCCAAATACTTGACAGAGGCGTTTGAAAAACTTTGCAAATGTTGGAGAAAATTCTTTTCCTTCTACTTGTAAGTCCCAATTTTTATGATGCCACTTCTTCATGTACCTCGGCATGTAAGAACCCAAAATATCAGATAATTTTGATTGCTGATATTCATCATCAGAATAATGATGGTCAAGTGCAAGTTTTGTAATCATGTTCTAGCCAAAGTCCTGCTTTAGAAGATCTCTAGTAGATAGTTCAGCATTTATCTTAGTCTCACATGATGTCGGCAAGATGAAGAGCAATGAAGTAATTGAAACACGCCTCAAAGCAGGAATGTCACTTTCAAGATTGTTCAAGAAGTGTCCTGAAAATAAAGTTGAGTGGTCAATTGATCCGTTTGCAGTCAACAAATTTGAGTTAAATATAAATATACCTTGAAATATACCAGTGATCATGGTTCTTAGCAGTAAGAATACTATACCATTTTTGTAACTCTTGCCCATGATGTTCTTTCCAGAGATGAAAATGTAATTGTACTCCTTTCCAAATTGATTTTCTAGATGTTTACGCATGCTTGGCCATCCCAAGCAGTTGGCATCAAAATGAAATACTTGCTCAGAAGAGGGCATCCATTTAACGGAAAACCAAACTTATGTTGCAATCTAAACAAAATGTAAGAAACGCCGACTCTAAGGAGCAATCAAATGATGGCAACTACTGTGCGAATGGTCGCAGAGATGCAAAACCTTCTTATGCTGGCTTCAGGGCAGAAAGAAATGAACTAAAATTTGGAGCAAAATTGTTCATAGCGATAGCCACCTGCCATAGACAAATCCGTCTCAAGATGTGGGATGGGTAGGGAAGAAGTCATGAGACTCCTTCGCTCCAGTCATTATGAACCAACCATCTGCGCAAACACAATGAGCTTTTTCAGAAAGAAAATTTCGCCCTAGATAACGGACACGATAGCACATCAAGCACACAAAATAAAACGATGGACAGAGGGAAACAAAACAAAAAAGGCATAGGAAGGAAGCACCTATTAGGACGGCCTTGCGCAACCATAGCTTCCCGCCCGACAGTCTATTGTTAGACTTTGCTCCAGCAAAGAAACGGCCCTGGCGGCACCGCCCAGAGCGGCAGACATGCATGGATTTGGCCCTCGAAATTTCCTAGCCCCAATGCTTGAAGCTTCTGGCTATGGTGGAAGTAGGGGCGTTGTTGTTGCACGACTCTTAATTGAAATTATAAGGCGGACTTAGAAGGCAGGCTATGGCTTAAAAAAGACTGCATCATTTTCCTTTCTGCAGCAGGTGCGGCCAAATCCGGCCTGAACAAAACCTCAAGACCACAAATACCATGATCTATATCAAAATCTTGAGGTAGTCTGCCGGAGTTGCTTGGAGAGCAAGAAATCCTAGCTTTTATCCCCTTTTTTTCAAGTTATTTTTTTAACACACGTGTCGTGCTAAGGCTTTTTCCTGAGACGGAAATATTCCATCAAAGAACAAATGAATCTGCTTTATATATGTTTAGATGATGTGTATATATAGAAAAACGATAGGTTTTTGTGACAGATAATTCCTATTCTTATCCTTTCAAATGGCATGTATGTCTTGTATTTGCCCTTCCTTATGATAGGTAACTGCCCATGTGCTCCCTTTCATTTGGCATACCAAAAAAAAAAATTTCCACGTGTTTTGACGAGTAAAAATGCCAAAAACAGGCATGAAAGCCGTCAAATTCGAGCTCTGATGGCATGTCTCTTCCTGTGTGCGACAAATTACGGGGAAATCTAGCATCCTATCCTACTTGCTAAAACCAAGCATTTTTTGCAGCTAAATTTTTTTTCGATAATTTGTTGTTCAAACACAAGGCATCCAAAATTAAAACACTACATGGCTTTTCCCACGGTTATGACTATAAAACTATTCTACAAAATCAATGCATTTGTGAGTTAATTTCATCTAAAACCATACGTCGCTAAACTAATCAGTTCTCTTGTGAGGTTTGTTAGGGTGGTTTTGTGGATGGGCTTCTTTGTAGAGTTTGCCAAAGTGGTATTATATGTTGATAACTGAATGTGATATATTATAGCATTTTAAGGGTATGGTTTGTCCATGTGGTATAACATTATGGTTGTGGATGTGGTTTAATATAGTGCTCTTTCATGTGTCACAAAGGTACACTGAGTTTATAATGTGCTCTCTTGGTCTCTTCTTCTTTGGTGGCGTGGATGCAAAGCCCTTACCTTTAGGCTCCTTTGTGTACTTTTGAAATAGTTATGTACCTTTAGGCACGGAGCTAACACCCTTCCCGGCCCCTACCAAATAACACTCGGAGGAAAGAGAAGCGGGCACCATTCGTGGGGGATTTTTTAGGTTGGCGGCATCGTCTGGCGGATGTAGGAAGAACCTGGCTATGATAACCTGCAATCACACGCTGGCATTATTGAAGGGCTTCAGGCGTGGCCTGCCCTAGAGCGGGTGTGGCATCAATAAGAAACTCGGATTGAAGTACTTCTTCCAAGGCTTGATGAGCGCCCACAGGGACAAATTGGCATTCACCAAGAAGAAGTGTTTCAAGGCCAAAAGCACTGCACTGGCATTTAGATTGCAATAAAGAATAGGTCATCGTCAATTCAAGGAGCTCAGGAGAATGCAGTGTAGAGCATCACAAAACCCAGCTTGGAGATGGACAAAAGGATCAGGAGAAGTTGCAGCTTTGGTCAAGAACTGGGTCAACCCAGCCCATTCTGAATGTTTGACCTCGTAAATGAGACTGTTGGCGAGAAATTTATCGATTTCAGCCTTCACACGATCACGGTAATTTGGGTTGAGCCTATATTATCATCGCTAAATCGCGGGAGAGCCAGGTTTGGTGGGAATAGTCCACTCACCTAACTCTTTCTTGATGCCTCGTAAAATCTTTATAGCTCCACGCAACAATATGCTTGAATTTCTTGAAAAGAAGGATGGCACATTCTCGAAAAGGTTGAGAGAGACCAGCTGCCAATCGAATGGGGTGATTTTGTCCTAAATGAAGAATTTCCACTTCATGAGTTTAGATATGTGGAATGACATCTGCATCCGTTATAGTATGGGCCGGTGGTTGCAGAAGAACTAGTGGTATAGCACTGGTGGTAGAGAAGAACCAAGATGCCTGAGATCAATAATGGGTTGTTTCATGATGGTAGCAGCATCCATGGGAGAAAGAGGTTGTTCATCTTCTGCATGGGAAGGCGCTAATGATTTGATTACAAAGTGCAAGATAAGGATCAATCAAGTTAGAAATTGCATTATCATTAACAAGATTCATGTCAGCCCAAGGATTGATATACTCAGGATAAGCAAAAAGAGGCACTTGGCAGCGAAGGCTTGAACTTGATAAGTAATTTGTATGTCATCGGAGTCATTGTCAGACAGAGATGGTTCAGCATTTTCCACAGTGATAAATTGTCTAGTTTCTAAGTCCATAGGGCCATCAGTGATGATGAGTTGGTCCGTGGCCCAATAGTGAACGCTCTTAGCCTGTCGAAGAAAGGGATGTCCCACAATTTTGTCACCAGGATCTTCACTCGTTTTTCAAACACCAAATTCCATAGAAAATTTGAGATCGCCAATATTGATCGTCAAATGAGGAGTGACACCTTGAAGATGCGTGATGTGACTGTTGACTAGCTTGATACATAAGGCGTGCGATATAATTGCTTGATTCCTAGTTGTTGCTGGAGTTTGTCTATGAGGAGATTGACAATACTACTACCATCAATCTGAACGTGGTTAACTTGCTGATTTTCAACAGTGGCATGAACAATTGGCATGAAAGTGGCAACGGCACCAATAAGAACAGTTGGTAAAGGCAATTGTTCCCAAAAGCAGGACAATTTCAAGATAGTAGTCAGGCTAAGAGGGATCTTGATTTTAGCAATTTCTTGTAATTCCCAGCATAACATGTGCCAAGGGACTAGCCATATCAAGAGGTGCAATATCCATGGGTAAGGAAGCTGATACTTTCCTTAAGAGATCAACTTCGGTAGCAATGTTTGGATATATCTGAGTGTATAAAGTTAGCATGGATGTAGATGGTGCAGCCAGCCTTTGTTGAGCGTGGGTGATGGCATGAACGTTGGCGAGCATGTGACTTTCAGCTGCTTGCATAAGTTTAAGGACACTCTTGCGAACTTTAGGCATGATACGAGACATCACTTTTTTAAGATCAGGACCAAAATGAACCATTTTGTGGAAGGATCTTGAGGAACAGCAGCAACAACAAAGGCAGGTTGTGCACTCGGAGGCGGGAAAGTATAGGGTCGAGTACTATGAGCTTGGTGTGACACTAAGCCAACCCATTTTGACTATTGAACAAGAGGATTCAAAGCTTGATAATCTTTTCCTAAGCTTGTTGATCCAAAACAACGTGGGGAGTGGCTTGTGGAGGTGATTGTTGTTGCGGAAGAGCGTGTGGTGGTTTATGCAGCATAGGCTGTGGGCCTTGTTTACCATTAGCTACCCAAAGTTGATAGGTCGTGAGTTGGACCGAAGTGGTCTGGTTGGTGCCAGGAAGCTGAACTTGAACTCGTGGATGCTGAGGGCACATAGTGATTGTGTGTTCCCATTCCTTGCAATGATAAGACTGAGCTTTGGCAGGATCAAAAGGAGGACATGAAGACTGCTCGCGTTATGGCTGAGGTTGTTGAGGCTGCGAGGGTGACTGAAATTGTGAAGGTCATGCCAACTTTATTTTCAATGTCCTTTGTTTGCCATGAGCCATTAGTGCGGTGTGCCTTGCAACCTGGTGGAGAAGATATGAAACTTGATCTGGGGCTGAGAGTGACCATTGAGAATAGTAAGAGCTTCAAAATTCTTCCATATGTGCCTGAGCACTCTGGACAACAATGGGCTTGCCCTTAGCATTACCAAAATGAAATAAAGAAGTTCCAAATTGAGTCTCCGAGTAGATAACGAAGGCACAACAGATTGCAAAGTCGGGCATATCACAAAGTCTGCAAATCCTATCAGGAGCTGGTATCTTATACCATCTGCCAATCTCTAGCTCGAGCTGGTCCTATACCTTGCCATTAGCCTTTTCAAGTGCCTCGGTATATTAGCATTGAGGTACCCTTGGCTCTTACGATCAGCTACTCGATTGACATGTTGCACATAGTGTCGCATCTTGCTGTCTTGCGAGCTCAAAGGCGGTCAATTGCTAATTGTTCCAAGAGGAAGCGAGCATCCACTTTGTTATCTGGCTTCCATCATCAATGCCCATTTACTTGCCCAGTTCAATACGTCCTTGTACCAGCCCAGTTCAATACGTCCCTGTACCAGCCTTCTTGGTCTGAATTTAGTAGTGCAAGATGTGATAGCCTATTTTATGCCTGCTCCATGACTCTGTTTACAAAGTTAACAGTCTGGTATAAGGCCTCCATCTCCAAAGGAAACAGTCCCCTCTCAGCGAGCATGATAGCATATGGAGTCTGATACTTGATACCCAATTCATCTCGGATAAACACCTTTTAAACTTGCTCAATTTGGTTCCAAAGGTTCTGAGATATGTTTGGACCCTGGGCATGTCGTACAGGCCTACTGTCTGCACCAAAGACTTAAATAAAATTCTCTTAAGCCCCCAATCATGTAGGGCTGTTTTGGAACACCTGGAAAGCATGTTGTACAAGGTCGCTTTTTCGCCAGTTGCTCTATTGCTGATGCATTCCTTCCAACTATATTTGGAGGAAAAAACAACGCCAAGGCATTTATGTCTTTCTACAGTTTCTAGCTCTTGCCCCTGGCATGTAAATATTAGTCTGTCTCTAGTTCCGAAGATCATTATCTTCGACTTGGAGGTATTTACTTTCATGTGCTTTGTCTCACAAAAGGATCCTAGATTATCCAAGTGGCAATGGAGTACATCCTTTTTACTTGCCAATAAAACAACGTCATCAACATATAGAAGTAGCTGAACTATATGAATGCCCAGTTTCATGCCTGCCAATGATCGTGATTTGAGCCATTCATCCAGCTCATCTACAAAAATACCAAATAACGTGGGTGACAGCGGACACCCTTGGCACATGCCAATGGTGCTTCTGAACATGTCATCCACTTTCTCAGATAGCTTGATGAGGACCTCTTCATATAGCTGTGAAACTGCACTTCTGATTTCTGTTGAGACACCAAGATTTTCCATCCTTTCTCCCAATCTCTTCCGCGGAACATTATCGAATGCCTTGGAGAATCTATAAAAGCAACACAATTTAAGCACAATTAGGAGCCTTGGCCTTTTCTACGAGCACATGGAGCGTAAGCGGATGATCTAGAGTGTTATGGCCTCTTCGAATTCCTGCTTGAGAATGTGTGCATTTACTATTGCTCTCAGCCCATGTGCTAAGCTTGTTCTCGAACAAGCTGCCCAGGATTTTTGAGAAAGTACTCCCAATTAAGATGGTTCTATAGTTGCAAGCTTCCTTCTGGTCATCCATTTTTATGAATGGGATGGACTTGGTTCAGCTTCTAACTGTTTGGCAACCCCTTCTGTACACAATCATTAAGCAAGCTTGTAATAGTCGTCAAAGTCTTGGGTCTGCCCCATTTGAACAACTCCACACATATGCCATCAAGATCGCATACCTTACCATTCTGCATTTCTGCTATGGTTTCCTATACCTCAGACTCAGTGAAAAGGCGTACATCTGTTATGATGTGCTTAAATTGGTGAAATGTGTGCATAAATTGAGAACAATATGGGTGTAATGTGGAGAAAATGTAAAAAATGTGCAAATATTGTGGAGGAAGCATTTATGATGTATTGAAGTTGAACTTATGGACTTGAAGGTGTATAAAACTCCTTTTCAATGGTTAAAGCATGGGGGTGAGGTGGCGCAATCCTAGGAGACATGTAAGTTATTGGGGATCCTATGGTGGAGATTGTTCAAAGATGAAGGGCTGAGATTTGTTGTGTAAGTTTAAGAGGAGGCACGTCTCCTCATTCTCTCTCTCTTTTCACTCTTGCTCTTGAAGAGATTATCTATTATAGAGAGTGTTCCATGGAAGAAACAAATAATGAGGAGGAGGATGAACCTCCAGATTATCTCGATTATTATTTGGTTGTGCAAGTGAGGTGTATTTGATCTCTTGTTCCATTCTTCAAATTCTTCTCTTCAATTCTCGTGTCTTGCCTTTTGAGTGTTTGCTGGTAGAGTGTGGCACGGCCTGATGCATATATTTTGCATTCTGCTCAGCTTGGGGTTTGGTTCATTCTGTTGGATTACACTAATGTTTCTTTCGTGTAGTCATAATCGGGTGTATGCAATCTACAAGCTTGGGGATTGCATGCATCCATAGAGGGGTTGCATGCATCCTTAAAGGGGTTGCATGCATCCCTAGAGGGGTTGCATGCATCCGTAGAGGGTTTGCTAGCTATAAAGAGGCTCGGGAGAGCTCATAGGGTATTCAAGATTCGTACGAGCTCGTGGTTGGGTGGCGAAAGTATAGCTAGCACGCCATTTGTGCGTTCAGGTGGTATCGAGCTTCAAGTTGTGATGGACCAACTACCGAGGAAGTGGATCGGATAATGGAGTTGGAGACCGGAAACAATGCGATTTTGAGTTTAAAAGTTGGAAGTCATGCTTAGCTTCGCGATACAGAGCTTCGGGACATGGATTCGCTTCGGGCCGAAGTTCGGCAGATTGAAGCTATCACATGATGCAGACATCCACGTGTCGTAGTATTAAGATCGACGCGAATGTGAAAATTGAGTTCAAACCTTATTTGGCGCCCACGGATGATGCGGAGGAACTCTTTGCATGGTTATGGATCCGAACTCATATTTCGCCAAGACCAAAGATGATGATGACACTTCCTTTTATTTTGGTGAACGCCATTTAGGAGGGGTCGCTAAGGATTGGTGGCTTGATCTACTCAAGCACCGACCTAAGGAAACTTCCGATCACAACATTTGCGTAGTTTGAGACACTCATTAAGGAAAGTTTTTGGGTCATAATTGGGAGCCGGATTTGCTCGAGAATGGAACCCGATTGACCCAAAGAAGACAAGGAGTCCGTCTCGTGATTTTTCGGCAAGAGTCTTGAAGAAAGGTCTCTCGGCTTTGGCAAAAATGATGCAGAGAAATCTGACCGGTTGATGGGCGGTGTCCATCGTTGGATCCAGAGCCAAGTTGGATCTTCAAGCCGCAACCTTTCTTTTGGGACCCTCCGCAAAACTAGCGTAAAAAGTTGAAGAGGAGGGTCTTTCATTAACTCAGCCATCAATGCACAAAGGGGTTTAAACCTATGTCGTATGATTCCCAGGCGGGTCATTCTCACAAGTTTGTTAAACACGCATCGTGAAGGGCGAACAATGGAGATTATGTTCCTACTATTTACGCCTTTAGGGTCAAAAAAAAAGCATTTCGGGAGGAGGATAAGTCTTCGCAAGAGAGGGAACCTAAAACAATCCTATATGGTTTCGGAAGAATCGCCTCCGTCGTGAGCATAAGTGTTTTATTTGCTCTAGTCCCGACCATAAATTTTTTGAATGTTCCGTACACCCCAAAGAAAAAGGGATTCAAAACCGTGTACATCTAAAGTTCCACCGAATCGAAGAAAGAAAGCGGGACAAAGATGGTGGCTTTTGTGAGTCATTCCTATACACTAGACCATCCCGAACATAGTCGGCTTTTTGCGTTTTGGGCAACTGTCCGGATCAGAAAGTGCATGCTCTTTTGACCTGGCGGTGAGTTTGATGTGATTTACAAAGTTAGTGAAGGAGTTGGACTTGTCCACTATTCCATTGACAAATGCGATGGATTTGTCGTCCGGCTGTGGTCAACTTTCGCCTTGTGCCTTGGTTGTTAAAGATTTGGAATATTCCATTCAAGGTTTTAACGCCAAGCATTTTTTGGTGGTGAACTTGGCGTTGTGGATCTTTTGATTGGGATGCCCGGCATCAAGAGTATAATCCTTTGGTTATTCGGGTTTCGGTACTCTTTTTGTTAGCCTTGGATGGGGGAAAAGACCTTTAAGTTGGTTAAGGATCTTGTGATAGCCCCCATTCCAATGGTTTCGTTTGTTCAATTTAAGCGTTTGGCAATGAAATCTCATTTTGTTTACTTGGTGGATTCGTAATAAGTCAATTACATCACCAATAAATGAGCGTCAAACTTTGTTTCTTATGAATCATTCGATGTGTTTCTAATGAAATTGCCACATCATTACCTCCTCCGCGTTAAGACCACAAAATTGATCTTTTGTAGGAAAGGAACCCCCAAATCAAGCTCCTTATAGGAGAATGCATGGGCAACAAGTCGAGATTAGCGCCAACTTGATGAGTTACTTCAAGCTGGTTTGATTAAGCATAGTTCTTCACCTTTTGGTGCACCAGTTTCTTCGGTGGGAAAAAGGACAATTCTTGGCGATGTGTATTGACTACCGTACCTTGAATAAGATTACTATAAAAATAGGTTTCCTATTCCACGCAAGCGGATGATCCGTTTGATCATTACAAAGGTGCTAAGGTTTTTAGCCGCCTAGATCTTAAGTCTGGCTATTGGTAACTTAAAGTGGGCCTTTAAGACGTGCATAAAAAAAGATTTAGAACGACTTTGACATTATGAGTTTCTAGTCATGCCTTTTGGTCTCACAAATGCTACCGCTTCCTTTAGTAGGTTAATGGGGCTTAATCTTTGAGAATGTGCATGGTCATTTTGTAGTTGTTTTCTTTGATGATATTTTAGTTTTTAGCAAGTCTTTAGAAGAACACTATTTGCATTTGCAAGAGGTTTTTCTCGCTATGTAAAAGAAACGATCACGCCAATACTAAGAAAAGTATATTCTTTCAATCCGAGATTGAATACTTAGGCCATATTGTTCAAGTGGGTGAAGGTCTCAAAATGGATCCTAGTAAAGTACATGCAATTTTAAGTTGGCCTAGTCCGCCTTCAATGATTGCTTTCTATGCTCTTTTTGGGATTGTGCGCTATTATATAAAATTTGTTAAGAATTTTGCTAGCATTGCTTCGTGGACTCTATTTATTAATAAAAAGGATGTGAATTTCTTATGGGGTGATAATCAACAAATTGCTTTTCAGGCTTTGAAGGATGCTATGGTTAACCCTCTTGTACTGCGGTTACCAAAGTTTGGGGTGCCCTACTTGATGTGTGTTGATGCTAGTGGGACCGCCTTTGGGTGCAGCTTTGATGCGTGATTCAGAATCCTATCGCTTTTGAAAGTCGAAATTTTGAACCGAAAGTAGATATAGTGTGTATGATAAAGAATTCTTGGTGTTATCCATGCTTTGAAGGTTTACGTCATTATGTTTTTAGGTCACTGCTCATATTTTTGACCGATCATCAAAGCATTAAACATATAGTTTCCTTAAAAATTTATCCGAACGCCAACTTAAGTGGGTTTATTTGCCAGAAGATGATTTTACGTTGGATTATCATCCAGGTAAGGAGAATGGTTGCGACGATTAAGTAGAAGAGGTTATGAGGTATGTTCTCTTTCTATTGCGCACCGATCATTTGGATGACATGAAACAACTTTATGCAAATCGATCCCCGATTATAAAGATATTTGGTTGATGGCTCAAACCGGGTAACGCTTTTGGATATAAGATAACGAATGGTTTCTTGTATAAGGGTCCAAAGTTATGTATTGTTCGTGCCTTTAGACAACTTATTCTGGGGAAGTCCATGATGCACCCATCACGGCCATCGTGGGCTTACTGCTACTTTTGGCTAAGGTTGAACCCTATTTCACTTGGCCTCGCTAAGCGCGGGATGTGATGGTTCATATAATGCTTTTGTGTGACGGCCAACGCACTAAGAAAGTTCCTAAGAAACCTCATGGTATTCTTTTTTTTTTGCCTATTCCGAAAAGTAAGTGGGGAACAAAGTTACTATGGATTTCATTGTAGGTTTTCCACCCAGCTCTCAAGAATAATATGATTTGGACACTTGTGGATTGTTTGACAAAGCAAGCACACTTTATTTCTTGTTCAAATAAATTAAAAGCTTTATGATGTCGCAACTATTTTTATTAAAGAGATATTTCGTTCCACATGGTCTCCCTAGGATCATTATTTCAGACCGAGATACTAAGTTCACAAGCAAATTCTGGAAGGCCCTATTTATGCAATTGGGAACTGAATTATGGTTTTCCACTGCTTTTCATCCACAGACTGATGGGCAATCCGAGGTGGTAAATAAGGTTATTTCTTCCATCTTAAGAGGATTTGTCAATGAACATCAGGGACATTGGGAACCCTACTTGCCTCTTGCTGAGTTTGTTTATAATAAAACCATTCAGTCTACCATTAAGATGACACCTTTTCAAAGCGCCTCTATGGTCACCGGTTCGGGAACCACTCTTTAGAGTGTGTGATGATGTTCTAACGCCGATGATTTTATTCTTGAGCATAAAGATCTTATAGACTTGCTTCTGTGCTCAGATTCGTGGATGCTCAAGCTACTTTTCTCAAGAAATCATCTAGGGACAAAGAAACAATGACTTTTAAGGAAGGGTGATTGGGTATGGATGAGGATTCACAAAGGCCACTTTAAGAAGGACGCGCGCAAGAAAGACCTTAAGTTGGCGCCTCGATTCCATGGACCCTTTCAAGTCATTAAAGTTATCAATGAGAATGCATATAAGTTGCGATTACCTCAAGGTTGGAAAATGCATGATGTTGTTAATGTCTCATTTTTAAAAGCCTATCAAGGAAAGATTTGCCCCAAGTAGGGCTTAATAAGCGAACCGAGAATTGATTGAAGATTCCAAGTTTTTGAGGAAACAATTCAATGATAAATCCACCAGTGGTTCTAAGCAATATTTGGTTAAGCTTGTCAATAAGCCTTTGAGGACGCTCATGGGTTCGCGGGCAATTTATTAGAGGCCTATTCCGATATTCTCGCGATGAATATAACGCCTTGAAGGCACAAGACATTGGGGAGGCTTCTAGTAGCCGCCTAAACGAGGGCCAAGAAAAGATTATGCTAAGATGGCAAAAGGACTCTGTCCCCTTTTGCAAGCAGAGGACTGCCATGATGTCAAGGGGAGGGAATGCAATAGTCATGGGATGTGGACGCCCATAGAGGGATTGCATGCATCCATAGAGGGGTTGCATGCATCCTTGGGGGGCTGCATGCATCCCCAGAGGGGTTGCATGCATCCCAGAGGGTTTGCTAGCTATAAAGAGGCTCGAGGGAGAGCTCATAGGCATTCAAAGATCCGTGGCCAAGCCTGTGGGTGGGTGGCGAGTATAGCTAGCACGCCATTTGTGCTTCAATGGAAACCCACCATTCAATCTTAGCAACAAATATAGAACTTCTTGTAGGTGAATAACTCAATTGTATCGCTGATAGGAGTTAGGATAATGAATAAAGAAAGTCAACGCAATACAAAGGGGGGTTCACACCTTGGGGTATAATTAAGTTCAATTTTCATTAGAGGAAAATGAGATCACATTTTGTCCCATTAAGGGATGCTTAAAATGCCATGTCGTACTTTTTAAACCGCCCAATAAGAGAAGAGCTCCAGATATCTCATTCCAAGATTATGTGGCACTCAGAATTAATGCAAAAAGAACTAACTTCGTGAGTATCATTTTTTTCATTATAACTTTTGATCCAGAACTCCGATTCAAAAACTTTTTGTAGCAATGGGTTCGTCTTCACAAGATCTATCTAGTGATAACCCATTCATATAGCTTTTACGATATAAATATATAAGAAATAAGCAAAAAATCATATTTTTTTAAGGTTAATGCATATGACCATATTGAAATACATCATAACCATATATCATTGGAAAGATCTTTTCATTCCGCATCTAATGCAACAAACGCCGCAACATTTTGACAAGCGGATCAAAAGTTATAGGGGAAAAACAACAGCAATGAAGTTGTTGGTGCTGCATTAATTGCAGTTAATAGAGGGTAGCCATTCCATTGGAGGATTCTTATGGGGATAAAATGAGATCTCAAATTTCCTCTAATGAATTTAACAATTTGCTAGTTATCTTTAATATAAGGGAAAATTAAGAGTTGGTTCATACCATTGGTTATGTTAGCCAATAATATAACCAATTCCGTTAAACTTATCTTCACACATGATCCATGATATTAAAATTTCTAATATAATAGATTTCGTTCAATCTACCTTCACATCATAATCCGTTATATTAACCTATTTAACATAACAGTATTGGTTAAAATGAGTTCACGCATAATCAGTTATGTTAGATGTTTTGAAAGTCAAATCTATGAGGGAACTTATTGTCCTATTGTTTCCAAACCGCTTCAATTATTTTCTACAGAACAACCCAAAGGTGATTGGCCATGCAGAGCTTTTACAATCATTATTTAAAGTAAAATTAAAAGAAAAGCACTAGTAAAGAGTAGTTTAGCAGACTTGCATATAGAATCGTCTTTGCTACAACTACTTGCAACAACACATTGACAAACTGGCATCGCGATTTATAGGCATAGGCATGTCAATTACACTTGTAAAAATCAACAATATAAAATTTGTTTGATATTGAATGTACAACAAAATAACATCGAGATAGCCTTGAGTTTGTTCAGTCACGAATTGTCTAGACGATTCAATTATGAAAGTTTGAAGACAAGCTTCTTGGCCATAGCAAACTTGGCTATTTCTTTAAACAACTTTGAACTTTTAAGTTTCCATACACAAGTAACAATGCAAAGACTTCCATCGCCAACCATAATGTCTGAAGAACAATAATTAGAAAAAGACAAATGATAAGAACGAAGTTGAATATGCCTTCCCTGCAGAAGAGATGGCAGCATATATGCATGTTTAACAATTTTGGGACCTGGCAAACGCATGCTACCATGAAACTCGAGAGCTTCATTGCCTTGTCTAAGTTTAGCATATTTGCTTGGTTGCAGATCATGTATGCGCTATCAAATTTGAAGCCTTGTTAAATGCTTGATTTGCTTCCAGGAGACTTGCCTAGAAGCAAATAAACGAATGACATGATCGTTCCAAACAGACATATAGTCCATCCACTATAAAGAACGAGGAACTGCATTTTTTTTGGCCAATTCTAAGTCTTTGGTGCAGCTCTACAAAAAAGCTAAGCATCGTTCCTGGTTATATAAATCTCTAATCCTCCCCAACAGCAATGATTGCCTCCGTCACTCATCCACCTTCCACCAATTTCGCCACATATTCATATGTCCTGGTGATTGTTTAACCATCATAGGACCATCAGTTTCCAAATACTGGATGCCCAGCCATAATAGTGGCAAAAAGAATTAAAATCAAGATAATGTATAAAAGTAACAATGATTATTCAAGCATATGCTTTCCTGTGCTCCTTTCTTCTTACCACTAAAGTCAACCATCTCACCGCACTATGAAGCATGCCTCAAACCAGGCGTCCGTATTTAGAGTCCGAGGTATGGTATTTTTTGACTTTTTTAGTGGTATTTCCGGCCTTTCATTATCAGCCAGATGGTATTTCCGGCCAAAAAAGTGGTATTTTCGGCTAAAAAGAGTGATATTTTCGGCCACAAAAATGGTATTTCTGGTCAAAAAATGGTATTTCTGGCCAAGAATTAAGTGCAAAACTGTGCGGCAGAGCTGAAATCTTTGGTTATTCTTGCAGCTTCCTGGGCGGTTTGAACTGCTTCAAAAGCCCTTCTAATCACTTTGCCTGCCTCTTTAACGTTGGTTTGATGAAGAGAGAAAGCGATTTGAGCTCAGATAGAGCTGGATCGATCCAAAAATTCCCCAAAACAATTAGTTCTGGGCTTGAAACTGCGAAGTCTACAGTGGCTGATAATGAGTGGCCGGAAATACCACCAAAAAAGTCCGGAAATATCACATCCCAGACTCTGAATACGGCAGTCCTCTCAAACCATTGTATAGCAGAGATAAAAACCATTTTGATCACAACTGCACATATAGTCTATCCATTTGCAAAACCAACAATCCATCATGCTCTGTAATGCACACCAGCCACATTGCTTTGACCAACATTAGCTCCATCCAAATGCCATCTTCTATCCCACTAACAAAAAATTGGTTTTTTTTTCTAGCACATGGGAATGCCATCCCATATGATATGACGATGGCTTATGGCAAAATTACACTGTCTAGTGCAATAGAAAATCAGCTTCAGAGGCCATGAGCAGTAAAAATTTGACAAAGAACTCAAATTCAGATGTGCAACATTTGACAGGAAAGCCATAAAGATGGCTTCTAACATAAACCAGAAAGTCCACTTCTCCATCAGCTAAAATGCCCAATTGGAAGCTTCCTCATGAATGTGGTCAACATAAATTATGTATTGGTGTCAATGCCACCACTAACACGTCACATTCAAAAGTGATAGCTCCTCCTTATTAGTAATACGCCTGATGCTCTCTCTTTGTACTTGGGTCCCATAGGCCAGTTGGTCTCCGTGGACGATAAAATCATATTCTATTCTATTCTATTCTTATTATATACTATGAGAAACGAATATCAATTTCCTTGTTATTTTCTGTGTTAGTTTCTGTGTCTATTGCTGAGCTCATAAAATTATACTTGCTGGGCATTGAATATCAATGTAACGAAATGGTATTCTGCAGTCCCACACTGTGTACAAAATCCAAATGGAAAGTTAGCTTGTAGATTCTCCTTCTTTTCTAGAATAGGACATACCTCAAATGGTGTTCATGAATAGTGCCATCAGCATCCACAAATATCATCTTACCATCCTTGCAACAATTCATAAAAAACTACATCCGCACTGTGCACGCGTTGTGGTGGTTTTGAAGTTATGCACTCGGCCTTCCCACCTTCTTCCCCAACAAGTAGAAAGATCAGAGAGATTCCATCCCAAAAAAGGTCAACATTGCTCGTCAACATCGCTAAGGCGATCCTCTTGACCTCATTAGTAAAAAATAATGCAAATTACTCAAGGCCCCAAAATGGTGTATTAATTTATGAGTACAGCCTAAATGGGACGACATAATACCTCAAGAAGATCGCAAAGGCGATCCTCTGGACCACATTGGTTGGAAACTAACAAGGAAAAGACACAGATGCCCAAAGCAAGTATAATTTTATGAGCTCAAGAATTATGATACGCCCAACAAGATCGCTGAAGGCGCATCCTCCCGACCACTCGTGAACATCTTGAATCCTTCAAATCTAACTAGAATCTTCCTCTAATCTAACAAACCTTCTTCAGCTCTAACTATTTTCTCGACCATTTTTAAAAACACTTTCCTACGGGATTTACCTCCACAAGATCGCTAGCGATTAATTCTGATGTGAGCTCGCCTCGTTATAAGTCCTATGCTCTGGAGGAACGCAGTCGCGATTCTTTTAGGCAGAGATCCGAACTGGTGCAACTGAGCAACAAATAGATATTTGAGTAACTCTCGCAAATGTTTACGTAAATACTAATTCCAACTGTTCAGAAAACAACGATTCTTTGCCTTTTTGTTAATTACAATGGAGATCTGGGTCCCGACGGTCAACTTGAGAGCAGGACCATTGTTATGTTACTGTGATCTCCCCTCATCACTCAATTACCTGAGAAATAAACAATTGATTTAGGGCTCGCTAATGATTATACATATCCGCGGAACAACATATACCAAAAAGAGATGGTGCTAATACAATAAATTGCATGGTGGTTGTGGAAAACACTATTATAACCTATACATAAACAACAAATCGGAAATCACTCCTGAATTGGATAATGTCCATTTGGATATACAAGAAGGGACTTAGGATTTTGTACCCCGGCAAAATTTTAAGAAACCGAGCGCCTTTCAAGATGAGACCTAGCCTTGAAGAACGTAATGAGCTTTGAAGAACGTGATAGGGCACCCGATTTAGAAGATCGAGCCTTCCGTAACACCTTGTTTGATTTCAAAATGGAATTCCCGGGCCGACGCAGAACGAAATAAATTCAGCCTCAAAATTTAAATTCACCGTTTTTTCGGCCCTCCAACCGGCCCTCCAGGAGCGGTAATCGCTTTTATTCCACGGGCTTTTTTATTACGCTGTGTATTGGCACGGGGAGGTTATATCTCTCCTCTACGCATGATTTTGAATTTAGAGGTCCACGCCAAAAAGTACCTCTTTGTCCGAAAATGCCTCATTTTAAATAAATTTGTTAAGGCTCCATAATTAAGGGCGGTTGCATTAATGGTGTAGTAATTATTACCGCCAAACGTATTAATGGCGTGTATTTATGGCGCTGGCCGATCCCCGGGCAGAAAAGGATATTAATTTAATGCGGCCGAGAGCACTATTTATTTTCGGGAAATCTGAATTTTTTTTTACGCCTAGCGCCTTCGACGAGCGCCTCCGACGATTCCCACGCCTTCAGGTCACCCGAGCTTTCTCGACCGCAATGAGAAAAGCCGCTTTCTGATTTCTTCCGGTGCCCGCGATCCATGGCACCAAAAGCCCATCTTAGAGAAGGTTAGTTCTAGCCCCCTCAGCTCAAGAAGATCGCGGCCGCGATTTATTTCGATAATGCATGTTTATTTCTATGGTTCATCTTTTCCTATTGTAGTCATAGAGAAGTATGGACTCAAATGTAATCGCACGCAATCTTCATGAGAGTTAGACGATCTACATCACATCTTGTGGAGTGTTTGAGATGATCGGCCCGCGATCTCGTGGAGCACTTCAACAAGATCGCGTCGCGATCGTCCCCGAGTTTTCATGAAGATCGCTACGATCATGTTGACTTCATCGAGAATGTGCGTGAGGGATTACTAATACACCTCTTGCTTGCAGCCGGATTTGTTTCAAGGGTCCGTGACGCTGAGCCTACTAAGATCATCACACCTTCCAATGAAAGGAAGTGGTGCATTGAAATTGCACAAGCAAATTCCACGCGACAAAAGGCGCACCGCAGAAAAGACCTCCGCTTGTTCCTCAAGACGGTAAAAAGCTGATGACATACGCCAGATAGGAATTGTCATTGCTATGTGGAAGGAACAAAAACAATGTCCAAGACGCCATTATATGCAATGTGGAGGACACAAAATTTGCAGCCCTTGAGCACGCCCTTAAATGGACAAACTATGATCCCTCACTCATGATGCCTAGCAAGTTAAACAAGCCGCCACGTGAAAGAATGTTCCGACCAAAGGTAAAAGGATATGGCTGGGAGCCGCAATCCTATGAATCTCTCACTGTCATCCGAATAACCGAAATAGGGATATATTGTGCGGTTTCGACATGCGTAAAAGGTTTGCAAGCTGATAAGAAAGCACCCAAAGATTTGCATTGAAAGCTAAATGAGATGAGAAAATGCCTTCGGTAATGGACACTAACCGGTTAAGAGCTCAGCGGCGAAGAAAAAGCATGTAAAGCCCGTTTTTTGGCGAGGACCCTACCTAGACCGTAGAGCTCCCGCTCGCGGAGCCCATTGCCACCGCCCAACCTTTCGCTATTATTAATCCCACTCAGCCTTTGGCTATTTGTGCTCCCCCCTATTCGACGACGGATACTACATCGCTCCAAATAAGATATCTAAGTTCACGATCAACCTCCGCGAACCGACTATTTCGACAATGAGAACCTTCTTCTTCCCGCACCCCCCCTTCCGTCTCAGGTCTTTCATCGTCGAAGAGCTTAGCATTTCCCATTGTTTCTGAACTGCCGACCGAGCTTAAATTCAACTCGAGGGAAGAACGCAAATTGGCGTAACAAACGCATTTAAGCTTGAACAATTCAAACGGTTCTATCCGCTGGTGTGAATCGGGTTTATGAAGGTCTCTATCTTTGATTGCGAGCCAGCTCCGCTAACCTCACGCATCGAATGCGCTCAATCGACCATGTGCGGACTCTCGGAAGAGTTTCAAGACCTATCCTACACTGAGGTGCTCACACCCGCCGATGTTGTCCCCTTCGACCCCATTACCAGTGTGATTGTTATTGTCCATCATTTCGGTTTGTGGCTTCCTAACTTATAAGTTCACATTCTTTTCAGAAAAAGATCACGTGGAGCAATGTAAGCTGATTTGAAAAGCAAGAAATTTTGGATCATATCCGGTAACCACAAGATATGTGCAGCTCAATTGCTCATGGGTCTTGTTGGAGAGCCGGAAAAGAGCTAGAGTTTGCTAAAGCCTACGCCGTGAGAAGAACGAGAGTCCTTAATGGAAACTTGATGATAGAGAATATATTGAATTGAGCATTCAAAGGCAATGAAGTCATTGCTAACACCAGCATATATAGAGAGCCATTGTTAGAGAAGGTTTCAACACCGCGGCATCAACATAAGGCATATGGATGTCCTCCCGTAAGGTCCCATTGGTACCGCCACAACCTCAAAGATGGAAGGTATTTTTCTTATCTTAGCTCATGAACATCGCGGCCGCGATTTTCCTGACCATTTATTTTGTAGGACTTCCACGAGATAGCTACCACAACATTGAAGGTGAAGGAGCTAAAAGACGAAAAACAATTTATTTTTATGGAGGAGCTGCGTCTTGTAAAAATTAATGGAAGTGGCCAACACATGGGTCAACAAAAAAACTGTGATGAACATGGAAATTTTCCCCGATAAGCCCTCGAAGGACTTCTTCAACAAAACCCTCGGTTAAGATACCTTCGAGGCATGTCTAATGCAAGAGGTTTCTCGGCTTCTTGATGAGATTTTGGAAGGAAAGACATACATTAAGGTGCAAGCAGGATATCATGGCAGGTTTGATTGCAAGCAGCGCGCCATTGATATTAGAAGCTTAACCTTCATGCGGAAAGAGATTTTGTCATACGCCTTCCACGCCGCCTTAAAGAATACATTTTTTTGGGAAGAATTGCTTTCTCGAATTTCCCCGCTTACCGAACAGCCGGATTCCGGATATATCCGATTCGGATACGTAGCACGTGAAAGCCAATTATAATAAGGATCATGTTGTGGGTAATTTGCGGTTTGCATTTCTAGAACCCATTAGATCGATTTTGAAACCCTCAAGAGGCTATCAAAATCAAGAAGAAGAAAAATGTTGTACATCTTTGTGACAAAAAATCATAACATCTAAGTGTTGAAGGACGTAAGACAAATAAAAAGGAACCACAAAAAGGCCCAAACATGTGCTCTCAAGAATTCTTAAAAGGTGGTTGTGTCCATCCAAGATGCGCGGACCAAAAGTGGTCCACGTAACCAGCCTCGAGGTGAAAAACAGCAACGCATTCATGTTGACCTAAAAGATGTTCAAATTTCTAACATTGTTCACAAAAAAGATGCTTTATAGGGTAAAAATAATTGAATTGAATTGAATGACTTTTATCGTCCATGGAGGCCAATAGCTATGGGACCCAATACAAGACTCAACAAGCGTATTGTCGCCTTAAAAAAAGGGTAAAAAACCCCTTGACCGAAGGATTTTCGAAAAGAAAAATCAGAAAGTAATAATAAGATCACGGGTAAGCTGTACAAATATATATACACACACATCATGGAGTATTTCTTGCCCATCAAGTGGTTGTCCGGGGGCATATGTGAGCCCTTAGATCCATTATCTCCTGGATATATGATCTTAGTGCTTGCCGAGGTCATGCTTCGAGATCATGTGTAGCGGTGGTCCGCATGACCAAGCGAGTGTAGCATGCTCGGATATGATGATATGCTGGGCAGCTCTGAAAAGGGTGACATTTATCCTCAATGGCTCCTAACCGGCAAAGACCGGACAAATCCTATCTTGGCATCCACCGCTTTGTCTCAATGCGGAGATGGTGGGCAAATGTGCGAATGGAGGTGACGAGCCTGCGCTTTTTCATGGGCAGATGTGAACGCAGGTAGCGTTGTGGGCCGCAGTCTAGTGTGGGGTTTATGTGTTCCTTGTAATGTGCCGTTTTGACCTGCTCCAGGGCTCTAGGGTCCCAAAGCTTGTTGAGGAAACAAGTGTCAAGGTAATGTCTCAGGCTGTCCCGGTTTGCCTATGTATCCACCTGTATGCATCTGTGCTCCTGCACATTCCATATGGCAAACCACTGAGCTCTCTTGTTCTTCCAACAGGCCTTTAGCTGCTGCGGTCCCATTGCAGTGGTGTAAGCCAGATGTGGAAGATGGGCATCGTCTATACTGACAATCTTCTGGAAATAGACGATGTGTCTATCAAGGATCGCCTTCTAAAGAGGCAGAAATCCCAACTCCTCGCAGCTGAAGCATTTGATGTAGGGCCGTGGATTTCACCTCGAAAGTGCCCGTGCTAAGAAGGCTTTCTCGCACTGCTCTAAGTCATTCCAAGTCGCCAGGATATCACCGAGCCCCGCACCTTAACCCCGACAAAAGAACAGATTCCACCTCCAGATAATCGGGAAGCAGATGTGATGTGATGGCTCCAATCATAGAGCTCTACTCGCGGGTCATTGTTCTCGCGGACCCCATTGACGTGCATGTCATGTGGCTGCGCGGAATGCATCTAGGGCATCGAAATGAGACTGATATCCTCACGACATCACCCGCATAGATTAACCGCCCGATGACTTGATGCCAAAGTTGGGTGTCCCCCTCCCTTCGATCAACGAGCTAGGTTTCCAATTGGTCAATGTAAAAGGCCAAGCGTTTGGAGAGAGAGAACATCCCCTAATGGGACGAGATTCTTTGGTAAATGGTTGGCCCTCATTGATTCAGCCAACAACTCTCTATGAACTGCAGCTTTCGTGCATTTCCACGGGATTTCCCGATTGCCCTTGATAGCCTCTTGCCCAAAGCTTTTTTGGAGACATAGAGTCAAAAGCCATCACAGAGACAACAAAGCAGCAACACAGATCTTGTTGGCGGTTCCTGCTGTCTTCAATCAAGGTCCTCAATGTGAAGATACGATCAATAGTTGAGTGGCGAGGTCTGAAGCCTGCTATGCGTCGGGGTCTGCCGCCCGGGATTGCCCTCCCGCCCCTTTTGGTCAACTGGTGCTCGAGAATGCCAGCTAGCAGTTTGGCAAACACCGAACTGACCATGATTGTCTGGTAGTTTGTTGGACAGTGTGGATCTCCTGCATTGTAAATGGGAACAACCCTGCTTGTGGTCCATTGCTAGGGGAAACCTTCCTGTGTTGCTCTGTTGAACAGGGTAGTGAGGATTGGTACTATAGGCTTCCCTGCCCACTTGAGCAAGTCGCTTTGCATCTTTGCCCCAGTCCGCCGCTTTCCCATTGGCCGGACGTTGTAGGCCCTGTGAGTTCTAACATTGGACCATTCTGCGGAGGGTATGGGTATTTGCATCCCGAAGGATCATAGAGCTGCTCCAAGCACGCTTCCCACTGCCCAGTAGTGATCTGCACTAGCTTTTGAAGCATTCTTTCTCCAGAAGGTTGTGGGTTGACTGTCAAGAAGGTAGAACATTTTCCCTTGGTTCCTCATGAGGTACCGCGCTTTCTTTGCCTTCAGGAAAGCGTGATATTGTGTGGTGGCATGTGGGCCCATAGCCAGGTCCGTGATCTGGCGAAGCCTGCGTTTGTGTTCCTTATACTTGGCATCAAACCACCAGTTATGCAGGAAGGTTGCAATTTCTAAGATCCTTCGTGGGTGGGTTCTCCAAAAACACCTTTTTGTTGTGTTTTGTAGCAGCTCAATCAACTGACTCGTCTATTGCTCTAGTGTGGTGGACTTCCCCGCCAAGTCATCAGTGAGCATTTCGGCATAAGTCTTTGCCTGTTCATAATCCAGTCGCAACTGAAGTTGGCGAGAAGCTGCCATAGAGGGGGCTCTGACTATCTACAAGGCCAGCTTCAGGAAGAGTGGAAGGTGATCTGAGTCGGCCTCCTCGTCTTAAGTGTTTGTGCCTACTCGAAAGTGATTGATGATAGGCATATCCTGCTCAGCCACTAAGACATAATCCACTACTCTAGATCCTCTGCCCTGGTTCTCCTGTCTACAAGTGCATTTGGGGGAAGAGGGCCATTGTAAGAAGCCATCGCAAATCACCAAGTCAAAGATACCGTATAGTAGAAACAACTGCCTACCGTAATAGGAAAGCTACGTTCAAGATTTTGGTATTTTAAATAAAAAGTTACTTTGGAGCCCATATTTTGAACACCAATTATAACTTACATAGCTAAATGGCACGTTCAAGTACTTCTCCCACAAAAGTCACAAGATCATAAGTGTTGAAGGATATGAGACAAATACAAAAAGAATCACAAAAAGGACCCAAACATATGCTCTCAAGAATTCTTGGAAGGTTGTTGTCTCCAGTTCGATTTGCAGAACCAAAACTAGCCCACAGAACCCAGTCCCACATGAAAAACAACACACAATCATGTTGACCCAAGAAAAGTTCAAATTTATTTCGTAAAAGGTGCTTTATAGGGTAAAAATAATAGGTAGGCTAGGTTCAAGATTTTGGTATTCTAGGAGGTTACTTTGGACATGAATTACAACTTACATAGTTAAATGGCATGATCAAGTACTCCTCCAACAAAAATCATAAGCCCAAAGTGTTGAAGGGTATGCGACAAATAAAAAAAGAATCACCAAAAATGACCCAAACATGTGCTCACAAGAATTCTTGGAAGGTTGTTATATCCAATCTGGTATGTGGACCAAAACTGTTCCACATGAGCCAATCATATTTGGAAAATAACAACACAATGAGGTTGACCATAAATAAGTTCGAAGTTCAAACACAATTCAAATGCAATAGCCTTTATTGAAAAAAGTTATCTGGAAGCCAATATTGGAGATATTGATGCATGTTTGGAGGTTTAGTACCAAGTAATTTTTTGTTATTCAACTTAGTAGAGTTTTCAAAAATACACTTAAGGAAGTGTGGCACTCATCTCTAACAATTCGCCAATATTCAAGTTGTTGGACACGTGGCGTGTTTGCAGCGAAAACTCAAAAAGGATGGAGTACAAGAAGTTTTGGAAGTAGGACTGTTTTAGAGACCATTTTTGGTTCACATTACATAAGATATAAAAGGCATTCAATTAGTTGCTTTTGGGTCTTCAGCCTTGTTTGCGCCCAAAACCTGCAATGAAAGGCAAGCATGCTAAGTTTGAGAGCATGACAGAAATACAATAGCAAAAAATTATGGTTCCTGCATGTTGTTATGCAATTTCAGTGCAAAGTGGCATGCACCCTAAACAATAAAAAGAGCCATGCATGTGCCTGCCTGTTGTTAGTTGTAAATAGTAAAAGAGCATTCAAAAATCATACTTACAGACTTCCTCATGGCATTGTCCACTTTCTTGGCATCCTTTTGCAGGAGAGTCCACAGCTCTGAATGATATAAAGCATCACATGCTCCTGAGCAAACATAAACCTTATATACTGGACAATAAAACTTTGTTCTTATGCACAGCACCAGCTTCTTTCTCCTACTGGAAACACATACTACACATGTTCTATGCTACCCCTCGGATTTATAATAAGTAGCATGCCTTGTGAACTTTGCAGAAGGACCCCTTGTCAAATTGGCTCCATCAAGGTCATTTGCTATCAATTCTTCCTGCAATAGATTTAGAAAATCATCGTACGTTATTGCTGGATTCCAATGCTTTTATTAATGATATAAGCATTAGTCAAAAAAGAATCGCACATTCCCCAAAAGAGAGAATGCCATCATTTCCAAGAAATTTGCTCCCTCTCCAAGCTATAATTTGAAGCCAAGCACATTTTGTTAGTGCACATCACACTCACCCTTGTGTTCATTGTATGCTACTGCAATCTTTGGAGCCTTGACCTCTGACAGGTTGCCTCTCTCTATCAAAAGCATGATTGTAGACATATCTATACCATGCACATTAGAAGCAAACATATTGCTTCTTTGTATTATCATGCACTAACAACAATGTCGTTCTCCCTACTAAATGCAAACTTGTGAGTCCCCTTTGGACCTCTTTCTTTTTCCCGTCATATTTCAATAGCTTTATGAGAAACATCTTGGACTTATTAGCTTTGATAGTACCTGTATCACCTTGCTTTCTCTTTGATAACTATTGGAGCAATTTTGACATTTGTAAAATAACGGTCAAACAAGATATTATGGCTTTGACTGAAGCTTCTTCACCGTAATGAGCATCGCATGACATCCCAACCACTCTTCTCGTTTGAGCTTGTCATAAGTCTCAAACTGCAAACAACATCCAGAAGTCAAATCACATAGCATCCAAAGCTGAATACCAAATTTATGAGGCTTCTTTGGATTGTAGATGCATAAGGGCACTACAAGAGAATGATTGTTAGGCATCGAGAATAAGCATCGGATAGCCTTCATGAAAGCAGACATCGCACATGCTCTCGTGATCGATAATTAATTGATGTATATTTTCGATGCATAGGTGTCGGACTAAGCATCGGAAAAAAATTTAGAATAAGCATCGATAATCATCACAACACACATCGAAAAAATTGTCGGGTTAGTTGTCGGATTAAGCATCGATGGATAGTTAGCTTAATCCTCGATTAAGCATCAGGTAAAACGTCAAATTTATAGTCAGATTACTCTTCACACTAAGCATCAGGAAAAACATCAGATGGATGGTTAGATAAATTGTCAGATTAAGCATCAAGAGAATAGTCAGGTGAGTTGTCTGATTAAGCATCGATGGATAGTTAGCTTAATCCCCGATTAAGCATCGTAAAACGTCACATTTATAGTCAGATTACATTTCACACTAGGCACCAGGAAAAACATCAGATGGATGGTCAGATTAATTGTCAGATTAAGCATCAGGTTAATCGTCAGGTTGTTGGTCAAGATAGTAGTTACTATGCTAATATTTTAGTCAAAAGAGAAACTAGATTTGTTGCAAAACCATAAAGACATCGCGGTCAAGAAAACCAAATAAACACAATACAATGCAATTTTAAAACCAATACAATATCTCAAAATGCAATAACACTTTACTATTACAAAAAGATTGTCATTACATATAAAAGAAAGAGTACATATAAAAGAAAGAGTACATGTGTGCCCTTAGATGCCCTTTTGAAGAGATCTATACTGTGCAATGTTTCTTGTGACAGTTGCATCCATAAAATCGGGACTCAACTTCCTAATGCCCTTGCCCTTGCACTTTTTGCTATTTTTCCTTGAAGTAGATGCGTTGTCACTCCTTTTAGTTGCTTCCTCCACAACCTTCTTCTTCCTAAGCATTATCTCTTTCTCCCTCCTTGCATCTTCCATCCCCTTGTCCACCAACATATCGGGGAGCCCAATCGGTGTACCTTCATGCGCACCTTCCATGTCAATGTTATCTTCACAAAGATCAATCCCATTTCCTTCTATCATGGCTGCCCCCGCCATAAAGCTCATCCCTATCATGTTCTTCATCTTCCCCATCCAGATCTCCTTCACCTCCAACTATTTCAATGTCATTGTTGTCTCTCTCCTCCTCGCCATGGGCATCACCTCCTAAATCTTCCACTATTTCCTCTTCTCTTCGATTTCGGTGCACCTCCTTGTTTGCCTCCTAAAAAAAATAAAAGTTGCACTCAAGTTAGAATAATAATATAGTTATAACATAGGAAATTTAACATGTTCCTTAAAAATATATTTATCTTTTGTATATAAAAATATTTCAGATCCAAATTTTCTAATTTTTCAAACGAAATCAATATATTTATCTTTTGTATGTACATAAGATTATTTCAGCTCCAAATTTTCTGATTTTTCAAACAAAATAAAAATTGTAATGCTCAGAAACAAGAAAACCTGTTTTTGTCGTTTTCGCTCCTTATTCTTCCTTGCCCCCTTCTTTTCTATATGATCTGCTGCCTTGTACTACAAAAGCAACAATCATGTTATGATAATTAACCATCTTACTAGAATGTTTTGAATGTCCAAACTTACATATCCGGGAACTTTTCCTTGGTCAATTAAAGTCTCTCGATAAACTTTGTATGACCCTTTCTCTACTATTAGCCGAATAGTTTTTGCAGAAGGATAACTGCCCCAATCTCGATACTAAATAATTATAAGTTAGCTAAATAAATTTCTTATGAATTAAAATTGCGTATAAATTCTTACATAGTCCGCTTTCATGCCAGCATGCCCTCGTCGTCCAAAGCCATGTGTCCCATTTCTTGCAGCAGCAGCTCTTATCTGTTGGTCATGATTCCTTCCTTTGTTCTCGATAAATCATCCCAAACTTTGGGCTTAACATGCAAGGGGACGGTCTTGAGCAACCGCTTCTAGATAACCAGCCCCTATAATTGATACATTAACGACAATTAATGCCAAGATAACACAAATAAGATAATAAAGATATCAAACATATATACTTACTTCCAACGATTAAACTTTTGGCCAGCCCTTTTCAGAATATCACGAGCCATCATCCCTTTACCATAACGGTTTTCCATATGTGCAACTAATTGCCTCTTCTTGCTCATGCTCACTTTCTTCCAGTGTTTGTCTATTGCCGTGCAATAGAACTTTACAGCATTGCCAAGTGACGTATCCCATTCTTGGCCCTTTGCATCTAAATGTAGAGTACCACCTTTCACGATAGTGACCTATGCACAATAATAGAATTAACAATAAATTAAAATATATCCCTGGAATATACACCATGATAGAGAGAAAACATAAGAAAGAGAAATAATGTGTGATCATCCACCCAATTTTATAATCATACTTGCTGCTACGATATCTAATCATACCTCACGATTTTTAGTGAGACCAGAGAATGTGACGTCATAATCAGCTTCCGATTCTTCATCCTCCTCCTCGTCTTCTTCTTCTTCTTCTTCTTCATCCGCATCAAAAGTAGCAGCAGGTGCATTGATGGATTTGGCACTACAAACAAGCAAACAAGCATTTGAAATTATCTAATGTTACAGATACTGGAGGAATTCTGCGAACTTATGGGGCTGGCAATCATAAGTTTTAGAAAGACGGTAAATGAAGAGGATGCAAGTAAATACAAGCCACAACTGATAACAAATGAATGCAATATAAAACGCAGGTCTGCATAACATGGAAGCAAGGGTTGACTGAAAGATGGCAAATGACAATGAATAGCTACTATGGGTTACATCTGTTACTGCTACACTGGTGCAACATAGGTATAACTTCATTTTCTTTATCGTGCAAAATTGGAGATCTTAGACAAGGCATTTATTTGTCTGAAGAGAAACAGGGCATTTAAATGCGACATCCTAACCTCTAAGAATGTGCATGTTCAAAAAAGCAAATTTCAAACGTAGGGACCCATGCTGACGTTGTGTACACACCTTACCCTTGTCTCCTTACACCTATATTTTCACATGCATATCAGAGCCTCTGTTCTCCTCCCCACCATATCTAGATTTGGCACATTGAGCACCTAATTCTTTATCGACCGACCGACCGATCCGACTTCCACGAAGTGGGTTTTGGTGAGACATTCAAAGATTTTCGCTTAATCAAGTGCATGTCGTCATGATGAAGGCAGCAGCTCCAAAGATTCAGAATGTCATGAGCCGGTGGAGGCTTCCCTTAAGGGTCGAGTGGAAATAATTTCAAGGCAAAGGTCCGTGTGTGCGTAAGAGCCTCCGATGCATATGACCAACTAGGTTCTTCAATTTCCAAGCTTGGCAGCTATGGTACATCCGATGAGTGCTTTGTGCTAATGTGAGCATGCCACCGCATGGATGAGCTCTAAACTCTAGGGCTAGACCAGCAACCGATCTCATGCAAAATACCAAGACCTTTGCAGATGACTCTCATCAATTCTCTTGCATTGTTTGTCTCCATGATAAAACATTTCCAAGCAAGGAAATTGGTTATTAAAATCAATCCAAAGATTATAATTTTGCATGAAATGGGATGATACCATAACCAGGTCTTGGGTTTAGAATGAGATCGCTTTTTTACCCATGACACAGAAGAGAAGGCTTCTCATAAACTGGTGAAACAAGCCATAGAGGAATCTATAAAGAAGGATGGCAGAAAATAATGGAGGATGGATATGAAATGGGAAAAGAGTTTACGAATTAATCTGCGAGAGACTGGCAGCAAAAAACCCATTTTATCATGATCCAAGCACTTACTACCTCTCTATCCAAGCGAATAACTTTATACATCTTCCAGTGCAGACAAATACTTTGTCTCTCAAATTTTCTATCATATTTCAGTGCAGACAAACCAATGTAAGATCATCACATACCTTGAGCTTGATCCTCGCCTTCCACTTGGTACCGTTGAGGGAGTACCAATATGTTCAATCCGCTTATCAAGTAAAGCTTTAAGCTTCAGCAACTCTTCTCGTCCCAATCTCCCAAATAACTGCGTGACACTAGTAGCATCGTCTTCAGAATCCTCGCGTGTCCTCCGTGAGCACTCCCCTTTCTTCTTCAAACTCTCCCTTGGGGCCACTAATTAATAGAAAAAACATGATCAGATAATTCTAACTGCAAATTTCAAGAGATTCTAACAGATTTTCCATATTTAATTCACATTTCTGATATGACAGCAATACATATGACAGTTTTTACAAATACCTACAAGAGGGTATAGTAAAGATCAAATGTGGTCTACAGGATTCCTAACATTCTTGGTAAATGCAGTAATATGATCTACTTGGATCTTAGCCAAAACAATCTCTCTCGCACCATTCCTCCACAGCCTTGGCAAAGATGCCCGTTTTTGCTTTTCTTAACTGCCTAGAAACCATCCGTAAGGACAAATACCTAATGAGCTCAACAGTGCTCTCTCGACTGCTCCAACCGATGTAATACTTTAACATAAGCTGTTTTATAGGCAACCCTGGCCTTTGTGGCAGAGGGTTGCAGCCTTGTTCTGGTGATCTGAACAATGGAATAGGTGTGGAGATTAGAAGAAAGCCTTCGAGCAGAATGGGCTCTGCACTTTTGGGATCAATCTTTGCCTTTGCCCCATGTTTGTCGCTAGTTCTAGTGTGTTTTTCTCGTGGCGTAAAAAATGAGAATGCTCATATTTTTCCATGGTGTGGAAGATCTCCACCATACCTAAACCTTGAGACTAACCAGCTTTAAACCTGGATCCGGATGTAGAAAATGTGCTTGAATGCCTACATGAAGACAACATAATAGGCCAAGGTGGGGCTGGAATTGTATACAGAGGTCGATGCCAAGTGGGGATGTAATTGTTAAGAAGCTTTTTAAGGCTCGCCTTTGATCCAAAAAGTGGGGCACATGATGATCATGGGTTTTCCGCAGAGATTCAACTCTTGGCAAAAATAAGGCATATAAATATTGTCAAGTTGTTGGGTTTTTGTTCAAATGATGATCACAACTTGTCGCTTTATGAGTATATGCCTAATGGGAGCTTGGGAGATCCGCTACATGGCAAGAAGAAGAGCCCGCTTGATTGGAATACTAGATATAAAATTGCCTTACAGCAGCCAATGGCCCTCGCCATCCGCATTCACGATCGCAATCCTAGAATCATACATGTGGATGTACATTGGGCTGCACCGGATTATGTTGTTTCTATAGCTAGTGACGTGTTTGTTCCCACTTATGATGGTAACATGGCTAAGGTGGTGGAAGGACACTGCAGGTATGTGGCAAATTACTTTGATTTAGAATTAGCAAAGGCGATTAGGAATCAGTTTGACTAGAAACCTTATTGCGTGTATTTGGGATTTCGAAGACAATTCAACTAGGACAGGAAGAACCTAATCCAGCTTTCTAGACCCTCAGATGCGGGTGGTGCTATATCATGGAAAGAGTTTTCTGTTTCTGTGAAACAAATGCACAAGGGTAGAATGGGGTTACCTATAAAGCGCCTAAAAGTTGCTGATAAGCCCAAGGAAGAAGACTACTTCTATGCAAATCCACAAGAATGCCTTTGCAAAAATAGATCCTCAATAGACCATTATTTGAATGAGAAATTTGTCAGAATTCTGGACACATGCTTAAGAATTCTGTGCCCATCTTATATATGCAAACTGTTCCACGCATATGCATAATCCACCAAAATTGTGGCCAGTCTGGTAGAAGGGCTCTTTCGCTCTTCCTATTGGGATCCTTATTATCAATTTCGTTACCTCTAATCTCACATATTTTCTTCTCTTCTCCTCTTTAAAGATCTTTATTTCCAGATTGAGAGATCTCTCAGATAGAATGATTCGATTCAAAACAGGAATGTCGATGTAATGATTTGATCCAAAAACAGATTGATGGAACTCTTGGTTGTAAATCTCAAGATCGCCATTTCCGTGCCTTATGAAAGCAAGATTAATTCTTCATTTTATGAAGAGTTATGAAGATTGCTATTGGTATTTGCAAATATTCAACCACTCCTTATTCCATTGTGTCTATTGTAGCATGATTTCGGAAAATTCTGGAAATGGCTAACCTTCCCGGAAAAATAGTCGCCGCATTTCAAAGATGAAGAGATCATGACAACTGGACGAGCAAGATCAAACTATATTATAGAATGCCCAATACTTACTTGCTAGCAGTGGGAAATCGCAGATGGAGTCATTCTTTGTAGAATCGCGGCTTCTTCTCGGCCCGAATCTTCAAGAACTTTCAAGAAATGTGTAAATTGGCGGCAAAGAAGTCGAAGGTATTGTAATCAACCAATAACCATTATTGCATTAATGCATTGTTGTTGGTTTACGTTAAGCCAAGCCCACTGTTTGTTGGTCTAACGGGTATATAAAGAATTCTCTTTTTTAGTACTAGTAAAATGTGTATTTTTTGTTATTAAGAAAACATTGGGTTCTATAGTAGTTTTTTTTTTTTATTAGAAAACCATTGGGTTTGGCTGGTTGATTTTCTACAAAGAGGAATGCACATGTTATTAAGAAAACCATTGGGCTCTATAGTGATTTTATTTTTGTTATTAAGAAAACCATTGGGTTCTATAGTGATTTTCTACAAAGAGGAATACACATGTTATTAAGAAAACCATTGGGTTCTATAGTAAATTTATTTTGTTACTAAGAAAACCATTGGGTTCTATAGTGATTTTCTACAAAGAGGAATACACACTTTGAACGCCCGTGCACCATCCCTATTAGACCAAGATGAGCACGTCTTCAATTCCCCGATTCCCCTCGCATCCTCTCTCTCTCAATCTCTCTCTCTCCTCTCTCTCTCTCTCTCTCTCTCCTCTCAATCTCTCTCTCTCTCTCTCTCTCTCTCTCTCTCTCTCTCTCTCTCTCTCTCTCTCTCTCTCTCTCTCTCTCTCTCTCTCTCTCTCTCTCAATGTGATATACAATGGCACATCAAATTATCCGCTATCGTGTGGAGTCACATCTAGAGGGGCTCAAAGCAAGGGATCAAGTGTGGTAGATTACCTTATTGCAAAGCCAGATCATATGATAGACAAGATAGTAGACTCGTGGTACAAGATTGTCGTAATCCGATCATTTACCATTGGTGTTCCATCTTAGAATAAGTGTAGCATTGCAAGGGATGCAAGATGTGCAAAGAAGAGGTAACTTCAAACCTGTTCTCTTTGATTACCATAAAGCTGATCAATATGCAAAAAACTGCGGAGGAAAAATCAGCAATTTAGAATGGCCCACTAAGGTAACAGATTTGGATAGTTGGCTTACTACCTTGTTGATTGAAAGTGCAAATGAATGCTTTATGTCCGCTAGAAAGGCCAAAGGACTGCCATGCAATAAATGGTATGACGAGGAGTGTAAGGATTGAGGATTAAATATAAACATGCACAGCACATGAAAAGGAAGCCATCTCAAGATCTATAGAAAAAAACAAATGACGGAAAAGGCGCAAATTTGAGGAGGATAAGCAGGTAACATTTGTAAAAAATATGGTGGCAGCACCTCTGGGAAGTTTTGGGGCGGGTTTAAAAATAGAAAGGGCAAAAAAAAAGTTCAAGTAGAGGAGGAGTCATTTAGTAGAGCACCTCACTAAACCGTGATTCACGGTGGCCAATGATGGGAGGATGCTAGGAGGAAGTGAATATGGAACATTTATGGAAAAGGAGATAGAAGAGGGTATTGGTCGGCTTAGCTAATGGGAAAGCCATGGACGCTATGGGTCTCTCTCTTGAAAATGATTAAATGGGCCGGGCCACGCATTAATCTAAGGTTATTACCCGAATGTTTAATGTCGCCACACGGTGAAGGCTTTCCACTAGCTTGGCAAGTAAATAGAGTAACTCCCATTCATAAAGCAGGAGATGTGACTAAAACCCGTAATTATAGAATGGTGATGGTTGGGAGTTTTTTGCAAAACTGCTTGCCATTACAGTTTTGGAAAGAAAACTCGCCTTTTATGGGCAGAGGAAAGGGGGTAAGATCCGCAATGCAAGCAGGGATTTAGACCCAAAAAATCCAATGCATTGATCATTTGGTAACTTTTCGGCCATAATGTGACCGGGTCAAGAAGACCAAGAAACCATTGTTTGCGCCTGCTTGTTGATTTTTCAAAGGCTTTCATACGCTTAGCGGGGAACATCTATGGGCAAGGATGGATAAACTCAATGTCCCAATGGATATCAGAAATGCAAAGGGCTCTACTCTATCAAAAAGTGACCAGAAAACTATCTTTCCCGCTTCTCCCAAAGACTATGAAATTGTCTCTAATATAGGTGTGTGAAGTGTGGATGCCCTTTGTCTCCTAAGCATTGTTTGGCTTTGTTTATTGATGAATTGATGAATGGATAACCTCACCGTGGAGGGAAGGAACATTTTTACGCGGAGCATCTTATACGCTTTGCTGATTTATGCAGAGATGATGTGGTGATGTTTTCAATGAAGTGCCGTGGTTTACAAAAGCATCTAGGTGCACTCTTTTAACTTTTGCGTAAGTGATGGAAATGAGAGTAAACCCCGAGAAGACAAAAATTATGATATTTGGGCAAAAGAAAACTGATCATTACACCTTTTTGTATGATGACAAACTTGTAGAAATCACATCTTCCTACAAGTATTTGGGTTTGTTGGCACACAATGACTATAAATGGAACCTAGCCAGACCGAGAGTTGATGGGGTTTAAAGGCTTTGTTTGACATGCAGAGGCGGTGCAAGAAGGCAGATCTTATTAAGTTTGATCTCAAGAAGACACTCTATGTGGCGCTAGTGCGCCCAGTTGCTTTGTATGGATGCGAAGTCTGGGGGGCTGGTCTAGCTCTGGATAGATGGAAAAGGTTAGAAAAAATTCAAAAGAAATTCATGCTTACGGAACTTGGAGTAAAAGATGCAAACTCCCATAGGGATGATGCTCAAACAGGCTTATGCCACTTGAGGTGGAAGCTTTATATCAAACAATTGTCTATGTTAGGGAAGGTGTGGGCAAACAATAAAGAAGGATTACCAGGACTTGCTATGGAACAAAGTGTACACAAAGGTTGGTATGCAGATTTCTTAAAATGGTTATGTAAATGGGGTATTACCTTTGATCGGATCCTGCACGATGCTAAGGTGTTAAGGATTTCGTGTACCGCAAAAGCAATAGATAAGCTTATGGTGTGATCCGGGATCTAAATCTATGTTTTATAGGACAATGTTTAATCCTTCATTACGAGAGGCTTTTACTTAAATCAAGTAAGCTCCATATATAAGCGACAACTAATCAGCGTAATGAGACTCGGGCCCACACCATTTAGGGGTTGAGGTGGGTAGATGGGGAGGCATTCCACGAGATTTCAGGTTGTGCAAAGCTTGTGACAAAGAAAATGGTAGAAGATGAGGAACATTTCCCGCATTGTCGTGCATACCATGATCTTAGGGTCAAATATGGTCTTGACAAGATTACTTTAGAGGATTTATTTATAAAAGCAACTCGCCCAACGATAGCAAACTTCATTGGTGAGGCTCTTCAAAAAAGAGAGAATTATATAATGCACTACAAAACACTTTTGGCTGATTATGAGCTTGGTATGAGAGAGATGACTAATGACCCTCAAGCAGATGAGGGCATTACTTAGTTATGCTATTGTACAAAGAACTTTGTATTTTTGGATACGCCTCATAGATCTTGATGGTCTAGTAGACCTAAATTAATAAAATTTTCTCTCTCTTCTTCTTCTTCTTTCTTCTTCTCTCTCTCTCTCTCTCTCTCTCTCTCTCTCTCTCTCTCTCTCTCTCTCTCTCTCTCTCTCTCTCTCTCTCTCTCTCTCTCTCTCTCTCTCTCTCTCTCTCTCTCTCTCTCTCATGTTGTGATGTTTCATTTGTTCACCAAGATTTTTGTCATTGTTTCTAGAAATGAACTGCTTCATCATCTTGCTCAAGCAAGCCTAAGACAGCTAAAACTTGGTTTCGCGATGATCCATTGGAGCGACTTTTGCCACACAAAGATGGTGATTGTTGGTGTAAACAATTGCAAAGGCACTAGCGTAAGAATGTATAGCAAGAGACAAGATCACAAAATGAAGTATGGTTGGATGCCAATGCCCCACCTTGCTCCGAGCCCGAGTTGAAGGCACAAACAAGAGGCGAGCATTTCCAGGTAAGAATGGGCATTAAATATTTTTAGTATTTCTTTTTGTACCATGTACTAATTTAAGTATTATATATAACATGTAGTATTTGGACATGCTTTACAAAACTTCTGAACATGCCGAGAAAGTAGATAGTCCCACGTCTTCATGCTCGTCGGATTACCCTTGTATTGTAAAAGTTCCAGCTCTAGTTCAGAGGAAACTCAACAAGTTGAGAGAGGTCGCACAAGGGAAGTACATTAGCAACACGCTTTTAAAGCCCGTTTCACTAAGTTGTCGATAAACCGCTCATGCGGTGAAACTAAACCCGACATGGCTGATCAACTTCCTTCTCACCCTGAGCCTCAATTGCTCCATTTGTTCGATCAACTCTAGGTTGTTGGGAAGGGAACCGCCACCAATGTTGGAAGAGTTTATGTATTGGGGTCATAAGTACATGATAGCACCTTCTATAAAAATACCACAAGCCGGAAGGGTTTTATATAATGGATCGCGGTGAATGTCCCATCCGGACACTCAACAATGTTGTTGATGGTATATGGAGGTCCCAACTATCCTGGGGGTTATGGCATAAACTTGTTTTTTATGCCCAAGATGTCTACTTATGCTATGACATTGAATGCAAAAGATCGCTGGAGTGAGAAGAAAGATCATGGAGCACATGCTTCATGAAGTGCACATATATATATTGATGGTCGGGCCAAGTGTGCATGGCAATATCGCAAAGACTTATAAATAGCTCGTGGCTATCCCGAATTAACCAATGCAGAATTTGAAGAGACAACGAATATGATCCACGTGATATGAATGGGGTACATTGGACCATATGTGAGGGGTGTGCCATACGTACCTTCATCCCCGAGAGGAATTGTTTGTGAACTATCCCTTCGAAAGAGGTATCCCCAGCGAAAGTTGAACGCCAAACACGCAGAACCCGTTGTTGTACCCTATGGAAGGAAACGTCACATAGATATATAGTCATGTATCATTTGGTTTATGTTGTCATAATTAAAGAACACATGTCATTTTCCAAGATTAATGGTTTAAAGCTAATAATGTTAATGATTTAAAAATGTTGCATGGTTTAAATAGGTCAATGTGTATTATTTACAATGCATGTATTACTCTATTTCATATTACTTTATTAACACACATGTATAAATGCCCACTTTGGCAAGTGATATGAAGACTCCCTCCGACAAAGTCCCTTCCATCTTTGAGAGTGGTTTAATGGATGCCATTCAAAATTACTTCCCAACCACTAACTCAAACAACGATGTAAATGTTGACGATGATGATTAAAGACCACATACACTCCTTGAGAAGGAAGCTGGCAAACCATTGTACCCAAATGCAAAGATATCGCGGTTCTTGTCGCATGCATACTCATTTTAAACTTGCAACATAAATCTAGTTGGAGTAACAATAGTGTGGATGAGCTTCTCGTGTGTGTCCGATTCGAGATTTCACTCAATACAAGTTTGTCCCCACTTTTTTTGTAATTTGTCATTCTCTTTACTTGATGTTTGTTTGTTTTTCTTTTTTGATTGTTGAGTATATACTTCCAAGTGATCATTGTCTTCCAAAGTCAAGAAGGGATGTCAAACAACTTGCGAAGAACTAGGTTTGCAATATAAATGTATTCATGCATGCAGTGCGAGAATTGCAATATGTCTTTAAGTAAGTTATGATTTCTAATTTTTATTACAATGACATTTCTTTAGGTAAATACCAAGTGAAGGATATGAATGTGTATTTAGAACCTCTTGTAGAGGAACTAGACATCTTGTGGAAAGGAATAATTAATGTATGACATTTCCAGCAACCACATAATTTCATGTTCCATGATACTATGCTTCACAATTCATGACTATCCCGGACTCAGTGTTGCATCAGGTATGTTGCTAGCATTCATTATTTGTTTCATACTTTTTTGGAACCCTATTAATTAAAATGAAATGATACGTTGAAGGATTGCAAACTAGTGGATCATGTGGATGTCCATCATGTGGCCAAGAGTTAACATCGTATAGATCAAAACACCTATCAAAGATGATATACACTGGCCACAAAAAGTATCTACCATTGGGTCATCGTCTCCAAAGTGACACATCAAATGTGCTCGTGGAGAAGAACTCCACATGATTGGTTGCAAACCTGGAATGATCGCGACCCAAAGAGTCATGTGCCTCCACCTGGCATGAAGAGATTATCCATATTTTACAACTTGGAGTATTGGTCTGAATTAAAGATTGCACATCTCCTGGATCCTATGCATATTTTTAAAAACATCAGCCATTCAATTTGGCGACATCTTACAGGAGATTGGGAAACTCTAAATGCTAGAAATGATCTAAAGGAACAAGGCATCAAAACGGAGTTGTGGCCGATCACAGAAGAAGGTAAAGCTCCTCACTTTCGTCGAGGTCCTTGGGTATTGAAAAGGGATGAACTCAAACAAGTAAAAGCATGTCTATTAAAACTCTACGCGACTCCAACCGGTACGGGTCTTCTTAGAAGGGCCTTCACAAAAGATGGGATCTTAATGGGCTTAAAATCACATGATTGGCACAAGTTTCTACAGGTACACATAAAAGTATGAAGAATATGCATGACTGCAAGACTAAATAGATGAGTTTATGTATGCTTGTTTATGGCTAATTTCATATTTTATTTATTTACAGCATATCCTGCCATGCGCTTTAGAGAATTGCCTGACACCTTCTATCCGAAAGGTCATCTATAGACTTGCCAGTTTCTCCAGGTGGATTTCTTCTAAACAAATCATAGCTGCTGATATCCCAACCATGGAAATAGAGATTGCAGAGATATTATGCCAATTGGAGCATTTATTTCCCACTAGTTTTTTTGATCTTCAGGTATATTGACTTGATGGATTAAATTTCATACTGGTGACCTCGTATACTGAATGTGATCATTAGGTACATCTTTTGGTGCATTTGCCACAAGAAATAATGCTTGTGGGTCCAAACCCTTCCGTGATGGATGTTCTTTAGAGAGACATGGCAAGGCCCGAGGGATGTATAGCAGAAGGACATCTTATTCAAGAGACATTATTTTTCTTGACAGATGCCACCACATCTATAGATCCAAATGCACCAAAGATTTGGAAGAAGGAGGCCCCTAATTGGTTAGAAGGTGAAGTCTTGCAAGGTTTGGGTAAGCAAACGAAGGTTGCTAAGAGATGTTTGAAGGCATAAATAAATTGCCTTAAACAATGCATGGCCTTGTTAGATGGGTGGAATTGTACAAAGTTGAGAAGGCACAAAGAGATAGTGACAGGAGAGCATATGCTATAAAAATCGTCGAGGACGGCATAGAAAGAGTACAAGACTGCAATTAAGGCCCCTACCTGGATACACCACCCCATTGGTGGTTGTCAAGAAAGCTTTTGGAAGCTAAAGACAACGGGAGAAAACATTCAGAGGATGACCTCAACATTGCATTCGATTTGTAATAGATCGGGTAAGTTTCTACGCTGATGTTGTTAATCGCTTTTGCATTCAATAAGCATCCCTTAGAAGTGCCACATTTTGATATTATTTATCAATCTTGTAGGCTAGATTTCATAATTCAATGTGGGCATATGGCCAGCATTTTCAATTGATGGCATTGACAAAGCTCGGTCACTTCTCGACTCGAATAATTGCCTCGTTTAACCGTAAGAGTCAATCAAGTGCTAGGGATATTAATCCTATTGATGGAGAGCTTGAATATGTTGGGGTTATTACTGATATTATTGATGTTGATTTTCGCTCATTTCAACGGCACTATACTAAAAGCCAAATGGTTGAAGCCCCTATACCGTGGAAGAAATCAAAAAAGGCGACGACATCCATCCGGCTTTTTTGAAGTTGATTCAACTCATGTATTGGTAGATGGGTGAACCATTTGTATATCCACATCAAGTTCAACAAGTCTTTTTCCATGTCAACCCTGAAAACAATGCATGGTGGATTGTGATCCCTACGGAACCAACGTCCCGTCGACATATTTCCAACACAATCCATGAGGACGAAGGGGAGGAGCAAGAGGAAGAGGTAGAGCATGAGCAAGAGCATGAGCAAGAGCAAGAATTGGAATTTGTAGAGCCACGGACTATAGAAGACTATGAAGGAGCAAGCAATAAAGAACTGAGATCACCGATGCACTCTCCAATAGTGGACGAAGATTATATTGATGACGAGGAAGAAGATATTGAGCTTCAAATGCCAAATATGCTTAATGATGATGAATGGGAGGACATTCAACATGATTTATTGGATGAATAAATAGGAGGCTATGTTTGTATAAGGCCGTACATTGCATTCGATTGACAAATCAACTCTTTAAAAAGGAGGTATATCCCCCGTGATGGTTGACTAAATGTGTTCTTGTCATATTTTCTAAATTTGTTTAAGCTTATAAGACACAAAGTAGCAAAAGCAACACCTAAACGAATGTAAAATCTATAGCCAACCCCTTTATTTTCTTTTTACAGTTCAATGCCTAAATTATTCTCTTTATTGCTCAAATATGACATATAGTTTGTTTCATGCAATTTTATTATTTGATCTAAGACACTAATCAAGGGAAAGGAAATAAAAAGGCACCCATTGTAATCACAAGTTCTTCTATGTAGCCCAAACTTCCAAAAGACAATTGGATTCAAGTTATGGAAATGGCTATTGGAAGAACTATGTAATAAGCAACTAATGGAATAGATATCATATCTGATGTATATTCTGATGAGTAAAGCATCAGATAATTTAAAAATAGTTAGTCAGATTTTTAGTCAGATTTTTAATCAGATTAATAGTCACTCCATTCGTCAGATAACTAGTCAGGATAATCATCAGATTAATAGTCAATGCAATAGTCAATACTTACTCATCAGGATATTCATCAGCATACTAGTCAGGACAATAATTAGGTTAATAGTCAGACCTTACATCAGTTTTTGCATCAGAATATGCATCAGTTGCATATGCATCAGATTCGTAGAATGATATTCATCAATAATTAGCATCAGTTTTTTAGTCAGGCCACTCGTCATGAAGATCATCAGATATATACCTTGCAGACCATCTGATGCTTATTCTGATGTCTAGCAGTCATTCTCTTGTAGTGGGGGTTCATGGCATTTCTTGATGGGATAATCCTCTCATCTACGGTCACTTGCTTACCTGGAGTATACAACTCAATGAACTTTCTCAACATCCGAACTTGGAAGATTCTCTACTCTCTTGTATTCTTATCTTGAGGACGTTAATGATTGTCCCTCAAGTGAAAAAATCTTTTAAACTGTTGAGCTTTTTTGAGCGACATAAATCTGTCAAATTTGGGCTAATCACTTGATTCCAATAAGATTGAACTCTATTGTATGGACTTAGTGCAATAGCCACAATTAGACCCAAAAACCTGAACATGTTACTAACATCTACAGCAGACCAAATTTGAATATGCTAAAAATTTTGTCTTGGCTTAGTTCTTAATTCATCTACAAATCTATTGGTCCTTTGGTAGATCTGAGACATCAACATATGTGAGAAAAAGCACGTGAATAGCTGAATGGAGAAATTCTTTTTGTTCTTATAGCTGGTCCTCTTGCAAGCTCATAAGAAGGAAGCTTGTGTAGCAAATTATGAGGTAAAGAATCCTCATCAAGGGTCCATGTGGAAATTGCGGGCTCAGCCCCTGGCAACTCATCCTCATCCTCCATGCAATGTTGTACCCTTTCTCTTCAGAAAATCATCTCTTTCGTGCAATTCCTCTTCCTCATCCCTCGATATATAGTCACCCTCATGAGTTTCATCTCTCATGTCAGAAGTAGATGCCAAATTGCTTGTATCCTTGTCGCGATTAGATCTTGACCTGTTAGAGTGTTGTGTTTCAACACCAAAAGACTTACACAGACGACCATGACCCTACTATCTTCCTTCTTCAAAGTTTGCAATTTCATTTTCTTTGGTCTGCCTCGTTTACGGACAATAGTAGCAACCTGCTTTTCATCACATATGTGCTCACCATATGGCTAATCAACATCCTCAATTACATCCTCCACATCATCAACTTCATCTTCTTCCTCTTGCTCTTCACTGATAACATCGAGAGCTCGTCATCTACACTTTTTGGAGGCAACACACTCAAAGATTTTATAAAAGAAATATCCTCAGCTACAATTTTGGAGATAAGGGCTTTTGCTTTAGATTTGGAAGAAGAAAGTGGCAAATTCAGGACATCAGACATGGCTACCACCATTGATAGAACTTGTTTTATCATATTTTATGGATTAGGGACGGTTTGACATGGAATTTAAAGAACTAATTCAACAACATCAGGAGTTTTAGTTACAGGGGTTAGAGTTTGGGCATGACAAAGAGCATGTTTTGAAGGAGCGAAATATCTCTGATGTGAATACAAGAAACATCTTGATTATTTGCATCAAAACCCTCTCTTTTATTCTCAAATTCAATAAAGGAAGAACTGAAAGAAGGCCGTTCTATGGTCTTACCTTTTGGAGTGAAGAGGGAACTAATAGGTATATGATCTTCATATGGCCCTTCTTCTTCTTCCAAATCTGCCTCCAAAGCTTTAATAGACAGCTTCTCCTTATCATTTGCATTACTTTTGGGGGGATTTGGACCAAGAATTTGAGTTTTTTTCTCAGATTTTTGGAGTTTGCATGGCTGTCTATTGCTTCGGGCACTAAAAATCTCTCAATTTGCCCCCCTTCGTCAATCATTGCCCAAATGCAATGAAATTTTATAGGATCATTCAAAATCGAGTCAGCAACCATATAAGGTTTTTAAAATTTAAAATTTGGCATATATACTAAGAGAATTTTGGGTTTAGGTCTGAAGGGGTCAAGGGGACCAATTCTGGTCCATAGATCCAGAATGATCCCTGGACAACTCTAGTGTTAACAATTGGGCATTACCTGGCAGATAGGCGTTAGCAAGTCACCTCAGGCCACCTGCATTTTGGAAACAACTTACAACTATAGGGAGAAAAATGTCCTTAAAATATTATTGTTTCATTAAAGTTCGAACTAAAGACCATTAACATATAAGACTAATGTGATAACCAACTACACCATAAAAGCAAAAATATTGGTTATAAAAAAGAAAGCAATAGTTCTTGCTATTGTAGTTGCTACAGGAACATGTTGGCCTATTTTGTCTACAAAAATGAGCAATGTTATTTTTGTACATTTGTGATGTAGTTGGTCATTGTGCAAGGCTAACATACTAAGGGTCATTGAGAATAGTTTAAATTTGATTTCACCTAGATTGGGGTTAAAAACCTTCAATATATTTGATTGCATGATAGCCATCTACACACATGAATTTTGGCACCACTAGAATTGTGATCCTCCACATAGAAAAGTAAGAAGACCTAATGACATTGATATGCAACCTGAGAGCAACTCTATTTTGTCCGTATCAATAAAATTGCGATACCTGGATAGAACAATAGATTGGGCTGATCTAAATTTCATCGTCCTCAAAATCATTTTCATTCAATAAGTGACAAGTATGGAAAAGAAATGTGCATGAAATGTTATGCTTTTGTTCAAATTCGAATTGGAGACCTTTATTGTGTAAAACTAACGTGATGACCAATCACATCATGAAACCAATATCAAAAGTATATAAGGAGGGCAAAGCATGCAAGTTCCATATTAGTTTTACCTTCATTTTGATCAGTTGAAAAAGTATTAGGTATAGCTTATAAGCTAGCTTTTGACCTCCACTTTAACACTATAAATAGCTTCTAACTTTAACTTTGACAAGCTTGGTTGCCTTCCAACCAAGTGCATGTCTAACCCACCATTTGGATGGCACATCACGAGGAAACTATCCCTAGAAATTATTTATTACATTGAACCAAATACATCTAATTCTAATGCACTCACAACAAATCTATACAACAATACAACTTTAATGTAGCATTTGCTCAGGGATAGATTTTTGATCAGTTGGAAAAGTGTTAGATATTTTAACCTCCAATTCAACTCTAGAAATATAGCTTTGAACTTGAACTTTGACAAGCTTGGTCATCTTCCAGCCAAGTGCATGTTGAACCCTCCATTTGGATGGCACGTCACTAGGGAAATTGTCCTAAAATAACCAAAAAATTATTTATTGCATCGAACCAAATACATTTAGTTCTTATGCACTCACAATGAATATACACAACATATGAGTTTCATGCCATTTGAATTTTAAGGAGGCAACTTCATTATAACCATACACCCTTCTGCTATTAGCTCGTCATCAGAGCGTAAACTAACATCTTCAAAAGGGCGAAGTCTTGATGTATACGCATCTTGTTTTTTGAAGTATAAACTACATTAAATGGACTAGAGCTTGACAAGATCTTTCCTACGCTACTTCTAGATTTAGGAAGACCTTTTCTCTGCCTCCTCGAATGCTTCTACTCCATATTATATGTCATCTATTTCTGTTACTACTCCATCACTCCATTCACATGTCGCACTAGTTAATTCAGCAACATTTCCATCTCTCGTGCCTTCTGCTCATGTTGTTTCTGCCCCATCGCCTCTTTCTGTGGTCAACTTCACGCATGAAGAAGACTGCAACATTGCAAGAATAGTTCAACGCCTCAAGCATCTTGCAAGAATAGTTCAACGCCTCAACCATCAATAGCATAGAAAAAAACTATGTTCAAAGGTGGGCCACATTTTTTGAGTTTTAATGGCCATAGGAAGACCCCACAAAAGGCAGGCATTATTCATCCCTATTTAACTAAACCCAATTTTTGTTTCAATTTGGCTCAGATCGTTGAGTGTTAAGCTTTCTCTGTGGCATTGAAGCTGCAAGCGCGATTGGGATGGTTTTGGAATGAATCATGTCATCAACTTTTTTGTTTAATTTAATGTCCTGGTATACACTTGAAACCAAATACGTATTACACACAATTGTATTTCCAAATGCTACCCCATTTAATAAACAAATGGGGCTATATCTGTACACGACTTATAGAAGTACATACACTTTTTCTCAGGACATAAAACTTCAAAGTGTCAGCCTCAAAAATTGCACTAAAAGATAAAGCAAGGCAATAAAAAATCCAATCTGATATACATCTCGAAGTGGATTGTTATCAACTTCGAAGAACTGCAAAACCACAACCAACAGTTATTATGCATAAAAGAAGCAATATGACTGAAATATGTTCATACCTTCCTTGGATCTGTTGGGTCAGCATAGAGGCTGTAATCTGTTTCACTCTTATCTTTGTTCAGGAACTGGCTCAAGCTTTGCAGACTTTCAAGTGTATCTTTAGTAGACTCCAAAGCAGAATAAGACAATCTAGAACTCCAGAAATAAGTCCGGGCTAAGAGGCTAGAACGTGATAGGTCCCAATTCTCCTGATGTTCTAATACTTGGCCACTTATTTGGTTCAAAGTAAATTTTGAGTCGATCTCCACAATCAGATCTCCAATTGGAACCTTCGCCTTTCCATATAGCCCATTGTACAGACAACACACTGGTTGAAAGCATCTCCATTTGGCGCACTGCCTGAGGCAAATGCAGCACATTGACTCATTCAACTTCTTTTACTTTCCAATTCCAACTAGCTGTCATACCAAATGTGCCACTGCATGATTACCCCACTTTAAAGAACATTCATTATCTACAAAGGCCTCTAAAAACTACAAATTCAGCAGGAGAAACAAGAAAAAATTAGCCAGCAGGCATTGTATTGTTTTGCATACATCCATGTTATGTAATTCACCTTTTTCACTGTCCAACAAACTACGTTAGATTCTTCTACTTGAACACAAGAAAAGGTAAATGCTTGTAGAGATACTCATGGAGACTGGAATACCGGCGTTAGATGTGATGGAAGTATTTAAGGAGATCAGGGACCGAGTCAAGAAAAAGAACTTTAAGGCTGCCATAGCTGACATATTAGATTCCCATTAGTGCAAGCGGTAATGGACCATGAAATGTGCAATATCTCATACATCTTAATGTGATTATGAAATTTAACCATCCAAATAAAATACTGAAAGGTAAGATAAGTCTGTCGTACCACAGATGGTTCTTCCAGAGCAACCTTTGCCCACGAAGTCCTTTTATATTTGTCTCGACCTGTGAATGCCCTTAAAGGATCCTGTAGACATTAATAGTTTTTCTGGAGTCAACAAACAGCTCCAATCCATGCACATTCGTAAGTTAACAGTATGTTTAGTTACTCATTACACTCTCTCTTTACTCTTTTCTCTTCATATACATGATCAATGTTCAATACAACTACAAAATGTTGGAACTTCACTAGATTATCAGACATCCTGAATAGGCAACCAGTGTTCAATATAATTATAAAAATTGAAAGAACTTGCCTTGTATTTTACAGCAACTGCAAAAGTCCCAAGCGCTCTAGTACCGTCTCGAATTTCTAAAATATCCCTTGCAATCTGTCTTGCAGTGGCTTCAACTGCAGGGCTGCTAACGCACTGAAACTCATTGCATAATTCTGCAAAAGTCATTCCATCCACAATTCTATCTGCTTCAGATTTTTCAGTAGAGGGGCTCATTGTTGAAGTAGAAACCTGGTCAGTAGGGTTTCTTTCTGCTTTCATGGCCACTGCATATAGGACCAGAGCATGAATTTCCAGAAACTAAAGACAAAATATAGGGGAAAATTTGAGGCTTACCATATCTACATGGAGTACCGTTTGGCTTGTCTTGGAACCTATGTTTTGCACATCCAAATGCTGATCTGCTCAAGGAAGGAACAGAGGAAAACGCTGCAGCTAAAACTCCAGGCATTTGTCAGATGTAGTTTGCCCAAAAATGCTCTGGTGTTTAGAGATAGCTGGGTCCAGGGGTCGGCAGTTCCAGCTCCTGCATTTCGATCCAAATTTTGTAAGAAGGCAATTGTTTCAACCTTCGAGAAAAAGTAGCTCATACAAATCGTATTTTGCCACGTGGAAAGGTGATCGGATTACGGATATATCTACGTGGCAAGCTATGTGGTCAAAATAAAAAATCTGTTGTGAAGGTCATTAAAAAATCTGTTGTGAAGGTTGAGGTAGAAACAAAATCCCACAAGCATCAACAGCGATGAGTAGGGTTCCTCTATATTTACTTGTTAGGAAAGTCCCATCAAGACCAATAGGGCGACAACGCCTAAAACCACTCAAACTAGTACCAAAAGCAACGAACAACCTTGTGAATCTTTTTTGTTCATCTTGCTGAACCAAGCAAATAGTACCTAGATTGGCATCCATGAGCGAGCCGTGAACAAAAGTTATGCAAATGAAGGTTTTTCATGCCCACCATAAAGCTCAGCCATTGCATTCTCCTTTGCTAACCAAGCTACACAGTAAATTGGAGTCATGAGGCTTGTATTCCTCGTGCTATAGAGATTTTGCTTTGTAGAGGTTTTAGGTATTTAAGGTATGACAATGTCTCAACTATTGTGTTCCAGACACATGGAAGTCGAGTAGAAATAAGGCTCGATGATGATTTATCTTACTTAAATCATAGGGCATGAAGATTATTTTGATCTAATCGTTGGCAACCGTTAGATCTAATTGACATTAAAAGTTATAACTTGTAGCACCTTTAAATATTTCAAAGATTATCAATGATAATCTTTATAATATTCTTTCATTAAGATGTTATTCTTCACTATATTCCTTCATTAAAACAGAGAAAAAGTTTAACTTTTATTGCCAAACACATAAACGGGTAAAAGTTTATTTGCTGCCATCTCTTAGAAGCATGCCGGCTATGGCCTAGAGTTCATGGCCAATAGGACGATCTGAAAACCTGATCGATTTGTAGATGATTTTATTTTCCTTGAGAAGCTTTATCAAAAGTTGGCGAAGGTTCAACTTTCTAATGGTCTGACCATGTAGGTATACTTATCTGATTGTGAAGGGCTTCTTTCACATAAGCTGTCTACCAAAAGGCAGCTACTATCTGAAGATTGCTGCATACTTCCTATATAAGTATGAGAAGGTAAGCATAAATTGATAACAAAAAAGCTTCAAAGATACTCACTAAAAATCCTCTAGACTACCGCATATGCTCTAGCTCCAATGTTCATGTGGTGGATACTTTGTTGCTAGTCTGTTGCTCATATGAATGTCTTCTCTTTGAATTCTAACCGGGCCACAACTAAAAGTTATCCTGGATAACAAACTAAAAGTTATCCTAGATAAAAACCTGAGACCTCTTAAATTACTGGATAACTCTACTTAATTTAAAACTTCAATCAGGAAGCCAAACTGCGCCTAATATGCTCCAGTAAAAACTAGAATTTGTTATACACTTTATTAGCAACAGGAATTAGTTCAAAGAAGAAATTCCTTAAAGGCTATCTAAATGCGTTTGTTCTTCAAGAATACTGCTAAATAAATCCTCCGGGGTTCTAAAGTTTGCCTTATAAATTCTAAAGTTTAATTCTATGAATCTATATCTTACGGTTCCTAAAGAAACTAGAATTGTGCGCTGATACCAATTTGATACGAATTTGTAAACTCCAGGCTGTGTCTGCAGAACAATCATTAGGAAGGAAATCAAATAAACACAAATCCATCCCTTTAAGGGCAAAGTTCCCCACCCAATCGGATTGTCCTGAGCAAGAGAATCTCCGAGAAAGACTGAACCTTAGAATATGAAAGGCTTCAAGGAAAACAATTTAACCGCTAGAGGATCCTCAATCTAGCCAATTCACAAATTCAAGGAAAGATCTAGGCCTCAGATTGGCTAAGGCAGGAATTTGGGATATTCACCAAAAGAATTGATAGCCTCTGACGATCAACTCCATACAAAAAGTATTCAAACTAGGGATTATCTCAAAAGGGCTTTTCATATAATAAGGAATAGAGTAAATGGGTTTTTGGAATTCAATCGGGCCGCCTTAAATCCATCGAAATGATTGCCGAAGTTTTGCAAGCTATCGGCTCTTGCCTATAAGGTTGGTCGTTGTATCACCGTTACAGGTCACAAAGAATTGTTAATTGAGATGATGGAAATCGTCCATCCCTTATGCCGCAAATGGTCCCTGTTAATCCTCTCCTTCCCCCCCCCTCCATTGTGTAAATTTGACTAACTATCATGCCCGCTTTTAGCCATTTTGCCCGCCGAACGGGTAGAAATTTGTTTTGCCCCGCAAATGAAGGGCACCAAATTGTGAAATGCCCACCATAGGAAAGACTAGAAAAAAATTTATATGGCATTTGAAGGGCTGGGAATGTAGGTTTGCCTCATTTTTTATCTATGGTATATAAATATATTACTTTGTATAATAGGGTATAGTATTTGCATTTCTATATATCAACTCATATATAATCCAGTTTCGTTTTCTGTTTGAGGCTATTTTGTTTGATGCTATTTTGTTTGAAGAATCGTGAAGTTCGATTGTGTGGTTTATTTTGTTTGAAGAATCGCGGAAGTCGACATGTGGTTCCCTTTTCTTGCTCTACACTCAAGTATTAGCCGCAACAAAGACTCCGCCCCTCGCTTCGCGGCTCTGGCCGCCGCTTTCTCGCTCGCTATGGCGATCAAACTCTGATGCTATAGCAGATCAAACTCCGATGCCGCAATTTACTACCACTGCATGCCGTTTCAAAACTGTAAGCAAGGAATTGAAGGCATCAACGGCACGTAGATAGAATCCGCCCACAAAAATGCAGGTGTTAGGAAACATTTGGCCAAATCAATACAAGCATGTCGGATTGGGGAAAACGGACCAGACTTTGCCCACGCCAGTCGCGCCTTTTCCCCCGTTTTCGGTGAGGCTTTTATTCTTGAGCACTCCATCTTTTAGCCTTCTTTTTATCAAGTCCGCTTCTTTTTTGCTTTGACAGAGTAGCAATGACTCGAGCAGAGGATGGAGTCGTGGGTTGCCAAGGCCGGCCTCGCTTCTTCAGGGCCAAAAACTCGCAAGGGCTCGGATGTGGATAAGGTTTTTGCGCCCGGACTTGGGCCCTAAACCCCGCCTTTGTTTTCATCCTTTTAAATTTGGAAGCATGTTTTGCTCAGATCCCGGTATAAACCGGGGCACACAGAGTAGCCACAGCTTCCAAAAATAATATCATCGCATCATTAAACGTAACAATATCGCCAGAGTGAAGCCGTTTGATGCCGATCCTAGTGCCATGACCGCCTACTGGCTCGATCTCGAGGTTTCAAGCTTTGAGGGCAAAAACAGAGATGCTAGGCCTCGTTTCCATTATATCCCCTTCTTTTCTCACTTTTTATAATCTGTTCCACCATTTGGGTTCTACAGAGATGGTCAAAAAAAGGAATGACATTTGGGCATAGAGAAGGTTGATTTGCATCTGAAGGTAGACAAGTTATATATACGTTTCTTCGTGAATTTGCAGACTTATTAAATAGCTTGACTTTGTTCAGTCTTCTGAATATAATAAAATTGGGATCTGAGGCCATCTGAGGCAGTGAAACAGTCGTGGAACTGTGGAGGAGACAAACGGTGATGTTTGGGTATGGCAGAGCCACAAGCTATTGAACGAATATCAACATCAATTTAGAATTATATACCTGATATGTTTTAATGAATGCTTATGCAGATGATAGCCTTGTGTTTGGCTTGGACGGACTGGAGAGCGAAAATGAAATCCGGGTACATCTGTTAACTAATCTCGGTGTGTTGCAAAGATGCTTTCACATCTTAAATGCATTTACATGTAGTAAAATAAACTCATGAAACGGTGTGAGATACCCTGGTTTATCTATGGCCAAGTACCCTCGCTTCTAGAATTACAGCTTTGCCCGCGGACTCAAATGCCGGTTTTCTTCCTTTAGAGCAAGGAGTGCAAATGCTTCATTTTCTAATCCGGAAAACACGTTTTGCAACCGCCTAATCTTCTCATATTCAAGTTTTAATTGCCGAGAATCCCGCTCGCAAATACATCAAGAACAAATGGGCATACTTGCAATGGCACTACAAACAATAGATCGGGCCATCTTTTCTTCGAAGAGAGATGAAGTTAGGTCTTTAGGATTGATTTTATCTCTGCTTGCTCGATTTCTATGTAAGGAGTATGCACGAACCACTACTTCTTTAGGTTTTATTGGAGGCGTTATTTTAGATTACTTTTGGTATGTTTGCCAGCTTTTGTTCTTAGATCATTACGGCTTACAAGCTAACAGACAGACAACTTTAGATACGTCTTTGACATATCTTGGCCTCGGGTTTGCCTTACTCGTTGTAGGTGATTGCAAATACTGTTGTTATGTGTTCCCGCAGACCTTGTGTTGCCTCACAGAACCCGATTTTGTTTATTTTGTGATATTTAAGACATTGTTCTTCAAGACAGACTGTTCAATATTTTGCAGTATCTGAGTTGATCTGGTTTTGCAAAACTACTTTGGTAAATTGTTTATATGTTCACAAATTAAGTGGTGTGAAGTTGTATTAGGTGCCGTTTAACATGTTTATGTAGACATATAAAACATCCATGTCAGTCCTTTTGTCATCTTTAATTAGATAGTTGTTGTGAGATCTTTTGTAAGTGTTTTTGCGCGCTTGCATTCATAGTCAGAATTAACAAAGATGACACGATCTTTAGCATTGGAATGGGGTGCGAGCACGGGATAAGAGTGAATTCTATTGCCCCTGGACCTATTTGAGGATACCGTGGGATGGAAAAGCTTGCACAAGAAGAACTTCACCAATGTGTAAAATGTGAAGGTCGGGTCAAATGGGGTGAAAAGTGGGATATCGCCATGGCTGTTGTCTACCTTGCATCTGATGCTGGTACATTGCTTTTCCATGTCGAAATCAAGCTTTGGTTATTCAGATGTTTCATTGTAAATGATATCCTCATGCGTAGACATGTCAATGGAACTTTACTTCGTTGATGGAGGCAAACCGCTCTTTGAAACCACCCTACTTCCCAAAAGATGCAATCGAAGCTTTTCTAGAGTTGTTGAAAGGAGATCAAGGTCAAATACCCTGTTATCATCAAGTAAACTATAAAATCAGGCAGAGATAGGTGATTGCACATTGCACCATCTTTGCCTTGAAAAATGTCGGTCTCTATAGAATGGGGGCTTTGCCACAAAAAAAAAAAAGTATACCCCGAGAATTATATAATACCGCTTTTATCTATCTATCAATCTATCTATATATCTATTAGAATGGAGGAGCGCCACAAAATTCACCATGAGAATTATATAACACCACTTTGATAAGTGCAAGATCTGGATATTCAATTTCAGGGATGTCGCAGCCTTTAAAAGGATGGATGCCAATATTGACTTGCTGAAATAGTGAGAAGTCTCTGAGTATAATACCTGTGCCCTTTGGCAAACCCCATAAACATAATATGGGATGTAAAACACGTGTCAAAATATTTGAAGATTTCTGCAGACTTGAATGCATTTAAACGCTATTGCAATAACCATTATTCAACATATTCTAGGCCCTATTGTTTCAAGCATTATATCATCCAAGCATTATATCATCCAATGCTAGGATAAGCATTGTTTTCATGCAATTTAGTGTTGAACTACAGGGAGCTCAAGGAGGAAGGTGTAATATAACTCAACAATCCGTTTGCTTGTGATTTAAGTAGTTTTAGTAGCTTATCCCAAAATATGTCTCTAGCCAATTTAGAAATGACATAAACAAGCTGAATTTTCTAATTTTTACTTCTTGCTCGAAGAGAGAACAACGTGGTTTTTATTGATTCATCTACAGAACAAGGTGGGCAAATGATATTTTATGGTTTTTATTGGTTCATGAGCTTTTTTCTATAAATAGTCGTCCTCTTTGGAGGATAAATAATATTTTATGGGTTTTACTGGTTCATCTGAGCTTTTTGTCCTTAATAATTGTCTTCCTCGCGCCATTAATAGTTGTCCTCCTGGGGAGACATATGATATTTTATGGTTTATTAGTTCATCTGAGCTTCTTTGCATTAATAGTTCTTCCTTGGTTTGTTACTTGTGTGCAGAACAAGGTGGATAAATAATATTATATGGTTTTTATTGGTTCATCGTATAAAAATATGCACCTCATATAGTACTTAAGGAAAAGTCTCCTCTTGACATGTGTGATCTTTGTAACAAGATTGTGATAAGTATCATGATCAACTACGTCCCAATGCGGACTACAATAAATCCATTTCTATACAAAATTAGAACATAGACTCGGGCCAACTTTACAGGGTTAGGACTAAAGAAATGTTCGCGGCGGCCTTGGCCGCCGCGATAAATTTCTTGTATATTTAAAAAATTAGAACCAAGTCAATGGTTCTAACAATAAATACTATCAATTATAGCATTCATTCAAGAAATTCGGCCCATCAGGTAGCCGACTATCTGTAGAAATTTTGGCAGGCTGGGGAAGAGGAACTGTTCATCAGCCGATTGCTTGCCTGTTGAATGTTTCATTGCCGGATTGTAGCCTGCATATTCATTATTTTGCAGCTTGAATGTGGGTCTTGAAGAGAAAGGTAACATAAAAAAACCCAAGTCCAAACCATGTTTTTGCTTGAAATCATGAAGTTTTACAGTTTTTTCTAATGTATTTCTATCTGCTAATGAAACCCATTACCTACAGGAGCTTACATCATCGGATGTCCGTCTCCAGGCATTATATTTTCTATGGAATCGGGAAGGCAAGACTGAATCTAGGATCTGATAAGTTTCTGATAATCATTGATAAGTGTCTGATAATCAAGGCGGCTAGGTTTCTGATGATCGTTGAAGCAGCTTTGCCCTCGGAATCGAAAATGGGGAGACATTATTATTCTTGGTTTTGATGAGCCATTGCCAATGCCGAATCGTTTATAGAAGCCAGGGTCAACAATTTCTACCGGTTTAATTATTTTGTTGAAAATAGGCCTGCATGTCCACGCCCAGCCTGCATGCCGTGCCTCTTGGCACGCCACGCCTTGGCAGCGCAGACCGTGCCTCTCTTACCGATGCCTCTCCGAGGCATATATATGTGAGCCACGGTGAGGGCTCTTCTCACCCCATTCCATCTATTCATATCCATTCTTCTCTTTGTAGATCTCGATTTTCTACATGGTATCGTGAGCCTTTGGGCTAATCTTAAACGATCCAGCCGTAGACCACGTGAAGCAAACTCCGCAACCAAGTTTCAAGGTTTCGTGGGAGCATCGATTTGGGCTTTCTCTACAAAGCAACCAATTTCGGAAGAATCGATGGATTATGGATAGATCAAACATGGTCGCTCCGCCCATTCTTGAAGATCATCAAACAACGGAATTAAGGTAATTTTTGATAATTTCGTTTGAGAGTTTTTAAGCATCTCTCGAGCGTAATGGAAGGACGTGAGCAAACCTCGAGCGTAGTAAGGGTAAAAATCATCGTGGTGCAAACTGATCTCTCGTGGAAAAATTTATGGCTTTATCTCGCAACCTACCAAGCGTTATCGCCAAAGAAGCATTGAGAAGTTTGATGGCTAAAGATTTTATATTTGGAAGATTCAGATTATTAATTCTTTTTGCTGCTAGAAAGAGATTTGGTTAAGATTGTGGATGGCACAGAAGTTAAACCCGCAGATGCCGACATTTCGCAACTAAGTGGGAGCACAAAGATGCCAAAGCCGTAGCTATTCTTCAGCAATGCTTGAGTGATAATCTCGCACCAACGGTGATTGCTTTTGCAACCGCTAAAGAAATATGGGATTTTCTCAATAGCATTTATGGGGATAAAGGGAAGTCTACAATGGTGTTCTTACGAAACAAACTATTGGATTTAAAACCGAGTGGCACCAATGTAGTTAGTTTTGTAAGTTTAATATAATGCTTTTACAGCTGAACAATTAGCATCCATAGGTTCTCCAATTGGGCGTATGTGAAGGAGTGGCTATACTTCTTAAAGATTTACCACAAATCTTTGATATTTTGTCATATATCTGCTAAGTAACAAAGCTTTAACGCCTCATGATGTAATTCAAGCTTTGCTTAAGGAGGATGCAAGATGTAAAAACAAAAGAAGGGCCATCGAACTTGCATTCATTGCTCGAAATCAGCCCGTAAGAAAAGAACTTGTTATTATTGCAAAGAAGCCTGGCCATATGATTGCCGATTGTCCGTAAAAGAAGAAGAAAGAAGAGGAAGAATCAAGGAAAAATGGCTCTAAATTGTTTTAGCCCTGAGTGGGAGCTATGTGAGTCCTGAGTGACACTGCGGTGCTTTGTGGTTCTTAGTGATCAAGAGTAAGTTATATGTAAATTGTGGACATTTGAGGCAAGGGGAGTGTTGAAAATAGGCCTCTGCGATGTCCACGCCCGGCCCTGGTCGTCGTGCCTTTGGCACGCCATTTTGCACATACGGGGCCAGCCTCTTGGCACGATCCGCGCCTCGAGGCATATATATGTGAGCCACGTGGAGGGCTCTTCTCACCCCATTCCATCTATTCATATCCATTCTTCATTTGTAGATCTCTCGATTTTCTACATGCAGACTTCTTTCATAGTTATGATTTAACTCTTAAATTGCATGCATTCTCATTTTTTTTCTGCAATTTGATGCCTCCATCATTATTGGGCTATGTGGAGAAAGACTTAGAGCCATCTTTCTTTCTCAAACGTGATCATGGAAGACACAAGCCAAGGTAATTGCCATTTATTATTTTCTTGCATCTGAATTTTCTTTGCTTCTGTTACTTTGATTCATAGGTTCATCTAGGAGGAAGAAGAGAAGAAAAGCATATCATTGTAGGTCTATGCTCTCCTTTTTTAAATTGTCTCAAACTTCAGTTGTTATTTCAAGCTCTGAGACACAGCAGCAACAACAAGGAAGAGTTAATGAGGTCACAAATGAATAGGTGGTAGAAATTGCAGATGCCTCTACTAGTGTTGGAACAAATACACCGTATGTTGCTAGTTCTTCTTCCACTAACAAGAAATGAAGTGGACGAAGGTTCACAAGTGGGCTTTCAGAGTCAAAAGTGCTACGCAATATTTTCAGATCTGGTTTCTTTGATGAGATGAGCTCCGATCCGGTTTCTTTGATGAGATGAGCTCCTTCCCCTATATTTCTATTCTCATTGATGAGTCTACTGATTGTATGCTTGAGAGACATCTCATTTTGTATGTGCAATATTTGACCGAAAGTGGAAACGGAGAACCTAAATACACGTTTGTAAGGCTTTTATCACTTGAAAATGGTAGTGCTGAAGCTGCTTATGATGATGTACAAGCATTATTGATCTTTATGGATTTGAATGAAGATAATATTGTCTTCGATTTCGACAACCATTCCTTTTCTTCTCTTTCAGTTGACGAAGCCCGTCGTCTCAAAATGGCTCATCAACGCAAGCCTGCTTCGGCTCCTCGTCTTCCCTAGTCATCTTCAAATCAAGCTTCTGCCTTACCTTTTTCTCCTTTTCTCCTTTGAATACTGCACCACCAAATCGTGCCACTAATCGTCTTGGTTGTACTTTTTGTGGGTGCCCTAATCATCGAATCAAATCTTATTTCGCTCGTATGGCAGCTGGAGCTCCTATGCCAATCCCTCTTATGCCTCCTCCTTTGCCACCTCTTCCACCCACACAGTTACCTCCATTCCCTCCTCCCAATTTTATGCCGCGTCCTCAGGCTTGAGTCTCTTCTAGATTTTTTGTTATATAAAAAAAAAAAAGGGTGTGTTATCTTTTTGAGCCTTCGAGGCATACATAAAGTGTTTTGTATCTTCTTGATTATATTTATATAAAAATCGGCTTTTATAGTTATATTTTTCATCTTTTGACTTTATATTAAACTTGTTTCAGATTGATCTCTCCATATTCATCTTTTATCCCTCATTTGGGAATTGATCTTCTAACTTTCGACGAGATGGCATCGTCAGCTCTTGTTTTAAACCGATTACATGATGCTTTACCGTTTTGGCAATTCATGATACATTTCTTGGCAAATGTTTTTGTTGAGTTGAATAATCTAAGTTCAAAATTTCAAAGGGACAGACTTGATGTCACGAAGATAAGCTACTGGTTGGATTTATTGAAGGAGAAGTTTACTAGGAAGTGTCTCTCATGAGATAGAGTATTTGGTGAAGGTACAAAGCAAGTAGTTCTGTTGTCGTTGTCTTTGATGGGCAGATACCACCGCCGCGTTTCAACCGAATTAAACAAGCTAGGGGGAAGCTATCAAGAGCTTCGTTCTTGGTCCAAAAGCGACCTCCGTAATGAAATCAAAGCAGACCCCGATGTTAGCACACCACCGGTCGGATCAAACGGATAAATTGGCAAGTCCCGTAAAATGGTTGTGAAGAAAAACATAAACCAAATGAAGTGTGAGGATCCGCAGAGATAAACTAGTGGAGAAGACATGCGAATTCTTCGACGAGTGCCGCGAACCGCCTTTATGCTGCTGGTGTCATCGCTTCGCAGATCCTAAGATGCTGCGGTGCCTGACATGAAGTTGGGTGAAACATGGATAGGGGTTTCTATTATGAATTTGTTGCCCATGCCCGAAAATATTTCTATGCGCTGTCAGGCTTGTGCAGAAATGCCACAAGTGCATGACTTGGTGAGATGGCCAATAGCATTGGTTCTAGTAGACAGTATTCCAGTTTCAAGTCTAGTTTCGGCCGTGAAGGAGACAGAGATCGAGAAGGAAGCTTATGCCATCAGGCCGGAGGCTGGAATAACAAAGAAAAGACAAGCACACATGGTGAACGGGGAGGGCGAGACCACGCTCCACCCCAAACAAATGTGAAAGGAAAACCACACCGGGCTATCTTGCGGTTCAGTCCTCGGCCATCTTTGCTTGAAGAGATGTTGTGCTAATTTCACGCTTAAAGAGGTATCCTCCATGAGGACCTTTTATCGAACATGAAAAGCTCGAACGCATAACTTTGCGCACAACATGCTAGATCTTTGTTCGAGAATGGAAGTGTGACAAAGTTAATCTTTGAACAACAAGCAAGTCTCAGGGAAGGCATGGCATAGTGCTTACGGTGATACGGTTTCTACATTTTACAAATGGAGGAAGCTATTTTTGAGCTGCCCCAGATTGCGTGGGAGCACGGAAACTCCGGGTCCATGAAGCCAAGATCTCATACAATCGGGTAGGAAGTGCCGCGCTATCTATGTACATAGATGAAAATGTCAAACTATGCCACATCGCTCAAAGGTTACGAGTGGGGGCACTAGAGAAAATGTGAAGAGATTACCTTCCATCTTGACTAAAAAGGACATACATCAAGAGGTAGATATTACCGCCCACGAGATGACGGAAAACATGTTTCTCCGTCACGTCCTTCTTGTCAACGTGGAAGGAGAACCACGGGAGGTAGCAATCGCTAAAAAGGATAGCATTTTCTAAGTGTAATAATTAGATTGTGATAAAGGAGAAGCTTGTCAAGACTAGAGATCCAAGAGAAAGAAGAGAGCTTGCCGTGGAAAGGAAATCTCACATGACAGCCCAACTTTTCAAGTAGAGTCTCTACTGGTCATGGAGAGCTTTGTCTCATCGATCTCTGAACATGCCTTAACACTAGAGTTGTTATCGAACTATTCGGTTCATCAACCGTAATTGGTCCAAAGATACCCTCCGCCACTTAAACCCGTGTATCTAACAAGAGAAATTTCCATTTCACAAGATACCACCACTTTTGGAATCTTCACTGATTCTTTATGGCCATGGAGAATTTCATGACCAATAGATTTCATGATATGTTGTGGTGATTGCCCAAACCTCATTGAATTCAGTAGTTTACGCCAGCCGAATCGCATTCTTCAAACTTTCTAGCATAAAGGGGTCCAAACGTTTCTAAAATTGAAAGTAATTGACGTTTTATGATAAAACATGTTGATTTGCATGTTTTCATGTTTCGTTGCTATTAGATGGCTTTATATGAAGTCGTCAAACCATTTTTAGCTTTAAAAAGCTGTTTGAGGTTATGAATTGTTTCTCCTTTACTATAACAAATTTTGACGTAAGACTTGCGGCCATAAGTTGTCAACTCTAAGAGCTATAGTCCAATAATTTTTTGAAATGTTTATAAGTCATGTTGATCTCAATTTTCACTAAAGAAGATTCGATACAGAATCCAAGACAAAAATAGAACTAACGTGGTTTAACTAAACTCATATATAAGCTTTCTAAGGGCAATAAATGATGCACTCCATTCATTCCACTCATACATTCATAATAAAGAATTTTATGAACTTAAATATGGTGAATAACCATGTATTCTTTACATTTAGAAGTGGTTGCCACTACACAAAATTAGAGTTTAGCTAAGGTAATAATACAAAAAACTCATCTTTTATGGTAGGCAATATTTTTTATGAATGTCACCCTTCCTTGGCAACATAGATCTTGAATTTCATGTTAAAGTAACATATTATGTACAAGATTTGATTTAAAATAGACATGGACCATTTCTGGTTTGTACTTAGGCTTGCCATATTTTAAAGCAAGATAGCATTCTTTTACAACTCATGATTGACGACGAAACATGTGATAGAAGTTTAAAATATAGTTTGTATCGTCTTAGTGCAAAACACACGATGAAATCTTCTTATTTTTTACTATCATAAACTTAGTACACGTGTTTGCTGCTTAAGAGTTCCTACTTTAGGTACAATAATAATAACTTTAGCTTGTCTTTCATGATAGACTATAATTTTTATGGGTTCAAGCTTCATTGGCAACATAGATCTCCAATTTGATGTTAAAAATAACATACTACTATATGTAAGATTTGAATATAAATGGGCATGGACCATTATGGTCCACAATTAACGAATTGGGTATAGAATTAAATCTCTCTAATTATGATTACCAATTTTATTTATTGTTCATTTGTCATTTATACAATGATATGGCGATTTTCTACCTTCTCTAACATAATTTTTGGAAGGGTGAGTGGAGATTCATATAGGTTCAGTTTGCTTGTGCTTCAACTTTACCATTAAATAATGCAATTCTAGCAACCAACTAATTAAGATGAGGATGTTTTGGCTTCTTGAATGATCATAAGCCATGTGGACCAGCAATGGAAGGAAGGAAGGAAGGAAGGAAGAAAATTTTAATGTCCACGGAACCCAATCGGGTTATGGGAAACAGACATAGCAGTCTATCTTTATTTTTCATAGTTCTAGCTTTTTATATTTGTTTTTCATTCTTTTGCATTGCTTCCACAACTTGAGAAGATAAAAAATACAAGTTTTGAGTTCACCATTCAATACATAGGTTTATGAAATCCATGGAACGCGTACTCTAACAGATAACTTGGAATGAACACTAGAAAGTTTATCCTAAACCTCAAGATCAGGAGCATTGATTATTTTCAATGAATAGAGTAGCTCATGAGGTGCTTATATCCCGCAATTGCAACTGAAATTGATTAACATGAGGGAGTTCTTAATTTTAAAAAGAAGGTGGACCGGTAATGGTCTCTGTAATACTTAACCTTTCTTGATTTCTTGAAAACAAACGCTATGCTTTTTTGACGGTTTGTTTTGGGGTGATTCCATATCGTGGTAACCTTTCATAATGTGATTTTTTATGGATGACTTTGAATCATTTTACTCCTATATAGACATAAGTTATCATTCACTTGTAATTGAAAAAAAATAAAAGAAAATCAAAACCTCATCATCAAGGCTAATGGACATTTTTCTTAGATAAAGCAAGTTGTCTAATACTTATATTCAAAATTTTGGGTCAAAATTCATTTTCCTACAAAAGTTAGAGATTTGATTTGGGGAACGACTTTGACTCGAAACCAAGATTGGTTCACGTAAGACAAGCAGCAGCTTTGACCCGCCATGTTCAAACAACCCTATCTCCCCTTCTCGGATTGATTGAGGTGTTTTTTTGTGTCTTACTCTCTAACTCGCGGTAGAAAAATACAAAAATAATGAAAAAAATCATAAAAATTGTCTTACCGAGACAGCTTTTACTTTATCTAAACATGTAGCTAAAACGACTTGACCCCTTTGGGTTTACCTAAGTGTAACTCTCATGAATGGGGACCAATAGATTTTTAGGTATTTTTCCCATGCAACATGACCGCCATATATTAACATATAAGAAGGGTTTGACTGATTATTGAACCCCTGATTTTATGTGAATTTTAACGCCAAACAAAGGCAAATGCACCTTTTCTGGTTCATCATGTGACGACTCTAGTGTTAACCATTATACATGATAAAATGGATCAGAATAAGACGATGGTTCCTCGTCTGGAGAAGCTAGCAAAGTCTGTATGGAGGGGTGAACGGTTGAAGGTGAGTCTTACTGGTGCTCTCATGCACGGACATGGTGTAGGTGCCTTGGGCCACTTCTCGCTGGACCTCTGGCCTGTTGATTCAAATTTTCATGTGGGATCTTTAAATCATACCTTGAAGACACTAGAAAATCAATCTGAGGACAACTGGGGACATTTGAGAAATACAGATCATCCCGAAGCTGGCTGGGGTGGAGCAATTTTGAACACGGATGCCCTTAGGACAAAAATGGTGAATGGCACTAGAAATGATTTTATGCCTCCTATCAAGGGCCCTATGATACCAAGAAGTTGCCTAGGAGGCTTTACTTGCAGCCTAGACAATTGCTCAGGGTCAAAACAAGAATGTATCTTTTCTCTTACTTGTCATACTTGGTCCGGTTAGGTGTCTTCGATCGGGTGCAAATGGATTCATGATGGTTGGACACACCCACGATGACATAAATGCCCTCTTTGGAAACTACTCTACTCTATTGAGAAGATCAGATGCATTGACTATTCCAGAGCTTATGCAACTCTTCGTGCAAAGTTGTAGTTCAAAGTCTCCTTCACCCTACCTTGTGTCGAGGTTCCCAACCGAAAGAATTCGCGGAAAGGTTTTATCCCCGATAAGAAGGACCATTTATGTGGTCATTTGGAACCTCTACTCTTCAAGTTCTCAAGATGAAGGATGGATGGCCACTAATGTTCTACAAGATGAGGCCTGGGGGCATAGGGAGTGGCTACCCGAAAAGGGAATCAAAATGTGGAAGGAGGATGCTCAAGGTTTACCTATGATTCCGAGAGGGTCACCTAAGGTTAGATGCGACCATATGAGAGCTTGAAAGTTATAGGTGTTTTGAGAGCTTCAATTGCCAAGTACATGATGCACCGGGCAGCCTATTTCTAGAGCCGGGCGATAACTCATGGTCTAACACATATATGAATGAAGTTATTGACCATCGGGTCCACCTTATTGCGAAAGTGCTTGGGGACGCTCAGCCCGTAGAGTCGCTCATTCAGATTTCCGCCCAAAGACGAGACAAATTGCATTGGAAGAACCCGATAACGTGTTGGTGGATGAACACATTGGTGCATCTCATTATGTCGGGCCTTTCTCTGGTAGACCCAAGAACCCTGTTGAAATATTCGACCCCTACCAAGATGTCAAGAAAGGAATGCTCTTGCTGATCAGGCCACATGATAACTGCCCGACGTGGATGGCCTTTGCCGAAGAGGACCCAATAGAGGACCCTAATCTCCCTCACTATGAAGAGGTGTTTGTCTCTTGGTTTGAGCCTGTTGCCAGAAAGGGTACCTCATATGCAATGCAATATAGGGATTGTTGGAGCAAGAATTGGAGACCCAATCCTAACGACCGCCACGCTACCAACATTTGAAAACGATAGACTATGGTTGGGTCAGAGAGACGTGCCGTTGTCGCTGGTGATCCCCCAGAGTATGGGGGCTCAGTTTGCAAGAATTAGTGGCTAAAGAAGCTAACGACGATGATGAGAACTCTTGAGGTATGCAATGCTCTTTTACATAATTACTATATCATATATAACATGCAAGTTACAATAGACTAGTTATTATTCATTACGCTCTGCATTTTTCATCTCAACACAAGAGCTCTTACACTATACAATGCTAAATGTGTGATTCATTCATCATCAATTTTGTAGTAGTGATCCCCGATATCTCATAGCTATTCTTTCAGGAAGCCAACCGATGGATCATAACACCTAATTGGCTGAGGGCAACGAATCTCAGCGCCCAAAGCTTTTCTTCGCAGGTAGGGATCAAGAAGAAGACCCCTGTCTAGGCAACCGACAAGATCAGAGTGGCTCATTGAGCACTTGATCGCCTCGATGTGGTGAACTGATGAAGGCGAAAAATCCATGGGAGATGAATGAACTTTAGCCCCGAAGTGAGAAGCTTTTATAGTGAAGTAGAATTATTGGGGTGAATTATTGGGGTCAACTTTAGCGCCATTATAATAATGGCGCGTGTATAAGACTGTTGTATACATACAAGTATAATACATCTTTCGTATGGATATGTCTATGCTTTTAAAACATGTTTTGTGGATTAATAATATGGTAGAAGTTTTTTGTGCTTGATTAATAGTGTGTGATTGAAAATAGGGACCGCTATGATATATCGAAGTCGAAGAGCACACCCTTACACTACACTCAGGTAAGAAACATCAAACAATATTCATTGTGCTATTACATCCTTACATAGCTTATAGGTGCTCATACCATTATTATATCATAAACAAATACAGGAGTCATCACTGATAACATTGATTGTGATACATAGTTCATAGGTACTCATGTCATTATTATATCCTTAGCGGAGATGCATTCAATCATCATCAACACCAAAGCTCGCGGATGCTATTCAGCTCATAGATCTCCTCGATCGGGAAGCCGGTAAATGTGGACCACAACACGAAAGTGAGCTTCTTGCAAGCACTAAGCGGGACCATCACCTTTAGATTGAAGCCATGGATCAAGATTAATACCATTTCTAGCGATTCGCTCGGATCGTTGTAGCTCAAGTAGCACCCGAAGATCGGATGTGCTCCGGACGAGGCATCGAGGAAGCCATGGAAGATGAATGACCTCTACCCCGAAGTCGAAGCTATTTTTATAGTGAAGTAAAATTATTGATGTGAATTATAGGTGTAGAATGTAGGGCCATTATTGGGCTTCTACAAGTATCATGTACACGTACAAGTATACACATAATTTGTATGTATATGTGTATGTTAATTACCTCTTGGTTCTTGGGCTCGAGAATTAGGTAAAAGTATTTGTGCTTGAGCAAATTAGGTGTGCTTAAAATTCTCAAAATTGCGTTATTTTCTCCAATTAGTGAAATCCTGCTTTAAAGATGTAAAAGAGCTCACCTACCATGTTTGAATGGCAATATCTCCCTTTATAGACTTCGGACTGACATGAGGTTTCTTGATCTTTTACTCCATCTCATATAGAAAAACACTATTGTAACAAAATAAAAAAATAAAAAATATTTTTGTCGAGACAGTTTCACTTTATCTAAACATGAACTCGACTTTGCTAGAGCATAACTCTTGTGAAGCATGACTGCCATATATGAAATCCTGGAAAGGGCTTGACTAGATGTTCAGAAATGGATTTTATATGAATTTCTTAGCGAACACTGCAATGTCGCATGAGGTAAAAAACTGAGAATACATGAAGCCAAAAACTTGAGATAGATGGTTCAAAAATATTGTAAAAATTTGAGATGGATGGTTTAAAAATATTGCATACACCATATGAACTGTGCTTGACCTATGAATGTAAGGAATATACTAGCCTCCTGTATTATACCATCAAACAAAGGTTTGCCCATTCAAGCAAATTAAAAAGAAAGGGACCACTTTTAACCATCGATTAACCTTGTCATGCGAATTTCAAGAATATTCATGGCTCCCTATATTATGCCATCAAGCAAGTTTTGCCCCTTCGAGCAACCCAAAAAAGCCAAAAGGGAGGGGGAGATAAAGAAAGAAAGAAAGAAAGAAAGAAAGAACCATCAATGATTGAGGAAATATAAGACACACAATTCGTGAACCATTAATAATAGAATGGACAAGAGGTGTACCAAATCCATGGTGAAACACGTCCAAGCTCTTACATATAAACAACTACCACGGGGACATTTACCGATGGAAAAAAGTAGGAGTGCACTAAACGTTGCTATAACCCATTGGAAATATAAGCAAAACTAAATTAGATTTCGTTTGTATTTTTGTACACTTTCCAATATGGTTTTGCTATGATTTAGTGGGTTGGCGCCAAAGGCCTTGCCACAATCTGGCTCAATGCCATGAACAACAGGATAAAGGCATCCAAACATAAAGGCTATTTCATGTGTAGATTTTTTTCCATGTCCAAACTTATGTGTTGGTCTGCAACAGTTTATTACCATGAGTTATTTGTAGTTTATTTCCATGAACCTAGAACTGTAATTGATGTTTATTTCAATTTGCTATGCTGGCGAGAATAGACTTTGTCAGCTGGTTGTTAAACTATCATTCATTTAAATTCAGATTATGTCATAATTTTTGGAATTTTGAATACGGGCGATTTGCGTGGGTTTTATAGAAATTTTCTTGTTTTTAGAAAATGTGTTTCCCGCCCGCCCTCAAAAAAATTCCCCCCAAAATGTTTTTCTCTCTTTGTGTTTTTTATTTTCTCAAAATGCGTCCTGCCCCCTCACAAAAATTCCCCCCAATTTTATACTTCTCTTTGCATTTCATTTTCGTGATGGCGCTGCCCTAATAGCGGAGCGGCCCCAAAAGGGGCAAAGCTCTGCTTCCGGTCCATGGACAGGTTACAGATCTCATCGCTACACTCTTGCTGAGGTAAGTAGCCCATTCCAGCTGACTTGATGCTTGTATACTACATGGATACTATATTCTGACTTGATGCTTGCTGAACAGGGTATGGAGATAAGAAAGGGGTCGCTGAGAGGCCGCTGAGAGGTAGTTGTTCTTCATTTCTCGCATCTAGAATTCCATAAAGTACACATTTACAGTACCTCACAAAGCTTATTAGGTTTCTCGATAACGGCGGGACCTCCATATCCTCAACTTGATTGCTAGTTTTTTCCTCTAACAGGTAGAGCTCATTTCGGCAATTTGCTGTAGAACTGAGATGAAGCTTTGAAAACAAGAACTTTAAGGAACTGACCTTAGGAGTTTCCCCTCTCTGTATACTCTGCAAAATGCCCTGCACCTCTTGCCGGAGATTTTCATCCTTAGGCTCGTAGCAAATCTGGCTCCGATAGGAGATGCATTTGCTCTATGTCTCTCTTAGCTTCCATTCTCGAAAAGCAATTGAAGCTCTTGATAACATTTCTTCTTTCTCGCTTTGCGCGATGCAAAGGCAAGTTTTGTTGGGCAGGATTCAAAGTGTCAAATTAGTTTCAAAGCATTCAACCGCAGTTGAATAGCAATCAGAAATTGTGGTTCAAAACAAGGGTTAAAGCCAAGGGGATTCACTCATGTATAAGGGGGATATGCCATTCAAGTGCATGGGGTGGCAAAACCCCCACAGATATGGATCTTTAAAAGCAAATTTTGACCCCTTTCAATAAAAATTACCTAGGGTAGTGCAAAAATACCGTAAAAAAGGACCCCCGCCGATCAGATATGTACGAAAATGGGTCCAAAAAACCCCTTTCCCGTGCATGCAGATGGGTTATACGCCCAAAACTGTGAACCCCCCTTGGTTAAAGCGAGCATCCAATAGCTTCCATACTACTTCCAGGCCCTCGGGTTTGGAAGTTCCATGCTACTCTGGCTTTGGAGAAGCATTTTAATGGTTTCAAGCTTAAAGATTTTAAGAAAGACTTGGATCATATAGCTTTTTCATCTATAAGTGCCATTCTATAGTTAATGAAGGCAGGACTGCTTTTGTGCTATAAGTATATATGATCCCCTGCTGATTGTAAATTGAAGCGCAAACTTAGTATTGAAGCGTGCTTAGTATTGAAACATCAAATATGGTAAAATAGAAGTGCTTCTTCAGTTTTATAAACAGAGCATGGGTTTACTTTTGCTTACAAGGTGAATGAAAGGCAAAAGCCATAAGATGTTAGTGCGCTCTAAGATGAAAGGCAAAAGCCCTAAGATGTTCTGTAGGATTATCTGCGCTCTGATAGAAAGGATGAAGAAAATGGGGTTTGGAACTCCCTGTAGTTTGCACATAGCTTGAGAAATTGCCCAGGCGCGATTTAACACTGACGTCACTTATCAAAATTGTTTATTTTAAAGCATTTTATAGGAACGTCATTTACCAAAATTGTCTATTTTAAAGCATTTTGTAGGACATCTCATTTATTAGTTGTATAGATATTCCATACCATAACTCTAGATTTAAGTTTGTTAAAAAGATGTGATATTGGAGCAATATTATTTTTATATATTGTAATATTTGCTTGATTTCGTTAAGTGGTTATTTGTTGTGACGTTGTGATGTTAATTTCAAGCAAATAAGTACGCTCACACTATCTCCCCCCGATTGGGGTTATTAAATAAATTAATGGAAACCCTTCCGGGGTTTTATATGGAAACCCTTCCGGATTTCCATTGAACCCCGGAAGGGTTTCCATATTAGAACCCCGGAAGGGTTTCCACTAAAAATAGAATTTTTTGGGGGAAGATATCCGTCATTCATTAATGATAAAATTAAATTCTCAACACTGCTATTTTCCCTCAGATCCCTAAACCCTAGAAGCGAGACGAGCGACTTTGGCGCCTGCCCTCTTTCCCGCGATGGCTCCGCGATGATGGTCGATTTATGCAGCTGACTCCATTCTTTCTATTCCCACTTTTTTTTTTTTGTGCAATGACAATGTTCTTTCTCGTTCTCGATTCATTCGACCAAGAATGGCGTAACAAAGCTTTCTTCCTTTCGAAGCGTTTCTTTCTTTCTTTTTGAAGCTTTTCTTTCTTTCTTTCTAAAGCTTTTCTTTCTTTTCTTTTCTTTCTTTAAGGTTTTCCTGTGTTGAGCAATGCAAATGATGTACAACCGCGGATCCAACTCCTATTTCAACCGCGGATCGTGATCAACAAACAAAGCTTGCATGGATCAACGGCGTCAAGAAAGGTGTCATTTTCACCATAGCTCGTCTTTAACTCGCTCCATAGTGTACCCCACGGCAAGCGCCCATGATAATGGCACTTGTTTCTTTTCTAATGTTGCCGCTTCTTTGCCCATGTCTTCACCGGTAGATGTCTTCAAGGTATGGCTATGTCTTCACCGGATTTCTTCGGTGGTTAATGCTTGTTTTTTCTCTCGTTAGTGGACATTCTAGTAAGCTTGCTTTCTATATTTTTTCTATGTTGCATTCTCATCTTTTCTTTCACCGCTTCTAGGATTCGTGGAAGCACGTGATCCCTCGCAAATGATTCTAGTTTAGCCATGATGTTGTTCTCGTTTTGGAATTTAGATTGTTGGCATTTAGGTACTCTCTTTCTCTATTCTTGCACCATTCATGCTTTACATTCTAACATTGTTTTTGCATGCTTTGAAAGGTTATTCAACTAGAAAATTCAGCGAATGCTATATACAAAATAAGTATTATGTTTAACTTTGTCCTTGTTTTTGTTTTAGGTTTAGATTTAGCTGTTATGTTTTGAGTTTATGGTGATTTTATGTCTCTTCTTGCATGTTAGACTATTCTAACAACATTTTGGTTGCTTTCGTAGGCTATTTCAAGGAAAAGATGCATCCTAGAAGCACAAATCCAATGTATGTTCAATATATAACTTTGTATGTAACAGTATAGTGATTTTATGATAATTTTATCAACAATACGCTAATACTATGGTGTGTTTATTATGATGTACCAGTTCTGGTCGTGGTGGACAAAGACGTCAAACCTCTGCTGATCATGGTGGACAGAGATGTCAAATGTAGGATTGGATTAGGACTGGTCTATGATTTGTATGATAGAAAAATGAAAAGTTTGAAATCTGTCAAGGCGTTTAGTTTAAATTTTGTATGATATGAAATGAAAAAGTTCAAGAAATGTTTATTGCTATGTTGTTTCAAAACTCGATCTTGCCGCTAATTCCTACATTCTCGTGTTCTCGTGTTCTCGTGTTCTCGTGTTCGTGTATGTTTCTAAACCCTCTGGATGATGGAACATCAGTGGGGTTCAAATCCCCACACTCCAATTTTTTATAGTAATTTTTAATATGTTCACATGCTAGAATCACTACCCTGGTTGTGATTTCTGGCTAGAATCATGCCAGTGGTGATTCTAGATTTGAAGCAACGCCACATGGCTAGTTGTCATTGGCTTAAAAGATAGAATGAAGACACCACTTCCTTTGACATTATCATCATAAGTTTGTTTCTTTTTTTTCTTTTGGTCTCTCGCATGTACGACGGAAGAATATTTAACAAAGACAAAGGTTATGCAATAGAGAATGTATGTTAAAGACAAAGGTTATGCAATAGAGAATGTAGAGCATAGTGCCATGATGCAACATAATAGAGTGCAACTTCACACGTACGCACTATCGAGTTTCTAACTGCATGTGGAAACCTAACCTATTTTCCTTCTCATGTGGAAACCTAACCTATTTTCGTCCTCATGTGGAAAACCCTTCCTATTTTCCTCCTCAGGAAACCCTTCCCAATTTCCACCATGCAAGGAACGGGAAGGGTTTCCACCAAAAATTTGAATTTTAAGTGCGCCGATGGTCTACTTTAATGCCCAAGCGTCCGTGTGGAAAGGCGGGAGCCATAAAGGCTCATGTGTGTAAATATTTAAAAAAATTGTGGAAACCCTCAGGGTTTTAATGGAAACCCTTCCGGCTTTCCAATATGGAAACCCTTTCGCTTTCCATGGAAACCCCTTAGGGTTTTAGTGGAAACCCTTAGGGTTTTCAAATTCTCGAAAATCGGAAGGGTTTTATGGAAACCCTTCCGGGTTTTATTGAAAACAGGAAGGGTTTCCACTAAAGCCGGAAGGGTTTCCATGGAAAGCCGGAAGGGTTTCCATTAAAACCCTAAGGGTTTCCGTGGGAGGCCAACCCAAATCGGGCGTACTTAGAACCATCGAAATAAGTACCTTATTTATAAAGTAAATATGAAAAAATAAGTACCTTATTTATAAAGTAAATATGAAAAAATAACCATATATGCAACATACACTACACTTTATAAATGCCAAAAATAGAATTGAAAAAACACTAGATGCCCTAAAAATAACGTTTATCTGCCGCAATTTTGAAACAAACATAATACTAATTTAATTGAATGATAGTTGTTATCATGGTATAAATTTGTGGCTATTCTCTTCGTCATTTGGGTAAATTTTGATTATTAGGGTTTTTGGCTATTTTTAATGGGATAAAAATCTAAAAAAAATTAAAAAACGTTTGCCAAAAATAAATGAAACTCTTTGAATATTTTGAAAGTTTCACCAGAGTATCTATAACTTTCCAGGGTCTTTTCCTTACTTTAGCCCAACTTTACTAGTTTTTTTTCAATTTTACAACATTTTCAACAAAACTTCACAATTCTTATAACCCAAGTTCATATTTTCATATTAAAAAGGTTTTTATTTTATTCACTGGGTTGTGCAACAAATTTAGTGGTATTTAAATTGTTTTTATTGAAGGTACATTTGGAAAAAAAAAGGCAAATACATGTCTAGTTAGCTTGTTGGCAAAATCTGTTATCGTCCAGGATGGGTTGGAATGCTTTGGTCATGTCATATATCTGCTTAGTATGTAAGTTTAGTAACAATCAAAAGACTCAAAAGACGTGGATGTTCTGGAAACTTTTGAAATTTCAAGTTGAGCAAGCAAAACCTAGACAAACTTGGTATATTTATGCTAAGATAGAATAATGCCATCTAACTATTATGGTAAGGAAGTAATGCAACATAGCAAAACTAGCCACTCCAACAATTGTTACTTAGCATGTTTTTATTTGTACCAATTTCCGATCCCACCCTGCAACTTAGTCTATAACCCCGTCAATAAAGTGATCATGAGTCTGATTTAATTTAGACCAGTAACTTAATCGTGCTTACCTGCCCAACCTTATGCTAATTGACTACCCCCTTCAAAGATAGAGGGAGAGCTAAGAAAACCAGGAAAAAGCTCAAATTGCTCTAGTTGTTCGTTCCTGCATGGACATTTAGGCTATGCCTGACATGCTTCTCACAATTGTGGTTTGGTCTTCCAACATTCTTCTTGATGAAAATTACAAATGCCCTGATCTACAGCTGTGCCATACACAAGAAAACGTTTGCAATGCTTGGCCACTGAACACACCTGCAATACATTTCGAGCTCGAGCCTGCAATGCATTTCGAGCTCGAGCCTGCAATGCATTTCAAGCTCGAGCCGTTGTGTCTGCCATTGACAGCTCCGTTCAACAATTCCTTAAGATTGAAGTGACCTTCAAATGTCACTTGAATTTTCAATGCCACACAAAATGGTCTGAACCACATTTGAGTTAATCATTTTAGGTTAAAAGTTGATGCAAGGTTAAATAAAACTATTAACGTAAACCTAACCTAACTAGTTGTGTAAACTTAAAAGCTTAACGCAATCCTAACTTAACTGCGGGTAAAAGATACGCTGAACATTTGTAAACAGTAAGATGCGTTTGTACATTCTGTTATCCTACACTAAAAGTGGGTCGCTTTCAAAATGGTAATGTTTTGATTCACTATATTCTGTGGCCCAATTGTCTACAAAATTTCCATTGCTCCAACATCAGTAAGAGGACTCATAACACCAAGTTTAATTCACTGACAAATTGTGAAGATAAAGAGAACTGCAATTACTTTAATTACCGATACTCTTTAGGTAACCTAAAACCCGAGACAATTCTTTTATCAGTAAACATTACCCCAGTCAATGGCATCACATTCCAATATAGAGTAAGGTTGAAATCCATGCCACGGAGATTCTTGCCCTGGATTCATATTCAGACAGATCATCAAAAACGGGGTACATTATGAAGTCCTGAAATGCAATATAACCACCATAAATACCTGGTCAATAAAATTGTACTTGTTTCTTGTACGCCTTGAAAATTTGGCTTCATCCTTGGACACCACGATTGTATCCCATAAAGAAATCTGTTACATTTGCAAAATGGCCTTAAATACCTTATAAGAGGAGGCGTAAAAAGGAATCTATTACATTCCAAACTAAATGTGAATCATGAGCTGCCAGGATAACTAACCTGGTTTACTGCATTCAGTGGAGTTGAATACTCAGCAGCTAAAAAGACAAACAACTGAAAAACAACACCACAAATTAGTGAAGAGTGATCACTAACTACATCAAACAAACGTGTACCTGTTTGGTATTCCATGTAAAAACAGATCTTAAATCTGCTGTCACATTCAGTACGAGCCTCACCTGAACTTTTCAAAGTTAGATATCCATCTATCACAAATAATCCATGGTGGCACATTGTAGATTATCTACATTTTCCAAATCAAATGTGGCATACCTTGTCATTCCCAAATTGAGATTTATCGAAGGACTTTATGCTCAAAACCTGTAGTACCATATAGAAAACATATAATGTCAGAAAGATTGACGTGGCAGCAGGGCACAAGCAATGGCAGTGATCAACTGATTCTGCAATGTGATTTGTAAACATAACTTCGAAACGGTAACAACAGGGATGTCAGATAAGAATAGATTGACATCAATATTCCTACAGTTGGAATACAAATTCCATCTTGCAAATAGCATTTCAAAAGAGTAACAACATGGAAGTCAGTTATCAATAGATTGACATCAGAATTACACCAGTTGGATAAGTTCTGCTACATAATTTGTGAAGCACAAATGTATAAAACCTTTTACACCTAGGAGTATTCTAGGCCAGCGTTTGAAATGAGGAAGCCTATGATTAATGTGACTTCATCATCACTCTGCTAAACATTTTCCAAGACCATAACAGTTTCAAGTTTCTTTAGGTTTCAGCAGGCAGATTTTGCTAAGAGAAACTAGTCGGTTAATAGTGGAATCAACGGATCTTTAAATAATGTTGAAAAGAAAGCAAGCTATTTAGCTGCTGAGACGAGATATAGGCAAATAATTGAATTACATACCTCGACATGGACTTCTGGGGATGATTTATGAAGAAAATCCGTCAGAGAAGCCACGGCACAAACGGTAGCCAGTACGGTGATACAAAGGGTAAGGGCGGCATTCCCTCTGAGGAGGAAAGAGTGCATGATCGCTCCCTCCGTCTGCTGTTCCGGTCTCTATAAGTAGAGCATGCACTCTGCTTTTTTGCCTTTCACGTTTGCCCTTCGTTGTTTTCATGTAAGAAAAAGCTATTTCGGCATTTTTATTGACAAAAGTTTAAGACGTCAGAATTGCACTCTTACACGTGGCAAAGTTTCCGTACCTTAGTGTTGTCCAAAAAAGTGATCATACGCTGCATTCTTCATTGTGGTCTCTCTTTTTCTACCGTCCGAGGTTGTTTCTTGCATTCAGGCCATTCTACCTAATTCAGCCTGTTTCTACCTCACATTCCATCAAGGAAAGTTGATTTTTAGACCATCGAATGGCCGCCATGTGGCGCCATTCTAATCAAGAATGATAAATGGGTAAGCATTCTCCGACACCGTTATAGCCTGCTTCGTTACCTAACTCAAGATCGTGAAGCATCTCGCGACTCAAACTCGAAGCTCAAGCATGATCCGGCCGAAACCATAGCTTGACTGAAGCATCTGAAGCATGTGCACCATCTGCCGAAACCATAGTTCAAAGCGTGAAGCCCTGAACTCTCAGTTCTTTTGACCATAAATTGTCTGTTCTTGGCCTTAATCACTCTTCTTACACCTGAAATCTCTTCAAATCACTATGTTCTTGACCTAAATCTCTATTCTTGCATCTAAAATCGCCAAGTCGCCTTTGTTTTGGCTTTCCTTGACGTCGTGGAGTAAAGAACAAGTCGTTGATTCTTGCTCGAATGGGAGCTACTGGCTACGACCGCATCGCCAAAAGAGCCCGGCTCCCATTCCAGAGCAAGAATCAGCTCCTTGTTGCTGTTCCACATAACGTCAATTTACTCCATTCTGGCCTTCCATAATTTTATCACCTTACATTCACGTATACAAGAACTTCCCTTTTGTTGCAATTCTGCTGCGAAGATGTGCCGAGGCCAAAGACGACGCCATCCGACAAACGTAATTGCAACAAAAGGGAAGTTATTGTAACATGAAGTTTTGCTTAGAGTAAATTCTGGTAGCTCAGTTCTACAGCTATGGCACCCCAAACTCTGACGATGGCGCTCTGTTTTGGTGATGGCGCTCTGCTACAATGTAGTTATAGGGATCTAGGTTCTTGGATGGTCGTTTGAGGTTGCAAGCTTTCGGCAAAATTTCCGCAAGCTTTCTAATATTAGTGCTAGCTTAGTTTTGCGGCCATGGCGCCTCAACTCAAGCGAATGGCACTGGATCGAGAATGGCGATGATACTTTGGATGGTCGCCCTGTTCTGGAAACGGCACTCTGGAAGTGGTTCTTAGAACCGAGGTTGCAAGCCTCTAAACGTACCGTTCTTTGTGTTTTCTTTGGATCCTGTGATTGTTTATGTTCTTTCTTTCTTTTCTTTTTTTTCTTTTTTTTTTTTTTTGTTTTTGAAATAAAGATTGTATATTCATCAAAGAGGAAATATTACATCATGAAGATCCCTCTTGGATCAGATAAATATTTAGCATTAAAAGCCCCCACATGGATCAGATCAAGGATAGGTTCTGCACATACGAAATCCAAATTCTCGACGATAAAGTTAAAAAAATACGATTTTTTGAAAAACGATTTAACGATTTTAGGGTCACGGACGAAAAAAGAAAAATTTACAGACGCCGAAACCTTCGAATAAGCAGACGTGAAAATATTTTCGGCACGACGCGAAATATTGGAATTTGTCTTTGCGCAAAATTCAAACCTCGGATTTTATGTGATGCGTTTCTTTTTTTCAGCGCTACAGACGCTTAAAAGTTTTTCGTGGTAATTAAACCGATATTTAGCATACTTCGAAATTGTTCTGGCCGCTCACAGCGTACTCGGTTTACAATGTTTCGCAAAAAAATTTTATATATTCACGACGCAGTTTTTCAGTTTTTGCGCTGCAAAGAAGGTAACTTCTGCGCCATACCTTCCAACCTGCCCCTCAAAAACCAATTTTTTTTTTTTGTTTTTCTTAGTTTTTAGGCTCTTTTGGTTGTTTTTTGATAGTTAGGTCAGATAAGGTCCTCAGTTAGGCACTCGCCTGTTGCCCCCCTGTCTAAGGGGCGTGACGATGGTGAGCACCTTGTTCTGTGGGCTGAGCTTGACCTATTTTAGAGAAAAAAAAAAAGGGGACTAAAAAAAAAAGACAAAGAAAAAAAGGAAATTTTTGTTGCCCTCCCTTTTGAAAGGACAACTGTAGTGTCAATTAGGTGTAGTGCCCTAGGGTTTCGCGTTGCCAAGAGCATAGGCAGTGTCCCTTGCCTGGTATTGCCGCGTTTATTTGCGCCATGCCGAGGGTGGATGGCATTGCTGAAGTTTAAGGCAACTAGGGTCTTTCCTTCTTTGAGAAGTATAGCCCTCGCCTGATGCCGCTATTGGCTTTGGCCACACGGTGTCGAAAGGTGTGCGTTGTACTCTTATCGAAGGTTACGAGAATGTCTTACTAATTCATACCCTAGTTCCTGATGATGTTGTTGATGAAAGTCTGACGCCAATATAGGGATTGGCGTATGTTTTAGTAAGTATTCTATTGGTCTTGACTTGTGAAAAAACGCGACCTGGGTCAAGTGCAATGCATTTTAAACTTGCTAACCTCCAAGTGGGAGCATTTTGTCAGTAGCTGGGCTATAAATCATAAATCGTATTTTGGTCATTTCATGTGTTCCCCATCCTTGGCCTTGCACGTACGTAGATATCAACCAATTAAAATTCATTTAGATGTTAGGATCTTAATGTAGTGGCTTAAAACTTAGCGTTTTGTTTTGGCTAAAGTCAGTTGATTTACGCTCTTGCTAAGCACTAAATTGAAGGTTTTATCTTTGCTTGACCTGTAGGTATTGCTGATGTCATTTGCGTATTGTCATGGAGTTGCATTTTGCTAGCTAGCTAGACAATCCCTTAAACAAGCAATATGACTTCAGAAGAGAGAGCAGAAGTTAACTCGCAACCAGCAGAGGCATTAGTGTCTCGGATAGAGCCGCAACCAGTAGAGGCATTGGTGTCTCAAACAGAGCTGCAACTTGAGTCATCTTCCGCAGCATCGCCGCGTAGAAAAAGAAGTAGACCACAACAAGCATAGTCTGCTTTGAGACCAGAATTCATGAACTAGTTGTGTAATCGGCTGTGCAATGCCTCAGCTTAGGATTTGGAATTGATTACCAACAGGGAGGAAGGATGGCTAGACTACCATGCAGGGCTTGTTAAAGGTGCCGAGAGGGCTTTTAAGCCTCGAATGATAGCTCTAGAGCCTGAAAAGAGTGAGCAAGAGAGGTATACATGGATAGTGGGCAATATTAGTCGCACTAATGGGAATATGATCACGAAAATTGCAAATTTGAATAGTCATCGCTTGAGCTAGAGCTGAAAAAAAAGCCAGCACGTGGAATGCGGCGTGGAGCAACAAGAAGTTGAAGAAAGAAGCCCGCCAACCCCCTCGTCTTGTAAAGAAAGTGTTGGTGCAAACAATAAGAGCCAAACGTCCTGGTGAGACAGATAGGGAGTGGGAAGCTCGTAGAAGAGCAGATGCTAAGACAACTTGGTTTGCCAAAGTAGATTCATCACACGAATTGGTTCTAGTTCATATGGCACAGTGCATAAATGCAATATTTTAGGTTCTAGCTTTATTAAGGATGAACCATATTGTGTAAAATTTCAAAACAATAATTTTCAACCAGGTACAGATCCCAATAAGTTAGTGGAAGCTATGTTAAAGAATATGAGGGAGCCAGGAATGCAAGTTAGGCATGGGTGTATAATACGCTGCATTGGTAGCACAACCGGCCTAGAAAGACAAGGCTTAATTTTCCCTTTTTGGAATGGAGGTTCGTTGGCAATCTTCTTGACAAGTCATGGGTGCAATGCTTTTGCTGAGCTTGCATTTAAGAAGTTAGGAGTTGTCTCCAGAGTTGAGATGGACTTGAATGCGCCTTGAGGAGCATAGAAGGAAAGAATTATTTGTTGCCTCTAGGGTTGGGGACTTGGCTATGTCATTCTGCAGCGGCCTACGTAAACTTCATCAAGAAAGGTATTTGCATATGGACTTGCATCCGAGCAATATATTGCTTCATTTTGAGTATGGAAAGGAGAAGGGATACATTGATCCTCAAGCTGTATATATTGGCATTTGTGATTGGGGTGAATCTAGGTTGATGGGCGAGACAGTGGAGGTAAAACAGTGGCATTACAAGGGTTTGGATGGCGAGGGTAAGAAAAGAATTGAGATTAGGGCCAGGCATCCATATATGCACGATGATCTTTATTTTGGTAGTGGCTCAAAAACAATGGCTGCAAGGGTTGAATTTGACTTGCATGGGGCAGCGTACATTGTTTATTACTTGGCTGATTTTGCTAGTAAGCACTCCTACATGGAGTCGATAGGAAGCCTGGAGCAGCAGGGCAAGCATCGGAGAATGTGCGACTATTTGAAGCATTGTGTTGAGTCGCCAATGAGAAACAAAACACAAAAATTTGATTTGGCCCAGCTACTTGACACCATACGGAGCAGTTTTCATTGCTCTCTAATTCCCTGCAAGAGGCCACAATTGGAATCAGATTGGATTCTTCAACTTGGCCACGATGGGGATGACCAGTAGATCAAGTTGGTCCTAGTCACGTTTAGCATGTATATCTTGTTATTCCGCAGACACCTAAATTTACATTCGAACATTCTTGTATATAACATTTAAAAAAAAAATCATTGAACGCTTATTTGTCACTATTTGAGAAATTATTGTCTATATATTCGTACTTTGGAATTGTGAAATTGCGTGCAAAAGGTATTTATTGTATGCTTTTTTTATATATCGCAGCTAACAAAAATTATAAAGATAAGAAGTCAAAGCACACCTTGACAAGTCAGCACCATTATGTCTCGTGAACAGCATGACCAATCTCCTCTCAATATGGACACATCGCAGCAGTAGGAAATGCCTCCGAATCCACATGACTTCTCAGTGCCTTCTCATTTGAGGACCCCCTCTCCATTCTTGCAAAGCATGGAGGCCGAGCTTGAATTGTCAGCTGCTCGGCAAGTGGAGAGAGTGCAGGGACATGCAAAGTTTAATGAGTATCGCATGGCCCATTCACGGAAGGTCGCGATGGAAGACGTATCTAGGTCGAGGGAAAATTGCACCATCACAGAGGTGCATAACGTAGCTGGCGAGACAGGGCCAAGCTATTGTCCGCATGGAGCAGACTATGAGGATGTGATAGCAAACTTGGACATGAATGAGTTTGAAAGAGATTGGCCCGATAAGAGGGGTAAGTACAAAGCTCATGAGTGCAAGATTGCTGTGGTGTGAGCAAAAGCAGTGGAGCGGCATGTCCAAGTGAAGGGACATCTACCCCACAATAGTGAGTTTAGTAAGAGTTTTGTGCAGCAAGTATACTATGAGCTTGTGAAGGAAGTGCCTGTAAATTATGCGAGTAGAAAATGGAGGCAAGGAAGCGGTAGTGGAAGCACCAAGAGGGTTAAGCTATCGAAAGATAGCGAGAGTGGGGCGCATGGTGAGCATGTGACCATTACATACCTGGTTGCTGATGCTATCCAGCTTTAGCCGCAGCTGGAGCCGTCAATGAGCTTGTAGACATTCGGCCCAATTAGAGAATGAGAGAAGTCGGAACCTAACCCTTTTTGAAGAGAATATTCGCTTAAAGGATCGTGCCGATGGGTATGACAAGATGGCAACCGAATTAGAGGACATCAAACGACAGCTAGCGGCATTGAACAGAGAGGCAACGGTTCTCAGGGAAAACAACGATCACTTGCGCAATCTAACAAGATCGTTGGACTCTGACCCTTTTAGGGTGACTTCGGAGCAGTCAATTGTATATCTCCCTCGCGAGTACTTGTATGAGAGCCAGTGGAAAGAGCTAAAGGCTGTTGATTATAGACATTGCGTATGGTGTGCAGACAACTTGACACAGGTGGGCTGGTACACTCTAAGATGTGGGCATTGTACGCACATGCGATGTGTTCTTGATTGGATGTTGCAAAGCCGCTTCTGTCCAATGCAAGACAGATGGATTTTCCCTGAATTGCAATATGCCATTTTAAATATGCAAGGTCGCATGCCTGCTTTGCAACAACTAGTCGCTCGCAGGAGAGATGGGCAAATGTATACTTTTGAAAGTTATCCCAAGATGGAATTGTGGAGGGGAATGGAGGAGCCGCGCGAAGAAGAGGTAGTGCCAGACATTAACCAGTTCCTGCCTCCACCTCCAGGGCCGCAGGGTGATTGGTTGATCCAACCGAGATTAATGAAAATAATGTCGAGTGACGTATGATGAGACAGATTAAATTTTGAATTGTATCATTTTGCGAGTGGATAGTAAGGTGAATGATAATATTTCAAATGAGCTCCATTGTCCAAGGAAGCATCAAAGTAGTCATTAGGTATTCTGGAACCTTTCACTCTGAAACTCCTTGGATCAACTGCCATCTCTTTCACCTCGGCTTAGTCTTTTTTTGTTTGTCCTGTTTGATGTATCTAAAGTGTCCCCCAGGATGAGTTCGCTCACTCATTTTAGGTGGCACTTTAGATTAGTCAAATAGGAAAAACGAAAAAGGAGTAAGCCTGGAGTGCGATTTAGCTTCTTCACACCCTTCAAGATGGCTGTTGACTAATCAGGCTTGTATTGTCCATGGAAAACAATGTAGATTTCTCGGAATTTTTGTTACCTCCTTTAGAAAGAGCGAGCTTTGCTTTCGCGCTCTTTTAGAGACTCTCTGTGCTAATGTAGCTTAGTGTTTTTGCTAGGTGACATTACACAGAGAGGCTCTAAATGGGAGGTGGAGCAGAACTCGTTCTTTCTAGAGGTGGAAGTTCTCGTATACAAGTTGCTATAATGTCAGAGGTGAGAGCGTTGCTTAATTTCAAGCCAAAGTGCTGCCTGAGCTTTGTCTATTCGTATAGCGGCTATTAGGCACCAAATCATGGAATATCCTATCTCCTGCTATTGATGAAGAACCTTGAGTAGCACTATGACTTGAAATTAAAGGACGTGCCCTCTTCGGAGTCGTGGTAGATTGTACAAGGACAGAGGTAACAAGATTTTTGAGTACTCTATTTTATTGTGGCCATGGATGATACAGCCTAGTGGTTGCTTGCTATTCTGTGGCTTGAAGTTCACGAGACGATGGTGAGACAAGTCACGGGTGCGGTTCTCAAACAGGAAGATCATCGAGTTGTGTATTGGCTAAGTAAAAAGTGAATCAAAACATTTGGACAAATAATGTCGGGCCTTTGACATCTGGACCTCTAATCAGACCTTCTTTCCCTTGAACAACATGGTAGATAAAATCACGGTGACCACTGAAAAGAAGGGACTGATGTAGAGGGACAGATGCCATTGGGGTAGCGACCCAAGCGTGGAGGGGTTCATCAGACTTCATGTGGTTGATGAATAAAAGCATCGAGACTTCCCAATCTTCTTTGCCCGCCTCTTTGGGCAATGTAGCTTAGTTTACATTCTAAGTTCCATTGTTCAAAGAGGCGTAAAAGCAAGATTTGGGAATGCGTGATGCTTTCACTCTGATATTCCTTGAGGCAATTGATGGTTCTTGCCATGCTATAGGCTACTATGTATGAACAATCATAATCATCAACAATGGATCGTGCCTCTTGCGAGACTTCGTCTCCATCAAAATCTACTCGACTGGTCCGTGGTTGTTTGGCCCCTTGGCATGCATAGATTACTTCTCATCAGCAAGATTGTGGCATGCGAAAGGGCAAGCAACAACAGAAGTCGAGCCGGTTTTGATGAGGGGCGAAGTCTCTCAAGGCACTCAGGTCGAATGTTGGACCCGAATATCACGTGTGGATCATATATCCTGTGAACCTTTCTTAACCAGAGAGGAGTACACCATAATCATCAACAGTGGATCCTGCCTCTTGCGAGACTTCATCTCCATCAAAATCGGCTCGACTGGTCCGAGGTCGTTTGGCCCTTGGCATCACGCGATTACTTCTCATCGGCAAGATTATGTGGCATGCGAAGGGGCAAGTAGCAACGGAAGTCGAGCTGGTTTTGATGAGGGGTGAAGTCTCTCAAGGCACTCAGGTCGACTGAAGGTGGTGGTGATCGGGATGAGATTCGTTCTCAAGGCAGTTAGATTGAATGTTGAACCCGAATATCACATGTGGATCATGTATCTTATGAATCCTCTTCAGGACAGATTCATCTCAACTGGTCCGTGACTGTTTAGTCCCTTGGCATGCGTAGATTACTTCTCATCAGTAAGATTCTGTGGCATGCGAAGAGGCAAGCAGCAATGGAAGTCGAGACGAATCTGATCCGCGGAGGGTTCTCAAGATACTACGGTCGACGGAGGTAATGGAACACGGTGACACATAATCATCAATAGTGGATTGTGTATCTTGTGAAATCTCGTCTCCATCAAGATCAGCTTGATTGATCCGTGGCCGTTTGACCCCTTGGCATCGCGTGGGTGCTTCTCATCAGCAAGATTGCGGGCATACGAAGGGTAAGCAAAGAAAAAGTTGAGCCGGTTTCTCAAGGCACTTAGGTCGATGGGAGGGGGGGGGTTTCTCAAGGCACTTAGGTCGATTGAGGTGATGGTGATGGCCACGATGTCAAGGCAGTAAATTTGTTATACATGAAATATGGAACATAGTGACAAATTGTTAAAACGACAAGAACCATTATACATGATTGAAACATAGAACACGGTAACAAATTATATAGAAGACAAAAACTTATAACAAAATACTTTACTTTTTATTAATAGTGCGATAACGGTTACAGTAGTATACATGGAACATGGAACATGGTGGCAAATTGTTAAAACGACATTAACTATTATACATGAAACACAGTAACAAATTGTTAAAATGACAAAAACGTTTTTTTATTAATATTGCCAGAACGGTTACAAAAGTTTAAAGATCCTCATTCGCGGTTACAATATTTGAAGTTACTAAAAGCCTCTTCTTTTTAGGCAGCACCATCTTCATCAGTTTCATCGTTTAGAGTTCCATCCTCTTCTGCCTGCTGACCTAGGTTCAACCTCCTATGACCTTTTCCCTTATTACAACGTCCTCGAGGTATGTTTCTTCTAGCACGTTCTCTGTTTGTCAAAGTAATTGGCATTGGAGAGTCCGATGGATCACGTAGGCCAGTCAAGTCCTCAAACGGAACTCTTGCATTGCTCGCACCTGGCCTTTCTGAATCGGACTCCTCGGTATCCTCGTTGTTGGCTGTCTCATCTGAGAATATGATTTGGCCTATATCATCTTGGTCATCACGAAGTGTAATGCTGAATAATGTTCGTCAACATGGTTTGGCAAAGATTTACCGCAAGTAGCTCGTCTTCGATGTCTTCTTCTCATCCTCTTCCACTTGAAATCGCGATCATGAAAGGAAGTCAGAGCTTGTCGCGGATGCACCTTTATTCTTGCGATTCAATAGCCGCCGTTTGAGAAGTTGTATACAAGTTTGTCACCTTCTTATATGTAGCAAGCGATTATGGGTGACACTGTGTATTTGCTTATAGGCACTCCAATTCCTCTCACTTGCACTATTGGAGGATACCAAGGAGAGGATAGTCATTGCAATTGGCTGTAAGGTATCAGTAACTTGCCCGCGGGCTTGCCACGATGCATAGGATTCTATATTGGGCTCCTACTTATGACTCTCCAACGCATCATGAAGCTCTTCGTCTAGCATTATTAAAGGGCGCATTGGGCCCAACACGTTCTAGGAATGATTGAATTGAGTGCCAACACCTCTAGGCCTTTCCAATGCTTGCCTTCGAAGAATCAAGGGTTTTGATGGCATGACAAACATGTTGCATCCGGATTCTGCATCTAACAAGGTACAGCTGTTGGTTTGTTACGGTTTTAATCTCCCCTTTTGCTTGAATCCACGTGCCACGCTCGGTGGATGCTTCAAATCGATAGTTTTTTACGGATTGACATCTCACATTATGGCGGACGGGCTTTCCCGGCACATCTCGGGCTTGTACGAAGGCCGACGGGCTGGCGGAGTTCTTTGTCGGACTACCGTAGAGCCCCCACCCGTCCGATGAGCACACACTACTGCGGTCTCTAGTCCACTATGCATTTGTCTGTTGTTTCTGTTGAACCCATCCTGCCAGCAATCCCCGGCCGATGCACAAGCATGACTTCCCACTCGCTCACCGGCCTATCTCGGGTTGTCTCTTCATTTTCTTTTGCCAGGGTTCCTCCCGGTTTTTCTCGGCTTCAACGAGGTCCTTCATGGGGTCCTTGCCGACCGCGGGCTCCTCCATTCCTTCCCCATCATTGGACATGGTGCCTCAGCTACTACAGACCCTCCAGTTACAGATGGCACAGATACAAAGCCTTCAGTCCTCACTTATTTCTGATGCTTCTGTGCATGAGCAGATTGAGGTGCTTCGCCAGGAGGTTCGAGAATGGGCATCTCGGTCTATTAGCAACTTTAAGAGGGAGTTGTCACGCCACCAAGATGAGTTCCTTTGTGCGGTGCGGTCGAGGTTAGGGAGCTTCATGCTCGTTTGGCCCCTTCGTCTCCCTCGTGCCTGAGATGATTCTTCAGATTATTGAGGAAGGTAAGGCTGCCATTCTATAAAGGATGAAGTTCTTGATTATTGCTGATCGCAAGGGCTATGATGTTGCTTTAGATTTTGATGACCATGCGGGCCCCGCTTTATTTGCCGATGATTCCAGGAAATTGAAGCTATAGCTCGGCAAATGCATCGCGATCGGTGCCCCTCTGCTTCCTCTACTGGCTCTTCCTTCTCTATTGCGCCTCATCCCAGTTCTCTTCCTCTAGATCCGGTTCTCGTCCTTTCTGCACTTTTTGTGGTCATCTTGGCCATCGTATTGAAACCTGCCATGCTCACGTTGATGCCGGATCTCCTAACGCCTCTCTGCCACCTTTGATTCCACCTCCGGGTCCTTTGATGCCGGCCCCGACTCCATTTTTTCCTCATCCCGGCCCATGATTCATGACTCCTTCTGATTTCGGCTTCAGATGTTCCGTTAAGCAAAACTGTTATAAATGGAATTTATTGAGATGATTTTGGTGCTTATGGCTTGTTCCTTTCTTTATTAGCTCACATTTTTGTTGTTTGATTTTCAATTTTGTTCTAACATGTTAGGATAGTATCCAATTCAGGGCTGGGGTGGTTTGTGTTCCTATAGGGGGTGTGTACGTATGGGGTTTGGTGAGGTTGTACACGTATGCGTTTGTGCCCTAAAAGTTTTTCTAGTCTTCATTCAACTTTCTCCTTTGGTTAATCGTTGCATGTGGGTTTTTTTTTGTGTCTGAGGTTTTTAGGTATGAGCTTAGTTTTGGTTAACTTTCAAGGCGTGCAAAATGAATAGAGTTGCATGGTGCTACATGGGTCCGTTGCCTTCTTGGTGTGATGATTTCCTTTGGTTGCTAGGTTGGTTACTTACGCTTGTGCCCCTTTTTAGAATTTGCTCCATTTATCTCGGTCATCCCTCATCTTGGCATCGACCCCTCTCCATCCGATGACTTGGCTTCGGCTACTATAGTCTGGATCACCTCCATGCATCTCTTCCTTTTGGCAATCCATATGCTCCTCACAAATGAGGTTTTGAGTTGGATACTGCTTTGGGTATCGCCTTCCTTGGTCAAAGTCAACCACGGTCCGCTTTTTGATGCTTTCTCTCGCTCCAAACCATTCGGTCCTTGTCCGCTTCATCGCGGACTTTGCTCGCTTCCGCTGCGGGGCGATCTCCACAAGATGGTGACGATCCCCGTCACCTCAGTCGCCCCTTCTTCTGTTCCCCTTGGGGTCGTCCCCAAAGGCCTAAACAAATTCGCCTCATCTTGATCTCAAGGCTTATCTAAACTCTTTCTTGACCACCCCTCCTTTGTGATGTAAAGGTATTCATGTTTCATGTCTTAACTAAGGGATATTGTTGGCGTGACATCGATTCATTAACCCATTTGAATGAATATATAAGGAAATAGAGAACATTTCGAACCAGGTGCCAACTACAGAGTAAAACTTTGATCACCGAGATTGCCAGGTCGGGTTGAATCCTGGCAGTGCATATAGAAGAATACTGGACGCTGCGATTTAGAACATGAATTGAGGCATCCGATTGCTCATCGACATTGAAGAATCGATCAAACCTCAGCAGTTTTTTTATTGAAACAGTTACTGTTCATTTAGTCCCTCGAGCTGTTGTCAAATCTGTGTCTACCCAACGACTTTCTCTTTACTGTCGACCTAAAGTTTGGTTATCACCATATCACGATCTGGCCTCCTCATCGCACTTTTTTGGGTTTTGGGCTTGATAGCGAGTTCTAATGTCTTTAATGTCTTCCCCTTTGGTTTATCTTCAGCCCCTTTTGTCTTTACCAAATTAGTCAGACAGTTAGTGCAGTTTTGGCGAGGCCAGGGTGTCCGTTGCTTACCCCATGTCGATGATATTTTATTCTTGTGCCACACAGGTCCTGAGGTTCTACAGATTCGCGTCATTTCTGACTTGCAACAGGCCGGTTTTTTCTTAGCTTGAGAAAAGTGTCGGTTTCGTCTCTCACATTGCACAATCTTCTTAGGTTTCATAGTGGACGCTCATAAGGGCATCTTTCGTATATCCCGAGCTAAGAAGGAGCGGGTCTTGTCTCTGTGTTCTAGTTTGTTGTCTTCCCAAGTTATCACTCCTCGCCTGATTACCCGTTTCCTTGGCTTTATCCAATCCCTGCGCTTGGTCCTGGGTCATCTTTGTGCTGCCTTGTCTTGGCCTCCATTCTGATCTATGTCATGCCGACCTTTGGGATACTCCCCTTCTTCTATCTCCCCTTGCAAAACAGGAGGTCCAGCTTTGGCAGACCTTTATTTGTCGTACTTGTGAGCCCCTTTGTGGCCACCTCCGCTATAGTCGGTTCTACCTTGGGTTTTGATGCCGCTGATGAGGGATGGGGTGGTTGGCTTTCATCTCGGGTTCCGAGCTTCTCTTTTTCGACTTCGCTCGCGATGCTCGCCTCAATCTTCCACTTGGCGTGAACTTTCGGGCTTTTTCAGATCTTGCAAAGAAGCAGGTTTAGATTTGTGCCGGACTCGCTGCGTGATAGCTCGTGGGGACAATCGTAATGTGTTCTTTTTTATTACGTAATGGCGGTTCAGCGATCCCCGCGGCTTCATTTTTTTGCCGCTAGAAGTACTAAGTTTTTCGCTAAGCATCATATTGATTTGATCCGGTTTGGGTTCCACGCTTGAGAATGAGTGGGTGACTATCTTTCCAAAATCTGGGCCTTTGATGAATTTTCTCTTTCCCCTCGTTTTTTGCCTCTTTGATGCGCTGTGGGGCCACATCATGTAGATCATTTTGCTAGCCCTTCTAACGCCCTCCTGCCAGTTTTCAACACCAAAGATTGTTACCCTCATCGGATCGGCGCTAACGCTTTTCTACGACCGCATTTGTTTAACAACTACTTCTTTTCCCCACCTTCCTTGGTTGGTTCGAGGGTTTTGCATCATGCTCAGATTTGTGGCCCGCCTTTACACTACTTGTTTTCTCATGGCCCTCGCACCTTGGTGGCCACTCACTTGCCGTTGACTCCTCCACTTGGCAATCTTTTGTTCGAGATGCGGTTTTCTTTCATGAATTCTCCCATGCCTTACTACCATTTCTTTTGGTCGGGCGCAGGTTTATTTGGAAAGTTTGTTCATCAAAAGGTTGTTATTCAATTGTTTGATAGCGTGAGGAGGTCGGCTTCGAAAGTTGTTGGTCAGTTTAGGTATAGCTTGGAGTAGTCCATTGTGTTATTATTCTTTGGTTGGTTGATGTTAACACCGGTTTATCCCTTTGTTCCAGATATTTTGCCTTTTATGATGGTC
>JAJEKV010000437.1:0-203617 GCA_021234155.1 Isoetes taiwanensis
GGGGCGGTGGCGCCTTCAAATGGAAATTAAGCCTAATTTCTAGGTTATAGGTTATTATTATTAATGTGTTAAATTAGCATAGCCTAATTTAATCCTTTTAAAGGTAACCCCCTAGGTTGCAATTAAGTTCCCATACCCCCATAAAAGCGTACCTTTAGGGAGTGACATGCTTGTGTTTGCGTGTCGTATAGTAGGCCAGGTATAATCGTGGAGCGTCACATGAATTACCATAATCATCATCGACCATGACCCTCTGCGGGATTTTGCAATCACTTCCAGTTTTGACTCATTAGAGGTGCTTCAATGGCTTCTTGCTGGATTCCAGATTGGTGGCGTGCCCTCAGCCATATGTTTTTCTAACGGATAATCTATCAATGGTGCCATTTAGATTATCAAGATAAGTAGAAAAAAAGTTGAAGAAGCCTTGAAGGAACTTAAACTATCCCGGCATGGGTCATATTTAGATCCTTTTAAAATTTTGTGTGCCATAAGCGACATCAGCTATTTCTAATTATCTTTGAGGCCTTCAAATCGGAATTTTTAGTGGAATTTGAGAGAAGACAACCTTGTTCCTAAGCTTCCAAATTGACCATAAATACAGGACCCTTATGATACCAAGGAATGGATGGCTATGGTGCAAAAAGGAGAAAATATCGAAGATCATTTCTAGGGACAAAGCCAATATAGGAAGTGATCAGTCCCAAAGGGAGTGAGCGAGGGGGCAAATAAAGACATGTGGGTGGTTTTCTGCTGTCCACATCAAAGAGGACATTCGTATGCATTCGTTCTATAGAGGACTATCAAATTTGGCTCTGTATGCATTGGATTTCTAAGGCTCTTGTTGAGCACAAGCCCTGTTCCATCCTTTTCCTAATAATACAATTGCTTCCTCTTTGAGCAATTCGGATAGAAAGATCTTAAGACGGTAGGCATCGGTGACATGGTATAATTGGTAGTAACTTCATATCCTTTACCTCCACGAGCCAAGTTAATGTTAGAAATCAAGATCATTGCATAATTCATCTTTGGGAAGAATCCGCGAGAGAACTTGTATATACAATTGTTTGTACATATGCAGCTAGATTAGCACACATGCAATATTTATTCTGAGGACTTATATATGTTGAATCGTTATTAAATGACCCATTATTCATTAAGGGGAATAGTTACTATTATGTTTTTATATTGAGGTGGTAACTATTGAGGCAATGTTTATTCAAAAATGGTAAGAAGGTGTAGTCGACCACACTTAGGAGCTAAACATTTGCTTCCCTAGTCGGAATAGACCTTTAAACCTCGGTGAAACCGGTTCATTATATCACGACGAGATCGGAGCATGCAGTTGGGACGATTATTTGCAACCCTAATTCACAAATTAAGGTTGCTTTCTGGTATTTTTAGCGATCTCATTGCTGACACAACATTGGAGAATTCTCAAAGGTTATTAATTTTAAATATAAGGTCAAGTGCTTCTATCATTGAACATGAGAAATTGTTATATATGTTATGGTTATTGGATTTGAGATAAAGGAGGATTTTAACATAGCTATCGCATCTCATTGATGCATAGTTGAAGTTAGATTTGCCACTTGACTCTAATACTCACATCGGTATCGAGCAAAGGTTGTAGTGGTGTTGAATTGTATTGAGGGATGTCTAATTGTTTTGGAGCTAATCTTTTGAGCGACATTGATGTCTACAAAGGGGGATCGGGCTTTCAAGTGCGGAAGGATGTTATCAAGCATATTCTAGAGGTAGAAGATCTGCAGGTTTGATAGATCCTCTAAATGAGAATATGATGCGAGACCAACAACATTTATAAGTATAGTAGCAAGATGCATTTGCATGACCTTTAAACTCAAATGAAGAGGCAAGTCTTGAAGAAGTTACCTCTCTTTGGAACTCTTGGAGCTAGATGCGGGAGGCCCGGGTATGCAAAGGGTAAAAAAGCCGGGAATCATCACATCAAAGGTGAGTCCTACCATAAGGTTGAAATTAAGAAATAAATCTCCAGAGAAATGTGGTCTTATTTGCTCAAACATTTTGAAGAAAAAGACTTCATCTCAAATTGATTTGTTTGACAATGAGCTCGGGAATCTCAAATTTCATAATGAAGATGATGTTTTTAAATTCTTCAACAAGTTTGACAACATTATGCGAGACTTGGGGAGTCTTTGGTGTTGATCCCTCTTGAAAGGTATCAAGTTCTTGCCATTGCTAGGGCTGTAATAGAAAATGGCCAGATTAGAACTATTCATAAGCAATGTAGCCAATAATAGAGGCGAAGTTGAAAAGCATTATTAGAGATGAGATAGAATAGAAGAAATTAGCCAAGGGAAATGATGAGCAGTCTCTTGAAATTACGTATATGCTAGGAAAAAGGGCAAAGCGATGGCGAAAAAGGGGACTTGTTTTTATTGCCATGAACTGGATATTATAAAATAACTTGTCCTAAACTAATGAAAGCGAGAGAAAGGGGAATTTAAATGTTATACATGTGGTGGGAGGGACATCCGGCCGCAAAGTGTCCTACTCATTAAGACTTTGGAAAAGGAAAAGAAGCGCTTATTTTAAGAAGTCGTTTGAAAGATTCCTTCAAAAAATTGGAAATTTTTAAAAGAGCAAAAAATAGAGGCATTCAAGTTTTTTTGGATATGATTTTTCTTGTAGATCATGAAAACGACACTTTGAAGAGAAATACTCTAAAAGCATGGGACAAAAAAGGAAGCCATTTAGGGGGGTCAAGCAGAATTTCCACGGGAGCCATAGAATTTCCATTGCCAAAATACATGCAATTGAAGTAGGTTGTGTTGCAAAGCGTGCATGAATACTCTCGGTAGATATGAGAACACATCGTTTAGCGAGAAATAAATTCTTTTAAACTTTTATGAGAGAAGAAAGCATTCAAGTAAGTATTCACCACGGGGGTGACTCAGAGACAGCGAGAGCTGTTGGATAGGCATATTCACCCTTATTCCTTAATCTACACCATCGCATTAAAAGTTCCTCGTTTGTGGGGTATGCAAGTACAAAATTTGCTATCTTGTATAACAAGATTCTTAAAATACTATAAGATTTCAAGCGAGAATACTATATAGTGTTGATTTCATACGTGCAAAATACAATTATGAGGGCTCTCTGGCTGCCCCTCACGTCACCCCGTGTGAATATGCACCCAAACCAAAAGGGGTTTAAGGGGATTTTAATTTAAATGTGTTGGACCCAATGGTTGTGTTAATTAATGTCAATGGTAGTTATGTGTTGGTTGTTAATGTCAATGGTTTTGTTATATGTTGGGGGTTTAATTTTTATATGTTGGATGTTAATGGTTTGTGTTCTTTGAGGTCTTTTGGTGCAAAGATAGTCCCATATGTCTTCCCTGTTTCAAATATGGTAAGAGTCCTAAGCATAACTTTGAGGAGGAAGCGGAATTTAAGTGAGCAGTTAGCATCAAGGAAAAACACATGAATAGAAGATCAGCGAGCAAAAAGGCACTAATTTCCAAACTCTTTAACACGTGTGATGATGTCTCCGGTGTCAATAGGTGAAGAACCTTTCCCTAAATCGCATTGCCATAAGAAGAAAGAGAGAAAGAAAGGGAGGGTCATGTGAGAGTCATGTAGCATTTGACTCATCTTCTCAATTTAGAGTCAACTTGACATGATCGGCAAAATTCGGCCCTCTGACCAATGCAATAGCAAATATAAATTTATGCTCTATTTCGATTCTGAGACTTGACTTTTTAGAGACTCTTGGAGGTTTCTCAAAGCAGCATTAGGGTACATGCATCTTTTTTCTCTTAATCTTCCATTAATTTATTGTGGTTTCATTCTTCTATGCTATTTTTGCTTTGTGAAGATGAATTTTCTTCTGACAAAGGTTGGTTTATTATTATTCGAGATTGATGCGTATTGGAGGACAACATTATAGGAGTTAGTGGGTTTATTATCTTTCTTACAAAGTAGATTTAGGTAATAAGCCCAACCAAGTACAAATGTTTTGATCTTTGCAAATTTCACTTTCTTTTTGACACGAATCTGAGGCGTGCTCCTTAAAAGCTCAAAACTATTGACAAAGCATACAATATGCTAGCATTTTTTGTCTTTCTTCAAGGCAAACATGTTTTGAAGGTGATAAATAATAGTTACATGCCGGATCTGTCACGGCATCACCCATATTCATGTCTTCTTGCTCTATGAAATATGTGATCCTTTCTTTTTGTGTTTATTATGTATCATAGAATGTGTTTTGTATTTATTATGTATCACAAGAATGCGTGACACCCACATTTACTTTATCTAACACAAGTAGGGATTATAAATTGTATAAAATGGTGGCAGGGCGCGCAAGAATCATATTGCATAGCATAGGAAGAAGAAAGAAGAAGAAGAGATTTTAACGTCCATTGGCGTCCTATCGGACATGTGATACACACTACATTGTTACTACTGGGGAATTTGTTTTAACTACTCCATTGTAAAGCTTTTGTATGTTTTTTCTAGAATAATTTTGGGCTCTTGGGTTTCAAAGATGGCATTTTGGAAATCTATGTGGTAATGTTTGGATAACAATATACTTTATATCAGTGATAATACAAGCAAAGTATTCATTTGTCCTCCACCATGTAAGAGCACGTTGACATATGCACCATGGGACATTATATAATAAATTTTCGAATATTCATTCCAAGTTTCACACACTTTGCAATGCGTCCTCTCTACACAATGTTCCCCCATCCCATCCACCCATCATCCCATTTCAAGTTTTACAAGTAGGAAAACAAAATTTATTTCTTCAGGTCCAAGTATGCTTTACATAAAATAGATTTTTATACTATAATAAGATTTGGGGAATAATTACAAGCACTTTAAGGTAATAACATCAGTATGAATGCCTCATCTTATCACATGGTTATATTTTTAGTATTTTTATTATTTTGTGTACAAAAGCCATAACATCTATCCATCCCACATGTCCATGAACAATGCCCGGCATCGCCGGGCACACGTTTCTAGTACGATTCATAAACAAAACAAAACAAAACAACACAAAACAAAACCCCCATTCAAACCATTAATAAGCCCTGACACATGAAATGATCTAACAAGAACCATGAAAATAAAACGACAACAAGAAACATGAAAACACACTTTTGGGCCACTGGAGGGCAACCCGTCGTGCGTAGCACCTTGTTTTGTGTTGTGCAAAAATACATGAGTATACAAAATTACAAAGGTAGAGAACCCCTGATACAATAGAGGTAGTAGAATAAACCAGCTACCACCACTTTATGAGTGGATTTAAATATTTAAGTCTGCAAAAATACAGTGCAAGTTCTTATAGCAGATCACATGTCGAACACTCCATCCAGTGTTATAATAGGATAGGCCTCTCTGATGTGTTCAAGCATCAATCGATCAAGTTCAACGGCCCATAAGTGGTGAATCCATAAGATGTAAGATCCAAGCATCTCAAGCGGCTTCATGTATCCCCAGTTTCTCTCTTGAAAGTATGGCTTTAGCTCGGGATTGAATTGCCATAATCATCATCACCATGACCCTCTGGGGATTTTGCTTCCAATCACTTTGAGTTTTGACTCATTAGGAGTGCTTCAATGGCTTCTTGCTAGTTCAGATTAGTGGCGTGCCCTCCGCCATATGTTTTCTAACCGGATAATCTATCAATGGTGCCATTTAGATTGTCAAGATAAAGTAAAAAAAGTTGAAGAAGCCTTGAAAGGAACTTAAACTATCCCAGCATGGGTCATATTTAGATCCTTTTAAAATTTTGTGTGCCATAGCAGCATCAGCTATTTCTAATTGTACTGAGGCCTTCAAATCTGGAATTTTTAGTGGAATTTGAGAGAAGACAACCTTGTTCCTAAGCTTCCAAATTGACCATAAATACAGGACCCTTATGATACCAAGGAATGGATGGCTATGGTGCAAAAAGAGGAAAATATCCCGTCATTTCTAGGGACAAAGCCAATATAGGAAGTGATCTAGTCCCAAAAGGGAGTGAGCCAGGGGCAAATAAAGACATGTGGAGTGGTTTCCTGCTGTCCACATCAAAGAGGACATTCGTATGCATTCGTTCTATAGAGGACTATCAAATTTATTTCTGTATGCATTCGTTCTAAGGCTCTTGTTGAGCACAAGCCACCTGTTCCATCCTTTCCTAATAACCTGAATTGCTTCCTCTTCTGAGCAATTCCAGATAGAGAAGATCTTAAGACAGTAGGCATCCAGCGGCATGGTATAATTGGTAGTAACTTCATATCCTTTACCTCCACAGAGCCAAGTTAATGTTAGAAATCAAGATCATTGCATAATTCATGCTGGGAAGAATCACAGAGAACTTGTAGATACAGTTGTTCTGTACATATGCAGCTAGATTAGCACACATGCAATATTTGTTACAGGACTTATATATAATGTTTATTCAAAAATGGTAAGAAGGTGTAGTCGACCACACCGAGCTAAACATTTGCTTCCCTAACCGTCGGAATAGACCTTTAAACCTCGGTGAAAACCAGTTCATTATATACAGAGATCAGACCATGCAGATTGGACAGTATTTCGCAACCTAATTCACAAATTAAGGTTGCTACAGTATTTTTGGCGATCTCATTGCTACAGCACAACATTGGAGAATTCTCAAAGGTTATTAATTTTAAATATAAGGTCAAGTGCTTCTATCATTGAACATGAGAAATTGTTATATGTTATGGTTATTGGTTGAGATAAAAGGAGGATTTTAACATAGCTATCGCATCTCATTGATGCATAGTTGAAGTTAAGATTTGCCACCCTGACTCTAATACTCACATCCGTATCGAGCAAAGGTTGTAGTGGTGTTGAATTGTATTGGGATGTCTAATTGTTTTGGAGCTAATCTTTTGAGCAGCATTGATGTCTACAAAGGGGGATCAGGCTTTCAAGTCTGGAAGGATGTTATCAAGCATATTCTAGAGGTAGAAGATCTCTGGGATTTGATAGATCCTCTAAATGAGAATATGATGACCAACTCTTGTTATAAGTATAGTAGCAAGATCACATTTGCATGACCTTTAAACTCAAATGAAGAGGCAAGTCTTTGAAGAAGTTACCTCTCTTTGGAACTCTTGGAGCTAGATGCGGGAGAACCGAGTATGCAAGGGTAAAAGAAGCACAGGGAATCATCACATCAAAGGTGAGTCCTACCATAAGGTTGAAATTAAGAAATAAATCTCCAAGAGAAATGTGGTCTTATTTGCTCAAACATTTTGAAGAAAAAGACTTCATCTCAAATTGATTTGTTTGACAATGAGCTCGGGAATCTCAAATTTCATAATGAATGAAGATGATGTTTTGAATTCTTCAACAAGTTTGACAACATTGTAGCTTGAGACTTGGGAGGTCTTTGGGTGTTGATCCTAATCGAAAGGTATCAAGTTCTTGCCATTGCTAGGGCTGTAATAGAAAATGGCGGTTAGAACTATTCATAAGCAATGTAGCCAATAATAGAGACGAAGTTGAAAGCATTATTAGAGATGAGATAGAATAGAAGAAAGTAGCCAAGGGAAATGATGAGCAGGTCTTTGAAATTTCAGTATGCTAGGAAAAGGGCAAACAAGATGGCGAAAAAGGGGACTTGTTTTTATTGCCATGAACTGGATATTATAAAAATAATCTGTCCTAAACTAATGAAAGCAAGAGAAAGGGGAATTTAAATGTTATACATGTGGTGGGAGGGGACATCGGGCCGCAAAGTGTCCTACTCATTAAGACTTTGGAAAAGGAAAAGGAAACGCACTTATTTAAGAAGTGCGTTTGAAAGATTCCCTCAAAAAAATTGGAAATTTTTAAAAAGAGCAAAAAATAGAGGCATTCAAGTTTTTTGGATATGATTTTTCTTGCCGATCATGAAAACGACACTTTTGAAGAGAAATACTCTAAAAAAGCATAGGACCAAAAAAAGGAAGCCATTTAGGGGGTCAAGCAGAATTTCACGGGAGCCATAGAATTTCCATTGCCAAAATACATGCAATTGAAGTAGGTTGTATTGCAAAGCGTGCATGAATACTCTCACGGTAGCGAGAACACATCGTTTAGCGTAAATAAATTCTTTAAACTTTTTTTAGAGAAGAAAGCATTCAAGTAAGTATTCACACGAGGGGGGTGACTCCGGGCAACGAGAGCTGTTGGATAGGCATATTCACCCTTATTCCTTAATCTACACCATACGTAAAGTTCCTCGTTTGTGGGGTATGCAAGTACAAAATTTGCTATACTGTATAACAAGATTCGCAAAATACTATAAGATTTCAAGCAGAATACTATATAGTGTTGATTTCATACGTGCAAAATACAATTATGAGGGGCTCTCGGCTGCCCCTCACGTCACCCAGGTGTGAATATGCACCCAAACCAAAGGGGGGTTTAAGGGGATTTTAATTTAAATGTGTTGGACCCAATGGTTGTGTTAATTAATGTCAATGGTAGTTATGTGTTGGTTGTTAATGTCAATGGTTGTTATATGTTGGGGGTTTTAATTTTTTTATATGTTGGATGTTAATGGTTTGTGTTGCAAAAAAAAAAAATTTGGCCCCTCAGGCCTTAAGGACATCACAGACCCCCTCCCCAGGTGAGACAAAAATTTTAGAATTCAAACCAAAAAAAACTAGAATTCATTTGAGGCTTTCATCACACGTAGCTTTTGAATTTCATCACAATAAAACAAATAGAACATAAGTAAAAGTTACCATAAAGATAGAGCAGATTGATCCCATTATTCCGAAAGTCATAAAGTTTGCAACACCCATACACACACATTTTTCAACCGGAATTTAACAAAGAACCTTTGGCCTCCATGGATTCTTGTGGTGAGAAACCAAAGTGGGAAACTTTTACGCTTGTTAGCACAAGGATCTAGAAGCCTCAAAATCTAAAATGCATGGTAATTTTTGCGTGCTTGCTTCATGGAATGAGCCATAAAACAATATCACAATAGCAATCCTCAGATTAATCATTTGGTAGGATGTAAAAAGCCTACCAAACCCGGCCGGAAAATTGCTGTTTTAGCATAGATAACTTAACCAAACATATCCATATCATACACTATCAAAAGATCTGGAGAGAGCTTTCCAACGCAATAAAATCATCTCAAACAGAGCTACGGATCAAAAGTTATGATAAGAAATGTGTGTTGCGGAAAACCGCACTACATCGCCCTTCATGTGCCCATTATGCACCACACACACAAAAAAGAGGGCTTTTTGTTGTGAGCCATTGGTTGTTGACCATTATGCACCACACACACAAAAAAGAGCTTTTGTTGTGAGCCATTGGTTGTTGACCATTATGCACCACACGCACAAAAAAAGGGCTTTTTGTTGTGAGCCATTGGTTGTTGACCATTGGAAAAAAGGCTAAAATCAATGGCTTAAATGGTGCACTCTAGATATACGCATTAGTACATCCATTTGAATACATCACGAAATCATAGGAAAACCTTAGTGAAAAGCGTACAAAAACACAAAGAAAACCCCATGTTATTATGCTACATATTCATATTAAATAGTGTTACCAAAAGTTGTTACATAGCACTATCTCGTATAAGGTCTTTAAATAACGGGGCATGTCACGTAACCAATTTTGGAAGAATGTTTCAAGTAAGAAATAGTCGGTGTAAATGCAGTATAAATTTATACCGACAAAGTTGAAATGAAAACACAACGGTATAAATTTATACCACGGGTGGTGGGTCCACCAGTCCACAAGACTCTCATCACCTTGAGATTTTGTTTTCCTTGATGTCTCAAAGATCGTTCTTACGTATGCATTCATACGTATGCATTTGTTTGATAATTTGAAGTACTTGACTGCTTGTATTGACCATAAATTGTAATAATAGGCGTCCAAGTCACAATGTCTTGATGTCAAAAACTAGAGTTGCCTCGCCCAAGCTCTATCTTAACAATTAGCCGACATTGTATTTAGCACTTTTGGAGCTTGTGAAAGGCATCTTGAATTTGATTAAATCTTCAACTTTAATATGAATATTTTCTAGCTACCAATTAAGCTGCTGAGAACTTAATGATAAATTCGAATTTGGTCAATCCAATCACAATCAAAGCTTGAAAGAGCTTACCAAGAAACTACAATGGAAGAACCCTATTAAATCTTTCGTAGTTTTATTAGAAAGGAACCTTAACCTTTTCTTACAAAACCCAACACACATATTACTTTGAATCAAAAGAACATGTGATCGTTTTCAATTAGTGCCAACTCCTTGGCGATTAAAGTGTTGCGTAACCTTGAATAAGCACACATAACACATGGCGGTAACACTTTTGCGCAGATGGGCCATGCTTCCTTTTGGCTAGCATATGCGAAACTTCTCGTCTGAATTGTACCATTGTGCCACAGCTGAGATGAAGGTTTACACTAGGATTGAGACCATTATTACACCTTAAGTAACTTTAGAGTTTTTGAAAGTAACAACATAGTTACATCGTTCTCAATCTCCTTGCGCATATCTGTATAAGTGGAACCTTCTTGAATCTTCAAAAGCCAATCTCACTTATTTTGCCAAGGTCTTTCTCTGAAAAAGTTAAAGCTATTTTTGTTGATCCATTTCTCAATGGAATCTCTCTCCCACTTTGCAAGAACTAATGGGGCGGAGCTGAGATGAGAACTTTGTAAAAATTTACCTCGAGCAAAGTTCTCATCTCAGCAAGGCCTGGAAGGAGTTGGCGAAGATGGGGGTTTCAACTCGAGGATCTTTGCATACCAAAGTTGGTTAATGAGATTCAAAATGATCTTAATCTAGACAGATTTGGTGCAAGTATAGAAACAAAATGATCCTCGCAACATAGTCATCCTGGCAACAACCATTGGAAACTTAGTAAAGCTGGAAAGAACATGACATTCTAGGTTGACTATATTTGGAGATATACGTGGCTTTTACACGGTGCCAAGTTGAAGCAATAGTCTTGGAGATCTTAAAGGGTTATCGAGGGCATTTACCGAGGTGGATGCGATGTTTTTAAAGTCTTGTCCATGGCGTTGTCTCCTTTCTTTTGCCCCTTATTACTTTTAATTTTGGGGCTTGTGGTGTACTTCAAATACTTGATCCATGTGATGCCTTTCTTTCTTCATTGTGTAAACTCATGCTTATCCGTGCAAATGATTTGGATAGCTATTATTCTTTGATACATTTATATGGGTTGGCATTGCAGTACTAGTTTACCGGATCAAGGCGTGTGGGAAACTTGATTTTTAAGCAAAGATTGAAGAACTTCCCAACCACTCTCGAGAAAATTTTGATCCTCAGAGAATGAAGTCTTCTTGCATCGTAGAAAATCCCTCAGGTCAAGTGGACGGAGCCATGATGTATTGTTCAAGGTTCTCTTCCCCAACCACTTTTGAGAACTTTTTTGATCTTGTAGAATGAAGTCTTCTTACATCAAGAGGGAAATTCTATCGGTCATGTGATTGGAGCTATGATTCATTGTTCAAGTTCTTAAGTATTACAATTTAGCGTAATTTGAATCCAAACACTTTCTATCAATCAAAAGGCGTGCTGCATTGCATTGTCTAAGTTCCGGCGTTAGCCCAAATGCCCGGCATTTGCAAGTTTACCATGGGATGAAATGCCAAAAATGTACGAATCTCAATCACAGAAAGTTACATGCTTTTGACAAAATTGTTTGTTTGATTCATTTTGCGATGTAGCATATGCGATTATGGCGTATATTCATGCTGCATGCAACACTTGGTAGGCAAATATGAATATCAAGATTTCCTTGTAGACAAGTCACCATGTAAATTCATCTTTGGTGGAATGGGGTTGAGATGCAAGGTGGCTTTTGTTCCTGTAACTAAGTCCCGTTGGGACGCAGCTTGTTTTCGTAAGACCCCTACTATTGTGGCACAAATTCAGGCCATACAATTTGAAAATCAAGGGCAGAGTGTCACATGAGATGCGAGGGCTGCAAATCGAAAACTAGCCAGCCCATTGTGTATAATAAGAGATAGGATGAGAACACAAAGAAAAGGATACCGAGTTTGAGATGGCTATTTCATCGAAGAACTCATGTGCTATGAGTCCATCTCGGGTTTATCAAACAAATTAGCGAAGTATATACCTCTTCATTATTTAATTAAGGGTTTGAACGTTGACTTGAACTCCTTATTTTTTAGCACGTCGGTCATCTAACAGGCAGCCAAATTTCTATGGAGGTTTAGCTTTTATCCTTCAGTAAAATGTTTCATTTCCTTCTTTGTCAACCTCAAGCGTACACCAGCTAACATTCTTCAACCTGGTGGTCATCATGATGGTGCTTCCCATCAAGTTTTTGTTCCATAGTCTGAAACATACTGGTATGGGATGAGCAAAGCATGCCTACACCTACATGTCAAGGGGTGTGTTGGACGCAAAGAAGTTGTTGATAACAACCGGACTTATGAAGGTGCGGGACAACCTTCATATTTGGTTGATGATTCTAATGAGGTGCAACAATATAGGACAATGGTGAGCATACTACTAATAATGGCTGAAGGTATGGTGAATGCTTATCCACCGGCATGAGTTCTCCAAATGCCAAGCCCGACAATTAGTGTGGCAAGTGATTCTTAAATGGGCCCTCGAAACACGGACTGAAAGATACCACGTCATTCGTTGTGAAAGTGAGAAGAGCGATTAGAAGGAAAGCTTTTAATGCCCTCGTAAAATTAGAAGATGGTTGTCTTAGAACTGTGAATGATCTTAGAGAGCATCAAGTAAATCTTCTAGACCAATCATGTCTAACCTGCCCACATTAGCTTGCATATAACTTGGGCTCCATCCTTGGTTTGGCATGGGCCGTCCTTGGTTTGTTGTACAATTAAAGCGATCTCCCTATTCCTTCTACAACTTAATTTCTTTATGATGGCAAATTCAACAAGAATCTAGGGAATGGCCTACCATGCGAGGCATCATGTTAAAACCGATTTTTTGGTAGATTTAGTATTTAGTTGACAAGTGCATTCGGCTTGATTAGTTTAGTGCTAAGATTATTGTTCTCCATGCTTAACAACATTATATCTTGTTTAACCAATGCAACGAATTAAGACCTACCATTCCATGCATACTTTTTAGTTATTTTGGGGTGTTTTCAAAGTGCACATGCTATTACATAGTGCAACCTTTGCAATCCTCACTTTATAATTACAGAGGTAAGATTGAACATGCCAATTGCTTAATGACATGCCAATTGCAAAATGTTGACAAAAAATGATGGCTTCAATTATAGCTAAGTAAGATTTGCACCTAAATTGATCACATCAAATTATAAATAAACTAAATCTAAATTGTTATTTAATACTCATAAATTTTGTCAAATTGAACAAATAAGTGGATATGGTTTACACTTGAACAGTTTGGACCTTAAGGCGACATTCCCTTGCCATCATAAATTCACTTCTTGCTTTGAACTTGACTTTAGGGTCTTCTCATGTACGTCATGTAGAGTGCTTGCTTGCATATATGTTCAACCACCACATCAAATAGTTGAGTACGTTAACTCATTTTAATTTGACAATGGGGCAATCATAAGTTTGATGGGTAAAAGATAGCTAGATCGATGCCATGCTTCATAGTGGGCTCAGCTTTCCCATGGAATTGATGTAAATTATTCAAGACATAATACGGACACTTTCTACGCATAACACACACAATCTTCTTCCTTTTATCCTAATGAATGTTTAATCTCTTTTCTCTGCGACTCTAGCTTCATCAAATAATTCCAACGAACAAAATATATATAGGGCAAAACATAATAATGTTTTGCCAACTCAGAATGACCCAACCAATTCCTCAAGCCGCATTCTTTGAGACTAGAAGCAACAAACCTAAGCTATGGAGGGCGACCATTGCGCCACTACTACCACCGTAATCCCGGTAGACATGCAAACCCAAAACGCGAGAGGCTGACTCTCAACTTCACTAACGCCACGACACTCTTTCATTGTGCATTAAAAAGCAATGGCCGAGTACAAAAGTCGAGGCACACTGGGACGAAGGCACCATCCTTGGCGAGATGTCAATGCTCCGCGTTCACCAACCTCAACATGATACTCGGGCAAATAGAAGAAGTGGTGAAGCAACCACCAAGCGAGTTCCCCGCGAACACGGGCGATAATCCTCTTCGGCGACGCCCGGCTCCCTCCATATTCAATCACAAATCTAAATTCCAACTCAAATCTATCTATCTAGCCTTGTTCCCAACCCTGCAGGTTACGCTGGTTTTTATTGTGAACCAAATAGCTTAAAGGCCGGGACGGCGCCTTCTCAAGGTTTCTTTTGTGATTAAGTCGGTTTGGCGTTAGTTTGGCCATGGCGGCGGGGATCTCCACCAAGACACAAGAGGGTACTTGAGATTTGTAAGATCCGTGTTGATTTAACAAGGCTAAAAGTCGGTAGGGTGCTCGCTATTTTGGAGAAGATAGGCCATGTTGGCCTTCAAGCGGATGAAATGTACCTTACGGGCGAGGATTTGATCTATCCGGGGGACAATATTCTATACATCCCCCGAGGTAAACCGCTTCCAATTTTTTTTGGATCTTTGAAAAGCTCTATTGTCGGATCTGCACAACTGTTTTCATTTTTTTTTCCGTGAATGCTTGCCCTTTTATTTTTATTGTTTTGATGTTCATTCATTCAAGTCTGTTTTGAATGTTGCATGCCCAGTTATTTGGAGCCCGGATCCGTAGAACGTGTTTGGATTCCTTATTGATGCTTTTACATATCAACCACATGAATTCTGATGAACCCTTCCACGCGTCTCATGAACTTGAAGCCGCAGAATCGCAAGCAACCACTAGGCCGTATCATCGATGGCCACAATAAAATAGAGTACTCAAAAATCTTGTTACCTGCCTCCGTCCTTAGTACAATCTACCCCACGGCCGAAGGGATATGTCCTCTAACTTCAAGAACACGGTCTTGCTTCGAGGTTCTCCATCAATAGCGGGGAGTTAGGGTATTCCATGATTTGGTTGCCTTGATCGCTATATGGATGGACAAAGCTCAGACACCACATTGGCTTGAAATTAGAGTATGCTCTTACCTCTGACATTATAGAAACTTGCATATGAGAACTTCCACCTGGCATGCGAAGGGGCAAGCAGCAACGGAAGTCGAGATGGTTCTGACGGGGCGAGGGTTCTCAAGGTACTTAGGTCGACTGAGGTGATGGTGATGATCATGATGAGATTCGTTCTCAAGGCAATTAGGTAAAATGTTGAACATGAATATCACATGTTGTGATCTTGTGAACCCTCCTCAGGATCAGATTCGTCTCAACTGGTATGTGGCTGTTTGGCCCCTTGGCATGAGTAGATTACTTCTCATCAGCAAGATTCTGTGGCATGTGAAGGGGCAAGCAACAACGAAAGTTGAGACGATTCTGATCCAGGGAGGGTTCTCTGTTAATTCTTATGGACAGGATCTCCGACAGCCCAAGCCTCTGCGAATGATCAATCAGCACTGTCTTCCGATGGGTCTCTGCGCATCTGGCTGATCCAAGTACCTCTATATCTTCGCTGCAGTCCGGTACATCTGTATCTTCTCTACAGTCCGGTTTGTATCCCAAAACCGTCCGACTCCTTCACGCTTTCTGCCAAAAGAGACCGCGATGTCGATCAAGCTCTTCCCTTTTTGTGTTATTCTCGACCACCGCTTTCTTCAATGGCCGACATGTGGGCTATGGATCTTGACCACGTGCGAGTTTGGATTTAACTTTGTCATTCTCCCCTCGGCTGTACAACTTGTGATTCCTACTTGCCCCTTTGCAACCGAGTTTTGGCTCGGTGAGGCCTTGGTCAAGACATGCGCTTGTTGCAATCTAGTAGGAATGTATTTCACATCTATTTCTCCTTTATCTACCTCATCTCGAATGAAATGGTGATGGATCTCTATATGTTTAATGCGTGAATGACATACGGATTTTTACTCATTGCTATCCAGCTCTTATTGTCACAATAAATTGTTGTAGCTCCCTACGCATGATTTCCCTAACTCCTTGAGCATTCTTCGCAGCCAAATGATTTACGATCTTTGCGGAGATCTTTGCCACATACTACCTTACGCCTTTGGACGATAGCGCATTCTTGCTTTTTGCTCGTCCAAGATATTTGCTGTATCCCCAAGTTTGCAAAGATACCGGATGTTGACTTTCTATCATCAATATCTCCTCCCCAATGCATCTGCATATCCAACAGTTTGTTTTCCATGTTCCTTTTAAAAAGCACGGCCGTGAGTTAAAGGTACCTTTCGGATACCTAAGAACTCTCTTAGCTGGCTATCAATGCTCCTTTCGGGATTGTTCAAAAATCTGCTTAGAAGATTAGCGGCATAAGTGATGTCCGGCCTTGTGCTATTTCGACATACAATAGACTCCCCACTAATGATACGTAGGGTCGGCTACCATTCCTTCTTTTTTTTCCTCATGTGTTTTGGGCACATTTTCCCACGATATTCTTGTTCACGGAGCTATTGGTATTTTTTGCGGCATTACAATCTACCATTCTGAATTTGACTAGCATTTTCTTGATGTATTGCTCACGGTGAGGTACGATACTCCTTGCTTCCTATCTCTTCTCACTTCCATTCCCAATAGCTTCCAGATCTCCAAGATCGGTCATGCGGCGACTTCTCGGCAACAATTTGCACTTATCTAGAAGAACTTTGTCATTTCGGCAATGGCGCAATCATCAACATATAAGGCCATTATTAGGCACTTACTCCCTTCCTTCTTCATGTAAAGATTACCTTCAGTTTTTAATTTAACAAGCCCATTAGCAACCAAAAAACTGTTTATGCATAAGTACCACTGCCTAGATGCTTGTCTGAGTCCATAAATAGCCTTTTTCAACTTGCATACCAAATCATCACCTTGCTCGTACCCATGGGGCTGCTCCATATAAATCTCTTCTTCTAATTCTCCATTCAAGAAGGCGGTCTTGGCGTCCATGTGACTCAACTCCATGTCATTAATTTTACGCAATTGCTATAAGGACTCTCAAACTAGTCATCTTAACAATGGGTGAAAATGTGTCTTTGTAATCTACACCTTCTAATTGTGTGTACCCCTTAGCAACTAGCCGAGCTTTATACCTTTCTATTGATCCATCCGCCTTCCTTTTAAGTTTGTAAACCCATTTACTCCCTACAACATTCTTGCCACTTGGCCTTGGTACCAACTCATATGTTCCAGTTCGTTTGAATGAATCTAGCTCATTCTCCATTGCTTTCCTCCACATATTTGCGTCTGACCTTGTGACTGCTTATTCTACAGTCTTTGGTTCCAAAATGCAGGACAAGATCTTAGGCTTTGGAGGTCTTGTTGTCTTGCCGCTTTCTTTTCTCCCAAATGTTTCTGTATCAAACGGAAGTTGAGATTTGAGACGTTCAACTTCAACTGCGCCAGAGTCTGATTGTACCTCTTCGATTTCTTCATTTGCTACATCACTACTTTCCTCCCCACGGGCGCCCAGTTTCGATTACCTTTGTCGGTCTCTAAGACCTCATGCACCTCCTTCCGCTCGATGTCGGTACATGTGGCGCACTATCAGCCTCCATGGCTTCATGCACCACATCGGTTCTATGTTTGCTTGCATGTCCACGAGGCTCAACTTCATCATCCTCGGAATCAACTTCCACGGGCAAATCCGATGTTCGCCGAACCATTTGTTGCTCCTTCACTTACCTCGGCTCATGTTCCAAATATTCCACTGGGTACCCATTCCATTATTTCATGACGCTAAGTGCTTTCCTATCCTTGTATAAGACATTTTCATTGAAGATCACATCTCTCGCTAACATGTATCTTGGCGTATTGGGATCATATAGCTTTTGTAACCATTTGTCTCCTCGTCATACCCCCACGGGAATGTGCATATGCTTGGTCATCCAATTTCCTTCTCAACTCCTGGGAGGTACCAACATATGCGCCAAGCATAAGTAAACCCTAAATCTTTTCACGGATTGTTTTGTCAAAATTGTTGCGGTACTCCCCTTTTGCAGCACTAGGCAACCTATTTTGGATGTGGCGGTCTGCTGCCACCGCTTACGCCCACAAGCTATTAGGGGCGACACTGCATGCTTAAGCATGGATCTTGCCGCATTCATGATAGTGCGATTCTTTTCGTTCGCCACACCGTTACTGCTGCGGTGTATATCTACATGTATCTTTGCCTCTTTATCCCCGTAGCCCGACAAAACACTCGTAAAATTCATCCGACCTATATTCCCCTCAAGGTGGGACCTCAAACATTTAACCTTAAGTGATGTTTCCCTTTCAACTTCTGCAACATAAAGTCTGAAAGCATCAAATACTTGGTCTTTGGATCGCAAGAAATAACATTTAGTTCTCCTACTATAATCATCAATAAACGTTGCAAAATAAGATTTTGATCCCAGACTTTGCACTTGCATCGGACCACAAACATCTGAATGAACTAATTCGAGCAATCCATGTGCTCAAAAGATTATCCTTTTCTGCAATTCTAATGCTATTGTAATTTGCATGTGCCAATCTTAAATGCCAAGTACGCAATTTATCTATGGGCGACACTTTATTGATTGATTTGATATCTAATTCAAACAAATTTCCCCTTCTTTCAGCATCAAACAATTTCACACCATCCTTAATAAACTTGCAACCATGCTTATGGAAAAATAAATCAAAACCATTGTCAACAAGATTGGCAACCGAGACCAAGTTAAATAACATTTCAGGTGCAAACAAAGTATCGGGCAATTTCAAAACGTCCTTGCCTTCCCTCGATACCTGCAATTCCCCCTTTCCATGCACCTTTTGAATTGTGCCATTTCCCATTTGCACCTTTGAACGCTTGCTTGGTCCAACATTCCTTAACAAGTCAGAAGTATTGACTATGGAGACTTCAGCTCCCGAATCTAGAGTCAAAGTGTTAGTTTTATTCAATCCTCCTTTAAAATTCACATTTGACACTATGGAGCCTTTAGATTTGAATTTAGAGTTTAACTCCTTTACCTTTTCCTCCGTGAGTGCTCCAATCATTGCCGTCTCCTCTTTATCACCTTCGGTTTCACCTCGGCCTTAGCGAGGCGATGCTCGACCCCTTCCTGCGTGCATAGAACCCTCGTCCGCGACTCCATTTTTAGCGATTCGGACATTACGCCTTTATATGTCGTATTCATCACATCCGTAGCTAACTGGATTTGTGCTCTTCCTCTTCCTAAACTACGCCTTACGGCCCGACCTCTTTCACTGCATATAATCTGGCGGGTGTTCCTCTCCATGGGATTTCTCCTTTGCACACTCTTTCGCAATTCTTTCTTGTTCCATTTCTGTTCTAATTGCCTCTCTGACCTTATCAAGCGTCGGTAGTCGCCCTAACCAACCTGACTAAATCTTTGTAAGAATTATGAAAAGCTTCGTGTTAATGCCAATACCTTGCTTTGTTGAATACTTTACTCCAGCTCCCTCCAAGTCATGAAACAATAAGTGCAATCGCCCGTGTCAGTGTCACTTCACCACCTTTCTCAAGCGCAAGCTGCGCGACACTGCATCTCAATACTTCTATTTGCGAAGAAGTCTTCGCTTCATACCTTTCAAGAAGGTATTCCCACATCTCGGAAGGAGATTTGTGCTGAATTTCAAGCACTATGTCTCCTCCCAATTTGGCCATAATGATTGCCTTTGCAATCTCTTCCTTCTCATCCGGCTCTTGGATGTTTCTTGACCTTCTCTCCTTTAGAACTAGAGGTTTCCTTCTTTACTCTCTTTGGGTGCCCGGTTGATTTCCCTTTCACTACAAGCTCCCACAATTTGTCAACCTTGAGGCTTGTGTGATCATGGCCTTCCACAATTGGAAGCACTGCTTCATCTCCTTCGAAGACTTTGGTCTTCCTTTCGAGATGCGTTAAAGCAAGCCTCGGGCCATATTTGCGCTCTGATACCCTTTGTTAATTCTTATGGGCCGGGATCTCCGAGCAGCCCAAGCCTCTGCAAATGATCAATCAGCACTGTCTTCCGATGGGTCTCTGCGCATCTGGCTGATCCAAGTACCTCTATATCTTATTTGCGATGCGGTACATACATTGTCTTCTCTGATCCGGTTTGTATCCCAAAACCGTCCCGGACTCCTTCGCTTTACGCCAAAAGAACCACGATGTCGATCAAGCTCTTCCCTTTTTGTCGTATTCTCCTGACCACCGCTTTCTTCAACGCTGACATGTGGGCTATGGATCTTCGACCACGTGTACATGCTGGATTTAACCTGTCATTCTCAAGGCACTATGGTCGAATGAGATAATAGTAATGATCAATAGAAGATTCTCAAAGCACTTAGTTCGAATGTTGAACTCAACTCTGGAGATAATACGCAACCAAAGGTTTTAATGCCAATGTCCAGTGTCAAAGGCATCCCAAACAAAGTGGTAGTTTGATTGAAATCCATACATTTTATTCCAAGGATATCAAGTTGAGTAGCCTCTCCAATAACTACACATTTCTGTAGGTTGAAGTAGATTCTAGAAACATCACTAAAACTATTAATCAGCTTAGTGAAGAACTCAATATTGTTTGTCTCATTCAACAAGAAGCTAAAGGAATTATCAGCATATTGCAATAATTTCAATTGGTTCAAATTATCTGGAAGTCTCAAACCCTTTAGATTACCAACATTTTGATGATACAAGATAGCTTTTGTAAGTTGCTCAGCAACCATAATGAAAAGGTTTGGGGCTAGAGGATATCCTTGCCTAGCCCTCTTATTCAAAGAGAAGAATCTACCAGAAGAATTATTTATCAACACAGAAACTTGAGCTCTGTAGTTTAAACCAAGAACTAAATCCACTAACTTGGAAGGGAAGCCAATCTTCTTCAATGCACGATCTACAAAATCCCACATTACAATATATAAAGGCTTTGGAAAAGTCAAGTTTGAGCTGCTTGCTTCGCTAGAGATCAACACCTTCTTTTTCTTTGTGTGGCTTTGGACAATATCTTGCCATATGTCCTTTAGTCTTTGTGGTAGCGAATGGCTTAACGGCTTCTTCCCTAAAGAAGCTTCACTTTTGCCCTTCGTTACTAGGAGGATTATTTGAATTGCTTGAAGCAATTCGGGGATGTTGTTTGATCCCCTATACTTATTTTCCATCTTCCTTTGCTTTCATTCTTGGAAACATCGGGGAATTAGGTTGGGACTTTTTATTCTCATCGTCCCCTTCATCCTTAAGGCTACTTGCTAATGTGCGCACCAAGGACTTTGTGGCCTTAAAGTCCCCCGGAGACATACTTGCCTAATGTGTGCTTTTAAGGGCAGCGATCTTTAAGACCATCCTCATAATAACTTACTTGCATCGGGTTGAGATATCGTAATCCTTGCCAATATACCCCTAAAGGGTGTTAATATACTATTGCAAGGATCCAATTTGTCTAATACTCTTAAGTTGACTCAAGGCATGATGCTCATCATAGTGTGGAGCATATTCTTGTTTAAAGAATTTGCAAAAGTCCGCCCCAAGAGTCAACCTCAACATCTCTCTCCATAGCGGACTCCACCAAGAGGCTGACATCCTCCCCGAGTTGCAATGCATGCAACATTCTATCGGCACCCTTCTTATTGGTGGCCTAAAAAAAATATGTTTCGACCAACTAAGCCATCCGGATGGCTTGTTCAACAGTTTTAGATCATTTAAACTCGAGATGATCTCTTTTTCCTAAATCCTTAACCTCTTCTGTTGATAAAATTCCATGAACTCCAGCTTCCTGATCTAGATGAGGTTGGATTAGGCCCGCAGCTCTAGCTCCTTGAGCTTGACTAGTTTGGCCAACATTTGGGACTCCTTGAGCCTGATTACTATGATCTTCCTGTATTTTATTCACATTAGTGCCCCCCGGGCTTTTTTTCACTAATTGTTTGATAGTATCCAACAACTTTGTCTGTGCTTAACCATCTGAAGCTGCAAGTCCTTGAGCTATTTATTTGTGTGCATTTGCTCAATCATAGTTTTTTGCAACTTGCCCCATTAATTCTCTAATCCGTGCATTTGCATAATCTAACTTCCCCTGGTAACTCCCCCCTAGAAGTTAAATGGATTTGAATCAATGGTTTTATTAGGAGAAGGGATATCTGAGAAAGTTTTTCAAACTCCTTTCCTTCTCGGCGGAAGAAGAAATCTCCTTGTTTTCGGTTCCTCGTCGTGAGGTTTTCCCTTATTATCGATCTGGAGTTTGGATGCTCCGTACCTCTTCTTCGATAGGAGCTACTTCATCCAAATCTATATTTTCTCCTTCCTCAGGGATTAGAAATGCTAATTCCATCAATGGATCAGCCACCACATCCATCTCTCTCCATCCCAATTATCAAACTCTTGCTCTCGATACCTTCGTTTATAAACTTGGGCTTCACCACAGTAGCGATATCGCATCCACCAGCGGCCTTCGGCTCCCTCGAGTCACGACTCCCCATTAGTGCATAAAGCCCCGGCTTTGCCGGATCGTGAATAATTTGTGCAAGAACCCTTGGTTCTTCCGGAAGCTCAACATGATCCGTCTCTGGTACAATTTGCTCAAGCAAGGTTGCTTGGTGGCAGAAAACAGCCCGAGCTAGAATTCAAGAGAATCGGGGCTGAATTATCCCCCCCTCTCCCGACTGAATTATCTAGCCCCCATACGGTACGTACAATCGCCTCCCCTCCCCGAGGAAGAATCAGACCCCCCTCCCACCATACGCATGCATCGATTTTTTATTTTGTGGCATCTGCTCCTTCATCGGAAGACCCCCCGTGTTTTACGCATCCGCATCCGCATCGCTCACACTAAAAGGTATTTTCACTATGCGGCGGGGAGAAGGGGAGGATTCTTAGGGGAGGATGGAGGATTCTTCAAAGGGGGAGGGCGGGATAGATGGTCGAGGCGCTTTGTCGGATAATTCGTCCGGGGAGGGGGGAGATAATACAAACTAGCCAAGCTTTTCCTCTACAAAATGTATGCTCGGCTCTCTTCCAATCGAATTCCTTTATCTTGCTCGGAACCTTGTTACGGCAATTACTGACATAAACCGGGAGCCGATTTGGCCAGCTCTTCCTCCTAAGGTCAAGATCAACCTCTAGCGGCCCATGGCACCATTACCCAATCCGGTTGGGTCTGCAGGTGAATAGGTCAAAGCTTTTTGCTTCGATCTCTTTTGGTTGTTCCTCGGTGCTATTAAACACTTAACCATACCAAACTTATTAATTCTTGTCCCTTTTATCCATGTTCATAACACCTAGATTCAAAGCGTGGTGATTTGGAGTTGATTTGGAGCAATTTTTGAACTAATCGGCATTGAATTGAAGGATTGATGAGTGATGTGAGGAGATATATTGAGGAGGGATGTCATCTAAGGTCATTAGGGCGGTTTAGAGCGAAGTCGATTTTATAATCCTAACAGATTTGGAGTAAGCCGCGGCCTAGTCCATAGACATGTTGCTATCTCTTTTGCTTCTTGTTCAATTTGACAAGTTTCTAATGTCGTCAATTAGTGATTTAACATTTGGTATACGCTATGCGAGTTGGCCGCTTTTAACCTTTGCTTTGCCAAGTGGCCCAATCTGAGGCATAGCAAAGCGGGGCTTCTCAACCGTTGTTCCAATAGAAACAAGCGAGAACGATATGGAGCTTGTAATACCGCCCGTCCAGCGAAGGTGTGCGTCCATCCCGGGCGGCGAGAATGCGATGGAAAGGTGCTCGACTTTAAGGTGGCGTTGGGACAGGTCCCAAATAATATTGCGGATTGGCCTTCCTTTGTGCGGTGGCTTAAGGAAAAGCGGTGTCAATGAAATCCTGCATCGGGATGGTTGGATGGAAATTCCAACCCATGAAGCCTAGCAAGCTGGAGCCCTCTCAGACGCTGAATTTGCTTGCCATGTCAGGAAAAGAGTCGCCACCGCCACAAATGAGTGCGAGGTGTGTATAATTTCAATCGGAAGCGAAATCTTTGGCAGCGATTGTTTTTGCTTACCCTAATAAATAAGTCCGAGTAGTAGGTCTTCTCGGGTTACCTAAAATTTAATGGCTCTTTTTGATAGAGCTTTGTAGCACATGCCAAGGAGTAACCCATGTTGGATTCACTCTCCTGTAGAGCCCACTTTTAGGAATCGACTTAAGTTTATTTGTCATGCTTTTATGTAGGGTAATTTTATTTGCATGTATTTTTTGTCTGTAGGAATATAAGAACATAGAAGATGTTTTTCTCACTTCCTCCCTTTTTCTATATTCCATTCGTCTTAGATATTTCTTGAGATATTAATGTTTGCATTGTTACGTGCATTTCTTGGATTGAAATCATGTTCTTTTGTCGAAATTAGTTGCATTTGGCCATAAAACAAGTGAGAAATGCTTTCGTAGTATGGATTGTTGGGCTCCTAATATCAATCAACTAAAAGGTCTGAACTCCTTTTTTCTAACTCCCTTTTCCCCAAGGGCATTGGCCATAGCTATGGCATCTTTATACATGGCGGGTTTTTCTGTTTTTTTTGTTGATTTTTTTTGTTTCTCATTCTAACTTAAATCTGTTTTGAATGTTGTAGGCCCGGTTTGTTGGAGCCCGGGATCTGATAGAAGAACGTGTTTGGATTCCTTGGAAATACCATTTGTGTTTACGTTTTTGTTCGTTTGTGCATGTATTTTGTCCTATGGGAATATAAGAAGATAGAATATGTTTTTCCTCACTTCCTCCCTTTTTGTATATTCCATTCGTCTTACTTATAAGGAATGAACCCGCCAAATTAGTTGGTATGATCCTTATGGTCAGAATATGTCGAGTCTGCGGTTATTGTGAATACTATGCGCAAAACTCGACTGGTTAACCACCCATATCTATTCTTATTATGGTTTGAATCTTGTTCATAGGTAAATGATAGGGCCCTTGCTTGTAGTCCTTTCTTGCAGCGGTTAAAGGAACAAATAAGCTACTCTCGTCAAACTCAACTTAAAAGCGAGAGATAAATCTATATGTTACGTTAGAGCGAGTTTTTTTTGTTTACATTCTCGTAAGACAAGAGATTTTTTCCTCACGGAGGTTCTTACAACTTTGTTTTATGGCCTCATAGTTTGTGTCTTTTGTTTCCTTTTACGTAGTCCCTTGTCTATTCTTTTTTTTTGTGTGGAGTGCTAAGGCTACCCCGATTGGAAGATTTGAGAGATTAGCTTTGCTCGGAGTTTTCGGTTGGCATACGGGGCGTCGCAAAAAAAGCGAGATCACCGGCCACATTGTTGTAAAGGAATGGCATCAACTCCACAATGTGGCGTCCCCTACTTCGTATACGGTGCACTCACCGTGATACAAGCAGGAGTTCATCCCCATACCAGCTCCATGCTAATACTGGGGCCCTCCACATGACACCGCAGAACCGCCGGGTTCCGGTGGGAAGAGTGGAAGGGTCATTGCACCGTCTTCCTCGGGGGCCTACCTAGGCTGCGGAAGCGTAAACATACATGTCGGTAGCACATACATCAACATCATGTGACCATCTCGAAGGATGGTCCTCCACATATCTGCATAGACAAATATCGGCACATCACATGGGGATCCTACCCAAGGCTCGGACTCAAAGGATGATCGGCGGCAGGTCTCCAGAGTTCATTGCGGACGGAATTCATGGCAATGGATTTGGCGGCATGGCAGCATGGCTTAGGGTTGTCCACTCCATCCGCCCCTCCCCGTGCACACTTTGCGGAGGCAGTGGTCCGACAAGTGTCGGGGACTGGATCAGTAGCCCCGGATGCATAGCCAAAAGGGCTATTCACGGGTTCCATCTCCCGGGTTCCGGGGGGCGGTAGGGATCACTCCCTCGAGAGGTCTACATGTCGACTCAAGGTGACTAGAGGGGCCATTGCCCCCAGATTCGGTGAACCCACCGGAAAGTGTACACCACTTCACGGGTGTCGAGCCCATGCCTTACCCGCACTCGGTGGTAAGCCATTAGACCTAGTCACAATGATCCCCGGTAGCACTAACACACCATAGGGATCGTTCAAGAGTCGAACAACGAACCTCCTTCTCGACCCGGTCGCCCCTTCACCCACATCCCTATTGTGGCTCTTGTGCACTGGCGAGATCTACGATTGTGCTAAAGAGGCTACTCTAGGAGCATCAACTACAAAGCTTTAGGTCTCTACCCCCCTTCCCAATACAAGGAGTTCATAGAGATACATCATCCATATACATCACAGAAGAACTAAAGAACAAGATCTAATCTACAACATAGAGTTAGGTTCTTTAGTTAGAATCGCTATCTAGAGATCTAGAGGGCTGTTATGGGCAATTTAATAGGCTAAACCCTCGATTCTAGGACTAAAATAGGGTTTAGACTATCTAATTGGCCAAATACTGATCCTTGAGAGGCTCCTCGACCTGAGCTCGACCATCCCTGAAGCTTTCGAATCTAGAGGAACTAAGGGTGCAATTCTCCCAAATGAAGTGCAGGATGCGGTTTTAGCTGTTGAGGCAGCCCAAAGCAGAAGTTCAAGCCCTAAAATCGAAAAATTGGGCTAGTTAGGGTTTTCTACCCTATATAGACAAGGGGTTGGCTAGGGTTTCCAATTATCCCCTTTTGGCATGTGGGATAATTGGAAATGGGCCCACTTGCCTTTAAGGGCTAGGTGGCCAAATGTGCACACATGGAAATGTGTGCCCACATTAATGTGTACATTGGAAAATGTGCACATTAATTGCACCTATGGGTGTGGCCCACTTGGCATGAAGTGTCCACTTGAAATGTGTGCCCACATTAATGTGTACATTGGAAAATGTGCACATTAATAGTTGCACATATTTCTCGGCAAGTTGCCCCTAGGGCTACTCACTGGCTACACGCTAAGCGTACCGCCACCGGTGGAGGGCGTGTATGCGGCGTGGCGGCGATGCGGATATCGCCCCGGGCGTGCACCGCGGCCGGCGTCACATTCTCCCCACCTTGAAATGATCCGTCATGACATCGTGGGTCTCCCCACCTTGGGATCAACCTAAACCGCAACAACTTGATACATCGATCGCTACTATAATTCCTACACATTTATTAAAATTACCTTAAGGTAATATTTTTATGACATTATCACATTACTAGTAATGGTGCCCAGCGTTGCTGGGCAAATATTGGGAACATTTGTGGATGGAAACCTATTCAGCTTAGACTCATTAACCAAGTCCATCATATCTAGGCTATAAGAGGTGTGCATTTGATAACCTTCCCTTTGCTCTATCCTGCATATCCTTTTTTCCTCATTTTTTCTTACACTTTCTTTTTCCCTTTTCTTATTTTTCCTGCACATTTACTTTTCTCCTTCTCTCTCTTTTTTTTTTTTTTTTTTTTACCCTCTTCTCCCTCCTCTTTTCCTTCCTTTTCTCCTTCTCATTTTCCTTTTCCTTTCCCCTTTTTTTGGCTTTTTTCCTTCCCTTTTCACCTTTCTCCACCCTTCCCATTTTTCTCATGCTCTTTTTTCCCTTTCCTTTTCCCATTCCTTTTGCTTTTCTCTTTTCCCTTCCCTTTTCTCATGCCCTTTTTGCATTCCCTTTTCCCCACCTTTTTTTTATGTTTTTCTTCCTCTCCTCACCCTCTTCTTCTTTATCTCATGTCTCTTTTTTCCCATTTTCTTCTTCCTTTTTTCTCATGCCTTTTTTCCTTTCCTTCCCCCCTTTCCGCCTCCCTTTTTCTTTTTCCCTTTCCTTCTTTTTTCATCATTTTCCCATCCTTTCCCTTTTTTCCGTGCCCTTTTCCTCTTTCCTTCTCCCCTTCCTTTTCTCTTTCCCTTTCCCTTTCCCTTTCCCTTTCCCTTTCCCTTTCCCTTTCCCTTTTCCTTTTCCCTTTTTCCCATGTATTTTTCCATTCCTTTTTTTCCACTTTTTTTTACTTGCCTTTTCTTAGCCTTTCCCTACCCTCTTCCCCTTTTTCCCGTCCCTATTCCCCTTTTTTTTTTTTTCTTTTCCCTTTCCCTATGCTCTTTTTCCCTTTATTTTTTACCCTTCTTTCCCTTTCCCTCTTCTAGTTTTTTTTTGCCCTTTTTCCCTTCCTCTTTTCCATTTTCCCTCCTTATTCCTCGTGTTCTTTTTTCTTCCCCTTTCCCCTTTCCTTTCGCCTCCCATTTCCTTTTTTTTTTCCTTCTTTTTTTTTCATCCTTTTCTCTTTTTCCATGCCTTTTCCTCTTTCCTTTCCACCCTTTTTTTTCCTTCTCTCTTTTCCTTTCCTTTTTTTCCCACCCTTTTCCATTCCATTTTTTTTCCACCTTTTTCACATGCCCTTTTTTCCTCCTTTTCCCACCCTCTTCCCTTTTCCCTTTTCCTCTTTTCCTATTCCATGTTTTTCATTTCTCTTTTTTGTTTTGCTTTTTCCCTTTTCTCTTTTCCACCTCTTTTTTTCCCTTTCTTTTTTTTCCTTTCCTCACCCTTTTCCTCTTCTCGTGCCACTTTCTCCTTCTCTCTCATTTCCCTCTCCTTTTCCTCATGCCCTTTTCCTTTTTGCCTCCTTTTTCCTTTTCTCTTTCCCTTTCTATTTTCCATGCCCTTTTTCCTTCTCTCCATCATTCTTATCCCTTTTTTTAGATACCCTTGAGATCTTCACGATTTTTTCCGTTTGAGATTTTTCTTCCTTTTCCTCCCTTCCCTTTTCTTTTCCCATGCTCCTCGATCCTTTCCCCTTTTCCTTTTCATAGTGTCCTTTTTTCCTTCCTTTTTCTCCTTTCTTTTTTTCTTTCCCTAAAAGGTGCTCTCCGAGAAGGGAAAAAGAAAAGGAAAAGAGTCTTTCCCTTTTAAAAATGGAAAGAAAAGAAAGGGAGAAAAGGAAGGAAAAGGACCCTTTCCTGAAAAGGAAAAGGGGGAAAGGGTGAGCCAATAGGAAAAGAAAAAGGGGAAAGGAGGAAAAGGAATAAAAATAGGGCTTGAATGAAAAAAGGTGAAGACTCGAAGTAGGGTGATCTAAGGGAAAAAGGGGAAGATAAGAATGATGGAGAGAAGGAAAAAGGGCATGGAAAAAATAGAAAGGGAAGGAAAAAAAAAAAAAGGAGGCTAAAAAAGGAAAAAAGGGCATGAGGAAAAGGGAGGGAAATGAGAGAGGAAGAAGAAAGTGCCACGAGAAGAGGAAAAGGGGTGAGGAAAGGAAAAAAAAAAGAAAGGGAAAAAGAGATGGAAAAGAGAAAAGGGAAAAGCAAAAACAAAAAAGAGAAATGTAAAAACATGGAATAGGAAAAGAGGAAAAGGGAAAAGGGGAAGAGGGTGGGAAAAGGAGGAAAAAGGGCATGAAAAAAAGGTGGAAAAATGGAATGGAAAAGGGTGTGGAAAATGGAAAGGAAAAGAGAGAAGGAAAAAAAAAAAAGGGTGGAAAGGAAAGAGGAAAAGGGCATGGAAAAAGAGAAAAAGGATGAAAAAAAGAAGGAAAAAAAGAAAAAGGAAATGGAGGCGAAAAGGGGAAAGGGGAAAGGAAAAAAAAAGAACACGAGGAATAAGGAGGGAAAATGAAAAGAAAAAAAAAAAAAAAGGGGAATAGGGATGGGGAAAAGGGGAAGAGGGTAGGAAAGGCTAAGAAAAGGCAAAAAAAAAAGTGGAAAAAGGGAACGGGAAAAATACATGGGAAAAGGGAAAAGGAAAAGGAAAGGGAAAAGGAAAGGGAAAGGGAAAGGGAAAGGGAAAGGGAAAGGGAAGGGAGAAGGAAAGAGGAAAAGGGCACGAAAAAAAAGGGAAAGGATGGGAAAATGATGAAAAAGAAGGAAAGGGAAAAAGAAAAAAGGGAGGCGGAAGGGGGGAAGGAAAGGAAAAAAGGCATGAGAAAAAGGAAGAAGAAAATGGGAAAAAAAGAGACATGAGATAAAGAAGAAGAGGGTGAGGAGAGGAAGAAAAACATAAAAAAAAAGGTGGGGAAAAGGGAATGCAAAAAGGGCATGAGAAAAGGGAAGGGAAAAGAGAAAAGCAAAAGGAATGGGAAAAGGAAAGGGAAAAAAGAGCATGAGAAAAATGGGAAGGGTGGAGAAAGGTGAAAAGGGAAGGAAAAAAGCCAAAAAAAAGGGAAAGGGAAAGGGAAAAATGAGAAGGAGAAAAGGAAGGAAAAGAGGAGGGAGAAGAGGGTAAAAAAGAAAAGAAAAAAAGAGAGAGAGAAGGAGAAAAGTAAATGTGCAGGAAAAATAAGAAAAGGGAAAAAAGAAAGTGTGTAAGAAAAATGAGAAAAAAAGGATATGCATGATAGAGCAAAGGGAAGGTTATCAAATGCACAAAAACCTCTTAGAGCCTAGATATGATGGACTTGGTTAATGAGTCTGTGAATAGGTTTCCATCCACAAATGTTCCTAATATTTGCTCAAAGAATTGGCACCATTACTAGTTACAATTAAGTTTATCAAAATTTAGAATTAACGTCCGAGGTATTTTTCATTCCTTGCAACACATTCCAACAAAATTTGTGTTGTAAGTTCGTGAGTCTCGACCTCCTTGCCCTCGGGCGCATCTCTTGGCTGCGGGCCGACACTACGTTAGTACCATTTAATTATTAAATAAAATTTTGGTTATATGGTGACCACCCACCTATCTACATGGATGCATGGCTAATCTCCGGTGGGAAGAGGGTGAATCTTCCATCATGGCCAGCGCGGAGACAGCCGCCTATATGCCTATATGCCGCTCATGCCTACACCTCTAGTTGCCTGGCGTGGAGGATATCCCCTCGGCGTGGGGCTGAAGGATAGATTCCTCCTATCAAAGCATATATGGGGCTAAAGGTGCTTTTCCTATCAATGCATTCCTTCATGACCTCCTTTCTCTCGAGGTCGTCTACTTAGTGGGACAGTAGACTTTCTAATCTACCTTCCACCGCCCAGCGGAAACGCGGTCATGCCTACATTGACATTACACCACCGCCCTAGAGATCACCGTAGTGGTCCCATCATCCGTAAATAACGCATGCGACCCATACTAAGCGTGTAGGTGGCATGCGAGATTAATCTTAACTACACAAGAATTAACCTACACAAATCGACATGCCCGAGCCGATTTCTTCGGAGATGACCTTGCCGCCGCATTGCTCCATAAAGCGTAGATCTTTGCTTTACTAAATCTTTCTTAAGTACCCACGTCGCGTCTTCCAGCGGTAAGTGTTTCCACTTGACCAAATCTTTGGAGGAATTCGATCTCCTCGTTTTCTTGAAAGCTTTATCAAGAATCAATTGGAACTATTTCCAGCTGCTCCTCGGATCATTTCCAACAACGTTGGCGAATCCAAGACTTAAATGCGGATTTGGAGTATGCTTCTTCAACAAACTCCGTGGAAGACCTTATGAATCTTTAGGTGTGCTGGCAAATCTAGCTTGTAGGATTGATTACCTACTCTCGACTATTCCGAAAGGTCCGACCCACCTTGGAGCAAGCTTCTTGCAATTCCCGATCCGAAGCCGCCGCTTCACCTTGATCTTGAGCCAAACATCATCTCAACTTTGAACTCTCTTCTTTGTTGGTGCTTGTCGGGCGATGCTCTTTTGTCGACTTCTTGCCGCTAGCGGATACCCTCGAACCTCTTCCACAAGGCCGCCGCATATCCGCCAACATCTGCCTGCGAAACTTCCACTTTTGACGGGGTTGTGCCAAATTCGGAGTTAAAATCGATAGCCGTAATTGATCATAAGCGGCGACATTTGGGATGATTCTGCTTGGTGCTATTGTATGCAAACTCCACCAAGTGAATAAATTCTTCCCACATACTTTGCTTATTCGGATATAGTTTAGTAGCATGTCCTCTAAAATCTGTTGGTCCGCTCCTTACGGCCATCCGTCGAGGATGATATGCCGTGCTCATGGATAACCGTGCGGATTGTTTAAAGAGGTCTTGCCAAAAGGCGCTCATGAACGGATCCCCGTCGGAGATGATCTCCCTTGGCATGCCATGAAGCTGAAGATCTCTTTGGTGAAGAGCTTTCTTTGTATCCATCCCCAGATCTGCGTGGTCCCGCAAGGCACAAAATGTGCCATCTTAGACAACTTTGTCGACCACTACCATCAAGGCATCCTTCCCTCTTGCCGTCCTTGGGAGTCCCGTGATGAAGTCCATGCCGATTACCTCCCACTTAGCGTTTGGCACCGCTAATGGCTCTAATGCCCCTGGAATTGAAGGACGCTCGCCGTCTTTGGCATAGCCGACATTCCTTGATGTAGCGAGCTATTTGCTTCTTCATTCCTAGCCAATAATAAATTAGCAAGACTTTGAAATATGTTTTCATGAATCCCGCATGGCCAGCTATTGGGCTGTTGTGCGTGTCGTGGAGGATCAATTTCCTTACACCTGATGATTCGGGTACGCACAACTTGTTCTTATGGTATAACAGGTTGCCTTCCTTCTTATAATGCTTGAAGGCCTCCCGCTCTTTATCTGTTCTAGCCTCCTTAGAAAGGCTTGCCCATACTTCCCTGAAATCCACATCCGTTGGCAAGGACTCTTCAATCCTCTTACCGAAGTCGCTGGATATCGTCGAAATTGCATTGCAATGCACTCTAGTTGTCAGGGGATGCCTTGAAAGCGCATCCGCTACCACATTGAGCTTCCCCGGCTTGTAGACTATATCAAAGTCGTATTCTTCGAGGAACTCCATCCATCTCCGCTGCCTCAGATTAAGGTGTGGTTGCGTGAATACATATTGGAGGCTCGATGGTGGGTGTATCAATTGGAACTTCCTTCCCAAGAGATAATGCCTCCATATTCTTAATGCCACGACAACCGCAAGCAACTCCCTGATGCGTCGTTGGGTAGCGGCGTCTCGGCGTCGTTCATCTTCACGGAATCATCGCTACCACACGCTCTTCTTGCATAAGCACCTTTGCACTGTAGCTATCTTTCGCATCTGTTGCTACAAGCTTATCTTTCTCCGGGTCCGGCAAGGTCAAGGCGGGCTGTCGTCGAGGCTTCTTTCAACAATTCAAACCCCTTTTGGGCTTTCTTGTGCCAATGCTCTACAATCTTTCACCTTCTACGCCCTCGTCAGTGCTGTTAATGGGGCTGCTATCTTAGCAAAGTTCTTCCACGAACTTCTGTAGTACCGCTAGGCCAGAAAACTTCGACCTACCGCGTGCATTCTTGGGGACCCTTTGAATGGCCGGCTTCAATCTTTGCGCGGGATCCGTCGAGATGCCTTCTCTTTGAGATCACGTGACCTAGATACTCCACTTTCTCTCATTGCCAGTGGCACTTTGACAACTTGGCGCATAACCGGTGCCTCTTCAACTTCTCCAAAGACTCTTCTCAAGTGTTTATGCGTGCTCTTCAAGGGATACGCTATACACCAAAATGTCATCAAAGAAAACAATCACAAAGGTGTCTAAAAACTCCACGAAGATGTCGTTCATGAGCCTCATGAGCGTTCGCGGGGGCATTCGATAAGCCGAAAGGCATTACGAAGTGAACTCATAGTGCCCATACCGCGGCTCGAAGGCGGTCTTATGGATATCTTCTTCCTTTATCCTGATCTGATGATAGCGACCTTAAGTCGATTTTTGAAGAAGATCTTTGCACCTTGGAGCTGATCCATCAAGTCATCGATGGGGGGGGCGGCGTACTTGTTCTTAATGGTGTGCTTGTTCAACTGCCTATAGTCTATGCACATCCTTAAACTGCCATCCTTCTTCTTAACGAAGAGAATGGGCGCTCCAAATGGCGAAACACTAGGTCTAATGAAACCTAGGTCCAGCAGCTCCTGCAACTGCTTCTTTAGCTCCGACAACTCCTGCGTTGTCATTCTATATGGAGCTTTGCTTGTTGGCTTTGTTCCCGGCTCGAGTGCAATCTCGCACTCAACTCCCCTATATGGAGGGAGCTGCTTGATCTCATCTGGAAAGAGATCATGGAATTCCGTGATCAGCTTAGCTACTTGCTTCGGCAACTTGCTGAGCACCTTGTCTTCTTTGCTTCCTTCCGATTCAGGCTCACTAATCTCAAGCTTGAAGATGTATGCCACCTGCTCGCTCTTGATGCACTTGAACCGTTTAGAAGACATACACCTTTGCATGATGGGAACAACTTCCTTACCTGTTATCTCAATGATCTTGCCGTCGAGGCGTTGGGAAGGTCACCTTCGCTTTCCACTGATCGATAATGGCCCCCGCTAAGGTACTCCATTCCTATGATCAAGTCGTACTTGCCAATGCCCATTACGCCGCCCCATCTGGATATTAATCGGCAAAGTCGATGTCGAGTTAATTCTCTTGCCCGTGCGCCTTCTTTGCACCACTTGCTAAGACAGCGGGTCTTGGCTTTGACTTTAGCGGCTTCAACTTCAACATTTGAACCATTCTGGGGGATGCAAAGTTATGGCTGCTTCCTGAGTCTATCAAGACTATGAAGGACTTGGCCTTGGCCTTCCCTACTGTGGAAATTACCTTATACTGGCTCTCTGCTTGCTCTGTATCTATTGCGGCAAAGATATGACACTCACCCTGAATGTAGTCGCGGGCCTCTTCGCCGTCGTCCGGACGGCGTCCCAATCTCCCAACTCAGAGCTGCACTCATGGCGAGGGGGCGGTTTGCTCGTCCTATGGCTGGCTGGAAGCACCGGGCGATTGCTTTTCTATGCACTCCTGCCTCTTTTCCTTGGGCATTTACGCAAAAGGATCGCCTTTGCTTTGGAGTAGTTTGACCCCTCCCGCTTGTCCTTGAAGGACACTGCTTCTTCTCCCCTTTGTTTCCGGTTCCCACCATATGGGGCTCTAATTTGGACTGGATTTGGCTGCCCCGGGGCTATAGCTTCTCGTCGCCTTGCCTTTATCACGGAAATGCTTGCTGCTTCTGCCGCTATTACGAGGTCGACCCCGCAAGCTTATAGCCTTGGATTCCGCTTCTCGAGCATCTTGTCCTAGGGTTTATTGCCCTCACAAGCTTGCGGATCTCCTCATTCAGCCCCTCAATATAGCTTTCTACTGCATGCTTCTCTCCCAACTTCGGCACATACAGCCTTAGCCTCATGAATTCCTCTGTATATTTCTGGACTGATTTGTTGCCTTGCTGCAACCTGTAAAACTGCTGCATCATGCTGGACTTATGTTCCCTTGGGACGTAATGGCGCTTGAAGGCTTTTGCAAACTTCTTGAACTTACAAGCATCCCTGCTCAAGCCGTGTGCCTTTGCATAACCCTTCCACCAAATCCGTGCGGCTCCTTTCAAGTTGGCTGTTGCAACTCTGCCTTTGTCTTTATCTTTCATGCTATAAGCGTTTCCGTACTCGCTCATTTCGTCCAGCCATGCCTCTGCTTCCAATCGACTGTTCTCCCCGGCTGATTTCGATTCAGGGCCTTCCATACATTGCCCGGTCGGAATCTACCTTCTTCTGGTAGTCGAGGAGGCCCGGGTGTCTCTTTGTCGTCCATCAGGGGTGTTCCTCGCCTTCCATCCATTGGTTTTCTGAGGCATTCTTCATCTTCCTCGGGTCGGAGTCCGAAGTCGAACTTGAGTCGGAAGATTCGGGCTGGAGGATCTCCTTCTCTTGCTCCTCTTCTTGTCTTTTCACGCCCTCCCGAGCTGATGCTTGCGGCAATCGGCGTTGCCCACCGAACCCACTCTTCGCTTGCGGGACGGTAATGCCTTTATCCTGCTCCAGTCCGTCCTCATCCTGGGCTATCTCCTCCTCCAGGGGTCATGGGTTCCATATCTTCAAATAGGTTCCTTGCCGGGGTGGTGCAGGTGGGGTTTGCTCTTCTATAAGATCTCGCAGGTTGTCGATTTCCCTGCGTTTTAGGCCTCTAGCTGCATGCACAAGCAATTCATGGTTATATGATTAGTTCCTTTGTTCTCTTGCATTGATTATGCTTGTTGGTATAATTGTGGGGCAAAATACATCAACAAAACATTTAAAGTGCAATAGGATTTATATTCATATATCATATAATATTTCGGATACAAAAGTCTCGGGATCAAGAGTCCGACTAGTCTTGAAATCGCCCGTGAAGGCGGGTTGTCCTCGAGAAACTTCTTTACTTGGGCTGTACCTCTTTGTACTTCCCAAGTTCACGAGTATATCCTTCTTTGTTCCCCTCGGATGGCGGATGCTAGCTCTTCCACCCGTCTATGGGAGGTATGAGGCTCTTTATTCTTGCCAACCTACCTTGTCGAAGGTGGGGTGCTTTGCAAAGTCGAAAATGCCCAAAGGCTGTTTTTCCGCTTCACTAAAATGACATGGTCCACCTTTTACGATGGCGTGCGTGCATGCCAAATCCGAAAAGTGCTACCCAAACATCTGCCGACTTCCTCTCGCGTGGGCTGAAGCGCTTGTGAAATATTATTACTCTACCGTCTGTTAGGAGCGGAAGATAATATTTGAGTGCTGCTCCCGGTACTCCTCCACGTGCCCCTGAGGTGCCCCTGTGCCTTGATGCATCTTGGTCTCTGGTACTTGAACTAATTCCTTGTAATCGTGGAAGGCGTTAGTACACTTGTCGGGGTTTGTGGCTCTCCCTTGGAATTTTGCTATCTGTTCTTGTGAGGAAGAAGACTCCCCTTGAAGTACTCTTGTTGTCTTCCCCCTTATTCCCATCTGCTCCTGAAGTGCTATAAACTCCTCCTCAGTAGGAAGTTCCTCTGTCATCATACCTCTGATAGTGCCGTAAGCTTCAATGTCCGAGATGGTGTGTCCTGTGTAAGTAGCTGCCTCTCGTATTTGTACCGGAAAATCTTCCTTTTCTTGGTCGATGAAGTCTTCTAGATCCGGCTGTTGCCGTAGGAGGTGAAAGGAGTTCATCGGCGTGGTAGCCTCTGTCCCCTGCATTCGGGGGAGGTTTTGATGTCGTTTAGCAGCAAGTATTCTTGTCCTTTCGACTATGGTGGTGCTAGACTTGTTATTCAGCCGATTGGTTTGTGCAATCCTCGGGGTGGTCTGTAAACCAGGCGGGTGATGTCTTGTTCCGCTTCCGGCGTTCCTCCTCTGGGTCCACCTCTATGTCATCCTCGCTTTCCTGTTCGGAGTCTTCACTCTCTTCGGATGCTTCTGCTATGGTCTCTTCATTATTCAAGCGGGGAGGCGTTCGATCGACTATGCGTCAAGGGTGTGACTTCTAGTGGCTGAATTGATGGTTCACCTATTACGGTTTTTACGCCCTATATATACTAGATATAGCGCTAAAAGGCTGTGTTGTAGGAGAAGAAGACTTTGCCATTGCTTGTTAGGGTCATGTAGGTTGGTAAGCGGTTGGTTACGTTTCCTCAATGCCTTGGCAATATTGGGTACATGGTGAGAAATTTTGTTTGCAATGCGGTCCTTGGTACAAAGTACCCTATGCATGGCGGTATCTTCTGTAAGCTAGGGACAACTTTCTCTTGGAATTCCTGCAGGACTTTGGGCAGAAAGGATTGGAGTTCAGGGTTGCTGAAAGGTCAAATTCTTTTTGAAATACTTGGAATACTATATTGACATCTACTTCGGTGATGTGGGGGGAGGCGCTATACCAACTGATGAAGGCTTCTGTAGCCATGGCGAAGAGCGTGCTGCCGATGTCAAACGGAACTGGGAGCGCCTGAGTAAGCTGGAAGATCGCCTCAATTGCAGGAGCAGTTCTGTGGTTGAGGTTTAGGGGTTATGGGGGATATATATAGGGAATTTATGCCCTAAAATTTTTAGGGTTTCTAAAACTCCTGACATTTGGGATGAGGCTAATGTTTCTTGGTTAATTTGAGGCTCGAAGTGGCTTGCCTATAGTCTTAGGGTTCTAATGCAACAAATTTTGGTCGATTTGGGTATGTCTAGCTCAAGTTATGAACTTGGGAAGTTTGGTGACTCTAAGAGTCTTGTGGGAGGGGTGTTAGGTTTGGGACCTAAGTATGCTCTGGCGCACTCTTGGAGTCATTGGTGAAATTACTCCAATTGTTCCAAAACTATCATGTGCCTAATGAATGTACATTCTTAAACAACTATATGTTTTATTATTCAAAATTTTATACATCGGATATAATCATGGAGTTACAAAAAGTAATTTCCTTCTATTAGTCCCTCCGCTTGATGTACTTAGCCAATTCATATCCTTTGGCTGAAGGGTGACTCTTTTTGCATGGAGAGTGCATGCTAATGAATCTTCAGTCTTTGCACAACCTCCATCTCTGCTGCTTCTTGTAAAAGCGGTAACATGTCGTTGGTTACTTTCGCTTGTTGGGAATCGAACTCCCACAAGATTTCTCGGACAAACCTACGGAATCTTGCTCTCGGGATGAGGAATCCGTAGCTCCTTTGAAAGTGTTTGATTTCCATAAGGCTCGGCAAAAGGGAGTCTTGGGATCTCTTCATAGGCTTCTTGGGGGGTGCGGTAGTTCTGCGGGGGTTTGAGCTGGAATGCTTCGAGTTGGCCTCCCTCCTTGGCAGTTTTGACCCTGTTTGCTTCGTAATAGGCTGCGTAGTCTTGTGCATCTTCTTGTATACTTTGTGTCTGCCAATTCTTTCTTGTACCTCCTCTCTGGTCCTAAGTGTAATACGAGTCTCGGGCGGTTTTGGTTGCTTTCTTGCCGGCTGCCTTCTCGCATCTAGCTTCTTTGCTTCTTGCCATTCCAAGAATGGTGGGGAACCTTGGGAGGAGTGGGATTAATACGTGTCTCAAGCTGTGTTTGGAGTTGGGATTGGCTCTTCCTCATGGATTTCCTCTGTTTCAGGTTGAGGGTTAGGCTTGCTGTGAGGATTCTCCCGTTCAGAAGGGTTGCCTCCAAGAATCTTTGCTATATCGTCGATCTCCTCAAGCCGAGGTTGGGGGTTGTTCACCTTCGGTTGGCTCGTTTATAGATCTGGCCGAGGGAGGTTCTTCTCTTCTTATTCGGGGGTTCTTGAGTCATTACCCTTTTTCCTTTGGGGTCGGGGTCCTCTCTGTTCTTGGTTCTTTGTTCCCGCCATTGGTCGTCTTCTGGTTCTGCAACCTCCTCATCTGCTTCTGTTCTCGCTTTCTCCTCCTTCCTTCCTCTTGGCTCTTTCTTCTCTTCTTTTTGCCTTTTCCTCTTTCTTCTTTGCCTTTTCTTCTTTCCTCTTTGCCTTTTCTTCTTTCCTCCGCCTCTTCTCCAGATTCCTGTAATACCTAGGCCGCCTTTCCATGTCAGCCTTCAGTTTGTCGTCAGCATCTTTGAGCTTCTGTTCAGCTGCGAGCACTTGGGCGCTGGGCCTATCGTCCTTCTTTGGCTTTCTATGGCGGTTTGTTTGGTCCTAGCCATTATACTGACGTCCGATTTGGAGCGCCAAAAGATCGGCTAATGAGAAGGAGCTCGTGGAAGCACGGGAGAAACCTAAAAAATGAGCCTATGTCCCGTAATTTATAGGGTTGGATTTTTAGGGTTTGGTCGATTTAGTCTTCTGGTGGTTTTCTTTGGCAAAAGTCTCTGTCTTGGGCGAAATTGGGGTCTTGTTTGGTCTTTGCTTCTTGAATGGCTCTAAGAGTCTTGTGGGGAGGGGTGTTAGGTTGGGACCTAACTATGCTCTGGCGCACCCTTGGAGTCGTCGGCCTTCTGCTCCAACACACCCAATTTACACAATTTACATCTTTGTTACTCACTAATTTAAGCATTTTAAGCAAGATCCTATCATTACTTTGACCCTTTTATTAATTTATAATCAATTTTAAGGGTCACTTTTGGAGATGACTCTAAGAGTCTTGCTTGTGGAGGGTGTTAGGTTGGGACCTAACTATGCTCTGGCGCACTCTTGGAGTCATTGTTCCAAAAGTGACTTGTATAATGTTTTTCGATGTTTTGACATACAATTCTAGCTATTTCGAGCTTTTTTTTGATTGGGATTTCATCTTTTATCTTACCATTTGGAGTTCCTAAGGTCAAGTTCTAGGGTTTATATGGGGTGGCTGACTCTAAGAGTGCTTTGAAAGGGCCATTAGGTCCGAACCTAACATGCTCTGGCTCTTGGAGTCATTGGCCAAAAGTGCTTGAATTTTAGTAGGGTCTCTTCGTGCTATTTCGATTGTTTATTCTATCTTACCTATGTTCTCTAATTATCTTAATCTTAGATAATTACTATCTCTACCAGGGAGAAAAAATTTTCCCCGCTTTCGAGGTTTGTGCACGGGCTTTTATCTCCAAGATCGAATGTCTAGATGAGTTAGTCCCTACAGTTTGGTTTGGGTCGCTTTCGATCACAGTGCGCCAAGATCCAGCTCACGATACCCTTGTGGCGTCCCCTACTGGTATCACGGTGCACTCGAGTATACAAACAGAGTTCATCCCCATACCGGCTCCATGCTAATCTGGGGGCCCTCCACGCTGACGACATCGCAAGCCGTGTCGGGTTCGATGGGAAGAGTGGAAGGGTCATTGCACCGTCTTCCTCGGGGCCTACCTAGGCTGCGAAGGCGTAAACATACATGTCGGTAGCACATACATCAACATCATGTGACCATCGAAGGATGGTCCTCCACATATCTGCATAGACAAATATCGGCACATCACATAGGGGATCCTACCCAAGGCTCGGACTCAAAGGATGACCCGACGGCTTGGGTCTCGAGTTCATTGTGATTGAATTCATGGCAATGGATTTGGTGGCATCTGAAAGCATGGCTTAGGGTTGTCCACTCCATCGCCCCTCCTTTATTGCACACTTTGCGAGTGGTTCGACAAGTGTCGGGACTGGCCGTAGCCCGCCGGATGCATAGCCAAAAGGGCTATTCCTGGGTTCCATCTCCCCAGTTCCGATGGGGCAGGTAGGGATCACTCCCTCCAGAGGTCTACATGCTGACTCAAGGTGACTAGAGGGCCCTGCCCGATTAAAATTTGAACCTTTGGAAAGTGTACACCACTTCACGGTGTCGAGCCCATGCCTTACCCGCACTCAGTGGTAAGCCATTAGACCTAGTCACAATGATCCCCGGTAGCACTAACACACCATAGGGATCGTTCAAGAGTCAGAACACGAACCTCCTTCTCGGCCCGGTCGCCCCTTCACCCACATCCGGTGTGGCTCTTGTGCAGGCGAATCTACGAGTGTGCTAAAGAGGCTACTCTAGGAGCATCAACTACAAAGCTTTAGGTCTCTACCCCCTTCCCAATACAAGGAGTTCATAGAGATACATCATCCATATACATCACAGAAGAACTAAAGAACAAGATCTAATCTACAACATAGAGTTAGGTTCTTTAGTTAGAATCTGCTATCTAGAGATCTAGAGGGCTGTTATGGGCAATTTAATAGGCTAAACCCTCTTTGATTCTAGGACTAAAATAGGGTTTAGACTATCTAATTGGCCAAATACCTGATCCTTGAGAGGCTCCTCGACTGAGCTTTCGACCATCATCCTGGCCAAACTTTCGAATCTAGAGGAACTAAGGGTGCAATTCTCGGTCAGTGCGGGATGCGGTTTTTGGCTGTTGAGGTGACCAAAAAGCAGAGTTTCAAGCCCTAAAATCGAAAATTGGGCTAGTTAGGGTTTTCTACCCTATATAGACAAAGGGGTTGGCTAGGGTTTCCAATTATCCCCTTTTGGCATGTGGGATAATTGGAAATGGGACTTGCCTTTAAGGGCTAGGTGGCCAAATGTGCACATGGAAATGTGTGCCCACATTAATGTGTACATTGGAAAATGTGCACATTAATTTGCACCTATGGGTGTGGCCCACTTGGCATGAAGTGTCCACTTGGAAATGTGTGCCCACATTAATGTGTACATTGGAAAATGTGCACATTAATAGTTGCACATATTTCTGGCAAGTTGCCCCCTAGGGCTACTCACCTGGCTACACGCTTAGCTGGCGTACCGCGTCGGTGGAGTGGTAATGCGGCAACGAGGGCAAGATGCGGTATCGTCCCCGGGCGCTTTGGCCGGAACGCGTCATTCTCCCCACCTTGAAATGATGCTGTCCGCAGCATCGTGGGTCTCCCCACCTTGGGATCAACCTAACCTGCAACAACTTGATACATACGATCGCTACTATAATTCCTACACATTTATTAAAATTACCTTAAGGTAATATTTTTATGACATTATCACATTATTATATTATAACATAACTTATCATTTGACAATATTACTAACAGATTACTCCAAAATTCACTTAACATTACAATTAAGTTTATCAAAATTTAGAATTAACGTCCAGGGTACTCTTCATTCCTTGCAACACATTCCAACAAAATTTGTGTTGCAAGTCTTAATAATAACCGACCTCCTTGCCCTCCGGGCGCTCTACTAGCACTGGGGTCGACACTACGTTAGTACCATTTAATTATTAAATAAAATTTTGGTTATATGGTGACCACCCACCTATCTACATGGATGCATGGCTAATCTCCCCGTAGGAAGAGGGTGAATCTTCCATCATGGGCGGAGGCCTATATGCCTATATGCGCTCATGCCTACACCTCTAGTTGCCAGTGTGGAGGATATCCCTCTCTGCGTGGGCGCGAAAGGATAGATTCCTCCTATCAAAGCATATATGGGGCTAAAGGTGCTTTTCCTATCAATGCATTCCTTCATGACCTCCTTTTCTCGAGGTCGTCTACTTCCGTGGGACCCAGTAGACTTTCTAATCTACCTTCCACTCGCCCAAGCGAAACGCGGTCATGCCTACATTGACATTACACCACGCCCTAGAGATCACCGTAGTGGTCCCATCATCGAATAACGCATGCGACCCATACTAAGCGTAGGTGGCATCGAGATTAATCTTAACTACACAGAATTAACCTACACAAATCGACATGCAGGCGATTTCTTGGGAGATGACCTTGCCGCCCCATTGCTCCATAAACTGTGGATACCGCTTTACTAAATCTTTCTTAAGTACCCACGTCGCGTCTTCCCGGTAAGTGTTTCCACTTGACCAAAATCTTTGGAGGAATTTCGATCTCCTCGTTTTCTTGAAAGCTTTATCAAGAATCAGTTCGGAACTATTTCCGGTTGCTCCTCCATCATTTCCAACAACGTTGGCGAATCCAAGACTTCGTGCGGATTTGGAGTATGCTTCTTCAACAAACTCACGCGGAAGACCTTATGAATCTTTAGGTGTCTTTGGCAAATCTAGCTTGTAGGATTGATTACCTACTCTCGACTATTCTGAAAGGTCCAGCCCACCTTGGAGCAAGCTTCTTGCAATTCCGATCCTGAGAGCCGGGCTTCACCTTGATCTTGAGCCAAACATCATCTCCAACTTTGAACTCTCTTCATTCGGTGCTTGTCGGCGATGCTCTTTTGTCGACTTCTTTGCCGCTAGCGGATACCCTCGAACCTCTTCCACAAAGCTGCCGCGATATCCGCCAACATCTGGCTGCGAAACTTCCACTTTGACACGGGGTTGTGCCAATTGTGCGGAGTTAAACGCGATAGCCGTAATTGATCATAAACGGCGACATTTGGGATGATTCCTGCTTGGTGCTATTGTATGCAAACTCCACCAAGTGAATAAATTCTTCCCACATACTTTGCTTATTCGGACATAGTTTAGTAGCATGTCCTCTAAAATCTGTTGGTCCGCTCCTTCGGCCATCCGTCGAGGATGATATGCCGTGCTCATGGATAGCTTAAATGCGGATTGTCGCAAAGAGGTCTTGCCAAAGGCGCTCATGAACCGGATCCTCGTCGGAGATGATCTCCCTTGGCATGCCATGAAGCCGAAGATCTCTTTGGTGAAGAGCTTTCTCCGTATCCATATTTGTATCGTGGTCACGCAAGGCACAAAATGTGCCATCTTAGACAACTTGTCGACCACTACCATCAAGGCATCCTTCCCTCTTGCTGTCCTTGGGAGTCCTGTGATGAAGTCCATGCTGATTACCTCCCACTTAGCGTTTGGCACCGCTAATGGCTCTAATGCCCCGGAATTGGCTGCCCGGGCCGTCTGGCGGCATAGCTGACATTCCTTGATGTAGCGAGCTATTTGCTTCTTCATTCCTAGCCAATAATAGCTGCCAGCGCGCACTTTGAAATATGTTTTCATGAATCCCGCATGGCCCGGCTATTGGGCTGTTATTAGCGTGTCGTGGAGGATCAATTTCCTTACACCTGATGATCCGGAATGCGCACAACTTGTTCTTATGGTATAACAAGGTTGCCTTCCTTCTTATAATGCTTGAAGGCCTCCCGCTCTTTATCTGTTCTAGCCTCCTTAGAAAGGCTTGCCCATACTTCCCTGAAATCCACATCCGTTGGCAAGGACTCTTCAATCCTCTTACCGAAGTCGCTGGATATCGTCGAAATTGCATTGCAATGCACTCTAGTTGTCAGGGGATGCCTTGAAAGCGCATCCGCTACCACATTGAGCTTCCCCGGCTTGTAGACTATATCAAAGTCATTATTCTTGAGGAACTCCATCCATCTCCTCACGCCTCAGATTAAGGTGTGGTTGCGTGAATACATATTGGAGGCTCGATGGTGGGTATCAATTGGAACTTCCTTCCCAAGAGATAATGCCTCCATATTCTTAATGCCCTGACAACCGCAAGCAACTCCTGATCGTGCGTTGGGTAGCGCGTCTCGGCGTCGTTCATCTTCCTGGAATCATACGCTACCACACGCTCTTCTTGCATAAGCACTGCACCTGTAGCTATCTTACTCGCATCTGTTGCTACAAGCTTATCTTTCTCCGGGTCCGGCAAGGTCAAGACAGGGGCTGTCGTCAGAGCTTCTTTCAACAATTCAAACCCCTTTTGGGCTTTCTTGTGCCAATGCTCTACCCAATCTTTCACCTTCTCTGCCCTCGTCAGGTCTGTTAACGGGGCTGCTATCTTAGCAAAGTTCTTCACGAACTTCCTGTAGTACTGCTAGGCCGGAGAAAACTTCGACCTCGTGCACATTCTTCGCCCGGCCAGCGAATGACGGCTTCAATCTTTGCAGGATCCGCCGAGATGCCTTCGGTGAGATCACGTGACCTAGATACTCCACTTTCTCTGTTGCGAAGTGGCACTTTGACAACTTGGCGTACAACTGGTGCCTCTTCAACTTCTCCAGCACTCTTCTCAAGTGTTGTACGTGCTCTTCAAGGGATCTGCTATACACCAAAATGTCATCAAAGAAAACAATCACAAAGGTGTCTAAAAACTCCCTGAAGATGTCGTTCATGAGCCTCATGAACGTTAATGGGGCATTCGATAAGCCGAAGGCATTACCGTGAACTCATAGTGCCCATACCGCTGCGTTACGAAGGCGGTCTTATGGATATCTTCTTCCTTTATCGATCGATGATAACCTCGACCTTAAGTCGATTTTGAGAAGATCTTTTGCACCTTGGAGCTGATCCATCAAGTCATCTCGACCGGGGGGCTGCATTACTTGTTCTTAATGGTGTGCTTGTTCAACCGCCTATAGTCTATGCACATCCTTAAATCGTCATCCTTCTTCTTAACGGAAGAGAATGGGCGCCCAAATGGCGTAAAAACACTAGGTCTAATGAAACCTAGGTCCAGCAGCTAGCCCCGCTGAATCTTTAGCTCCGGCAACTCTGCGTTGTCATTCTATATGGAGCTTTGCTTGTTGGCTTTGTTCCCTACCGAGTGCAATCTCGCACTCAACTCCCCTATATGGAGGGAGCCGCTTGATCTCATCCGGAAAGAGATCATGGAATTCGTGATCAGCTTTTAGCTACTTGCTTGCAACTTGTCGAGCACCTTGTCTTCTTTGCTTCCTCCCATCTGGGCTCACTAATCTCAAGCTTGAAGATGTATGCCACCTGCCGCTCTTGATGCACTTGAACAGCCGTTTAGAAGACATACACCGCATGATGGGAACAACTTCCTTACGTTATCTCAATGATCTTGCCCGTCGGGCGTTGGGAAGGTCACCTTCCGCTTCCGCGGTCGATAATGGCCCCCTGGCGCCCAAGGTACTCCATTCCTATGATCAAGTCATTACTTGCCAATGCCCATTACTTCTGCCCCTATCCGGATATTAATCCCGGCAAGTCGATGTCGGTTAATTCTCTTGCCCGGATGCGCCTTACAGCACCACTTGCTAAGACAACGGGTCTTGGCTTTGACTTTAGCGGCTTCAACTTCAACATTTGAACCATTCGGGGGATGCAAAGTTATGGCTACTTCACGAGTCTATCAAGACTATGAAGGACTTGGCCTTGGCCTTCCCTCATTGTGGAGATTACCTTATACTTGGCTCTCGCTTGCTCGTATCTATTGCGGCGGCAAAGATATGACACTCACCACGAATGTAGTCGCGGGCCTCTTCGCCGCGTGCCGCCGGACTGAGGCGCCCCAATCTCCCAACTCCGCTAGAGCTGCACTCATGGCGTAGGGGCAGCTTTTCTGTCCTATGGTTGGCTGGAAGCACCTCGGCTACGGTTGCTTTTCTATGCACTCCGCGCCTCTTTTCCTTGGGCATTGCACGCAAAAGGATCGCCTTTGCTTTGGAGTAGTTTGACCCCTCTGCTTGTCCTTGAAGGACACACGCTTCTTCTCCTATTTGTTTCCCCGGTTCCCACCATATGGGGCTCTATTTGGACTCGGATCGCTGCCCTAGGGCTATAGCTTCTGTCGCCTTGCCTTTATCCACCGAAGTACCGCTTTGCTTGCGCCCGCTATTCCGAGGGTCCCGACCTGCAAGCTTATAGCCTTGGATTCCGCCCGATCTTTGTCCTAGGGTTTATTGCCCTCACAAGCTTATGGATCTCCTCATTCAGCCCCTCAATATAGCTTTCTCTTGCATGCTTCTCTCCCAACCGGCACATCTGACCTTAGCCTCATGAATTCCTCTGTATATTTCTGGACTGATTTGTTTGCCTTCTTTGAAACTGTAAAACTGCTGCATCATCTTTGGACTTATGTTCCCTTGGGGCGTAATGGCGCTTTGAAGGCTTTTTGCAAACTTCTTGAACTTACAAGCATCCCCGCTCAAGCCGTGTGCCTTTGCATAACCCTTCCACCAAATCCGTGCGGCTCCTTTCAAGTTGGCATTTGCAACTCGCCTTTGTCTTTATCTTTCATGCTATAAAGCGTTTAATTACTCGCTCATTTCGTCCAGCCATGCCTCTGCTTCCAATCGACTGTTCTCCCTCGAGAAGCTGTTCGATTCCGGGCCTTCCATACATTGCCCAAAGGCGGAATCTACCTTCTTTCGGTAGTCGAGGCCCCGGTGTCTCTTTGTCGTCCATCCGGGGGTGTTCCTCGCCTTCCATCCGTTTCGTTCTCGAAGCTTTTTTCTTCCTCTTCCTCTGAGTCCGAGTCCGAAGTCCGAACTTGAGTCGGAAGAAGGGCTGGAGGATCTCCTTCTCTTGCTCCTCTTCTTGTCTTTTCCCGCCCTCCGAGCTGATGCTTGCGGCAAATCGGCGTTGCCCAACCCACTCCGCTGCGCGGACGGTAATGCCTTTATCCGCTCGAGTCCGCCCTCATCGGGCTATCTCCTCCTCTGGGGTCATGGGTTCCATATCTTCAAATAGGTTCCTTGCCGGGGGTGGTGCAGGTGGGGTTTGCTCTTCTATAAGATCTCGCAGATTGTCGTTCCCTAGCGTTTAGGCCTCTATTTTTGCATGCACAAGCAATTCATGGTTATATGATTAGTTCCTTTGTTCTCTTGCATTGATTATGCTTGTTGGTATAATTGTGGGGCAAAATACATCAACAAAACATTTAAAGTGCAATAGGATTTATATTCATATATCATATAATATTTCAGATACAAAAAGTCTCCGGGATCAAGAGTCGACTAGTCTTGAAATCACGGCAGAAGACGGGTTGTCCTCGAGAAACTTCTTTACTTGGGCTGTACCCTTTGTACTTCCCAAGTTCCTGAGTATATCCCTTTGTCGTCCCCCTCGGATGGCGGATGCTAGCTCTTCCACCCGTCTATGGGAGGTATGAGCTGCTGTTACTGCCAACCTACCTTGTCGAAGGTGGGGTACTGCAAAGTCGAAAATGCCCAAGGCTGTTTTCCGCTTCACTAAAATGACATGGTCCACCTTTTCTGATAGGCGTGCGTGCATGCCAAATCCTGAAAGTGCTACCAGCATCTGCACAGCTTCCTCTCCGCGTGGGCTGAAGCGCTTGTGAAATATTATTACTCTACCGTCTGTTAGGAGCGGAAGATAATATTTGAGTGCTGCTCCCGGTACTCCTCCACGTGCCCCTGAGGTGCCCCTGTGCCTTGATGCATACTGGTCTACGGGTACTTGAACTAATTCCTTGTAATCGTGGAAGAGCGTTCGTACACTTGTCAGGTTTGTGGCTCTCCCTTGGAATTTTGCTATCTGTTCTTGTGAGGAAGAAGACTCCCCTTGAAGTACTCTTGTTGTCTTCCCCCTTATTCCCATCTGCTCCTGAAGTGCTATAAACTCCTCCTCAGTAGGAAGTTCCTCTGTCATCATACCTCTGATAGTGCCGTAAGCTTCAATGTCCGAGATGGTGTGTCCTGTGTAAGTAGGCGCCAGATTATTTGTCTAGGAAAATCTTCCTTTTCTTGGTCGATGAAGTCTTCTAGATCCGGTTTGCTTGCGTAGGAGGTGAAGGAGTTCATCGACGCAGCAGTAGCCTCTCGGCCATTAGGGGAGGTTTTTGATGTCGTTTAGCAGCAAAGTATTCTTGTCCGACTATGATGGTGCTAGACTTGTTATTCCCAGCCCGATTGGTTGTGCAATCCTGGGGGTGGTCCTGTCGAAACCGAAGCGGGTGATGTCTTGTTCGGCTTCCCGTTCCTCCTCTCGGGTCCACCTCTATGTCATCCTCGCTTTCCCGCCTGCCGGAGTCTTCACTCTCTTAGGATGCGCCCCGCTATGGTCTCTTCAGATTCAAGCGGGGAGGCGTTCGTCCGCCAAGGCCCAAGGGTGTGACTTCTAGTGGCTGAATTGATGGTTCACCTATTACTTTTTACGCCTATATACTAGATATAGCGCTAAAGGTCAGTGTTGTAGGAGAAGAAGACTTTGCCATTGCTTGTTAGGGTCATGTAGGTTGGTAAGCGGTTGGTTCTGTTCCTCAATGCCTTGGCAATATTGGGTACATGGTGAGGGGCATTTTGCAACGCGGTCCTTGGTACAAAGTACCCTATGCATGGCGGTATCTTCTCGTAAGCTAGGGACAACTTTCTCTTGGAATTCCTCAAGTAGGACTTGTCTGGCGTAAAAGGATTGGAGTTCGGGGTTGCTGAAAGGTCAAATTCTTTTTGAAATACTTGGAATACTATATTGACATCTACTTCAGTGATGTGGGGGGAGGCGCTATACCAACTGATGAAGGCTTCTGTAGCCATGGCGAAGAGCGTGCTGCCGATGTCAAACGGGCGGGAGGCCTGAGTAAGCTGGAAGATCGCCTCAATTGTAGGAGCAGCCTGCGTGGTTGAGGTTTAGGGGTTATGCCGGGATATATATAGGGAATTTATGCCCTAAAATTTTTAGGGTTTCTAAAACTCCTGACATTTGGGATGAGGCTAATGTTTCTTGGTTAATTTGAGGCTCGAAGTGGCTTGCCTATAGTCATAGGGTTCTAATGCAACAAATTTTGGTCGATTTGGGTATGTCTAGCTCAAGTTATGAACTTGGGAAGTTTGGGCGGCTCTAAGAGTCTGGCGGGGGGGTGTTAGGTTGGGACCAATGTTGTTAAAAGGGGTACCTCTATAAAAATCTTCACGGTTGGGTGGGATTTTTATGATTTGGTATGGCCAAAAAACAAAATTGCACATTCTTTGCAATGCTTTATTGGACATATTTGCTATCAAATTAGTATACCAATAAGTCCAATTGTGCTGATATTAGAAACTATTAAGTTCAAGTACAAAGATATCATAATGAATGTACTTAAGAAATTCTTAAAAAACAATTTATATGTTTAAGATATTCAAAATTTTATACAAAGATAAATAAGTTCAAGAATAAATATATATTTGGATAAAAAAGTCATAGTCTAAAGATTTTTAAGGATTTTTAAAGATTTTTAAAATTTTTAAGGATTTTAGAGAGATTTTAACGTATTATTTTATATAAAATACGTTTTCTATTTTTCCCTTCCGCTTTGACGTTTTTACTGGATTTTAGCCAACATTGGTTTCATATCCTTTGGGTCAGGGTGACTCAATTTTTGCATGAATGTACATTCTTAAACAACTATATGCTAATGAATTTTACAATATAATCCCGCCGGGTTACAAAAAAGTAATTTCCCTTCTAACCTCCATCTTAGCCCGGTTTCATATCTTTTTGGGTGAAGGGGTGACTCTTTTTGCATGGAGAGTGCATGCTAATGAAGTAACACAACCTCCATCTCTGGTTAAAAGCGAGTAACATGTGGTCGCTTGTTGGGGGTCGAACTCCCACAAGATTTCTCGGACAAACCTCCTCGAATTTTGCTCTCGGGATGAGGAATCAAGTAGCTCCTTTGAAAGTGTTTGATTTCCAAGGCTCTCCGGCAAAAGGGGAGTCTTGGGATCTCTTCATAGGCTTCTTGGGGGTCTGTAGTTAAAGGGGGTTTGATTTTGGAATGCTTCCGAAGTTGGCCTCCCTCCTTCCCAAATTTTGACCCATTTTGCCGTAATAGAATAGCTGCGCGTAGTCTTCGTGCATCTTCTTGTATACTTTGTAATGCCAATTCTTTCTTGTACCTCCTCTGGTCCTAAGGTTATGAAGAGTCTGAAAGTGGTTTTAGTTGCTTTCTTGCCGTGCCTTCTCTGCATCTAGCTTCTTTGCTTCTTGCCATTCCAAGAATGGTGGGGCAACCTTGGACGGGGTAGGTTAATGCGTGTCTCAACTGTGTTTGGAGTTGGGATTGGCTCTTCCTCGGATTTCCTGCTTTGAGGTTGAGGGTTAGGCTTCGCTGTGAGGATTCTCCCGTTTTAGAAGGGTTGCCTCAAGAATCTTTGCTATATCGTCGGTCTCCTCCGGCCGAGGTTGGGGGTTGTTCACCTTCGGTTGGCTCGTTTATAGATCATGCCAACCGAGGTTCTTCTCTTCTTATTCGGGGTTCTTGAGTCATTACCCTTTTTTCCTTTGGGGTGGGGTCCTCTCTGTTCTTGGTTCTTTGTTCCGCCCATTGGTCGTCTTGGTTCTGCCAACCTCCTCATACCTTACGTTCTCGCTTTCTCCTCCTTCCTTCCTCTTGGCTCTTTCTTCTCTTCTTTTTGCCTTTTCCTCTTTCTTCTTTGCCTTTTCTTCTTTCCTCTTTGCCTTTTCTTCTTTCCTCCGCCTCTTCTCCGATTTCCCTGTAATACCTAGGCCGCCTTTCCATGTCGCCTTAGGTTTGTCGTCAAGATCTTTGAGCTTCTTCACCGCGAAAGCACTTGGGCGCTGGGCCTATCGTCCTTCTTTGAAAACTGCGGGCGGGTTTGTTTGGTCCTAGCCATTGTAATGAATTGTCCCGATTTGGAGCAGGCCAAAAAGATCGGCTAATGAGAAGGAGCTCGTGGAAGCACGGGAGAAACCTAAAAATGAGCCTATGTCCAGTAATTTATAGGGTTGGATTTTTAGGGTTTGGTCGATTTAGTCTTCTCGGGTGGTTTTGCCGGCAAAAGTCTCCCTGCCTTGGGCTTAAATTGGGGTCTTGTTTGGTGCTGCTTCTTCGAATGGCTCTAAGAGTGCGCGGGAGGGGTGTTAGGTTGGGACCTAACTATGCTCTGGCGCACCCTTGGAGTCGTCGGCCTTCTCTGCTCCAACACACCCAATTTACACAATTTACATGCTGTTACTCACTAATTTAAGCATTTTAAGCAAGATCCTATCATTACTTTGACCCTTTTATTAATTTATAATCAATTTTAAGGGTCACTTTTGGGGATGACTCTAAGAGTGCGCGGGAGGGGTGTTAGGTTGGGACCTAACTATGCTCTGGTGCACTCTTGGAGTCGCTGTTCCAAAAGTGACTTGTACTTAATGTTTTTCGATGTTTTGACATACAATTCTAGCTATTTCGAGCTTTTTTTTATTGGGATTTCATCTTTTATCTTACCATTTGGAGTTCCTAAGGTCAAGTTCTAGGGTTTATATGGGGTGACGACTCTAAGAGTGCGCGAAAGGGCCATTAGGTCTGAACCTAACATGCTCCGGGCGCACTCTTGGAGTCATTGGCCAAAAGTGCTTGAATTTTAGTAGGGTCTCTTACGTGCTATTTCGATTGTTTATTCTATCTTACCTATGTTCTCTAATTATCTTAATCTTAGATAATTACTATCTCTACCCCGGGAGAAAAATTTTCCGCTTCTTTCGAGGTTTGTGCCACAGGCTTTTATCTCCAAGATGAATGTCTAGATGAGTTAGTCCCTGACAGGTTTTGGGTCGGTGCTTTCGATCCCGTCCGCCAAGATCGCGGCTCGATACCACCGTGGCGTCCCCTACCGTATACGGTGCACTCACCAGGTATACAAACGTGAGTTCATCCCCATACCAGCTCCATGCTAATACGGGGCCCTCCACATGACACCGCAACCGTGGTCGGGTTCGGTGGGAAGAGTGGAAGGGTCATTGCACCCCGTCTTCCTCGGGGGCCTACCTAGGCTGGGCGTAAACATACATGTCGAGTAGCACATACATCAACATCATGTGACCATCTCAAGGATGGTCCTCCACATATCTGCATAGACAAATATCAGCACATCACATGGGGATCCTACCCAAGGCTCGGACTCAAAGGATGACCGGCGGCTTGGGTCTCGAGTTCATTGCGCATGAGAATTCATGGCAATGGATTTGGCCGGCATACGAGCATGGCTTAGGGTTGTCCACTCCATCCGCCCCCCCGCGGCACACTTTGCGAGAGTGGTCCGACAAGTGTCTGGGGACAGAGTTCCCCGCGGATGCATAGCCAAAAGGGCTATTCACGGGTTCCATCTCCCCGGTTCGATGGGGCAGGTAGGGATCACTCCCTCCGAGGTCTACATGCTGACTCAAGGTGACTAGAGGCCCCTTTGCCGTATTCGGATTGAACCCACCGGAAAAGTGTACACCACTTCACGGGTGTCGAGCCCATGCCTTACCCGCTTTTTCGGTGGTAAGCCATTAGACCTAGTCACAATGATCCCTGGTAGCACTAACACACCATAGGGATCGTTCAAGAGTCGAAACTAACCTCCTTCTTCTCACCCGATCCCCTTCACCCACATCCCGGTGTGGCTCTTGTGCCGCAGGCGAATCTAATCTACATTGCTAAAGAGGCTACTCTAGGAGCATCAACTACAAAGCTTTAGGTCTCTACCCCTTCCCAATACAAGGAGTTCATAGAGATACATCATCCATATACATCACAGAAGAACTAAAGAACAAGATCTAATCTACAACATAGAGTTAGGTTCTTTAGTTAGAATCTGCTATCTAGAGATCTAGAGGGCTGTTATGGGCAATTTAATAGGCTAAACCTACTGATTCTAGGACTAAAATAGGGTTTAGACTATCTAATTGGCCAAATACCTGATCCTTGAGAGGCTCCTCCTGACCTGAGCTCGACCATCTGCTGGAAACGCCGAATCTAGAGGAACTAAGGGTGCAATTCTCCCAGTCAGAGTCTGGGATGCGGTTTTGGCTGTTGAGGCAGCCAAAACAGAGTTCTGAAGCCCTAAAATCGAAAATTGGGCTAGTTAGGGTTTCCTACCCTATATAGACAAGGGGGTTGGCTAGGGTTTCCAATTATCCCCTTTTGGCATGTGGGATAATTGGAAATGGGCCCACTTGCCTTTAAGGGCTAGGTGGCCAAATGTGCACACATGGAAATGTGTGCCCACATTAATGTGTACATTGGAAAATGTGCACATTAATTGCACCTATGGGTGTGGCCCACTTGGCATGAAGTGTCCACTTGGAAATGTGTGCCCACATTAATGTGTACATTGGAAAATGTGCACATTAATAGTTGCACATATTTCTGGCAAGTTGCCCCCTAGGGCTACTCACTGGCTACACGCCAGCGCACCGCCGCCCGGAGTGGCGGTACGCTGACGATTCCAGGCAAGATGCGGTATACGCCCTGGGGCATACCTTTGTCTTTGGAACGTCACACACAACAAGTACGACATGGATGTTCCTTGTAGGAAAGGGCTATACGTGAGAAGGTGCTTCTCTGACTTTCTTAAAGTGGCCTTGAAGGCATATCAAGAACCTAGACCTAAGTACGTCCATGTTAGCGGGCTGCCGGGCATTGGGAAGTCGGCTTTTATGTGGTGCGTGGTTATGATGGTAGGGGATCCGCACAGGAAATCCACGGGTTAGAGGCGACTGGGACTTGGACTACGATTTGGTAGTGCAGCTTCGTTGTTGGGGACCTAACCAAGTCATGGGTGCTTTTTTATCGCAATGGGTCCGTAAGCTACAAATGACAAGATCGGATTAGCGGCGAGGAAAGTTTTGCATCTGGTTGATCAGAAGTTCATGGGGAACCATTTGGGGAACGTTATGCTCTTTGCCAGTCCAGATGAGAATAATACGAAGTTAATTTACAAAATTGGGGGAGTGCCAGTGGTCACGAAGATTCTGCCCCCATGGAGGAAAGACAAAGACGAATTTTATGAGCTAATGCAGATAGAATTGGATCTCACCATACAAGACTAGTAACGGTGCCCAGCGTTGCTGGGCATAGGGTGGGAACATGTAAATGACATAGGAGAGTATAATATTATACTCTGCCATGATACTTCACAAATTATAGTATTATACTTTGCAATGAATTCTTACTTCACAAATGAAACCCGTTTCTTGGAGTCGTAATGTGTTTACGTTTTCTTTCTTTCTTTGTTTGAATCCTTAGCAGTTAGTTATAATTTTGATCAATAGTGGTACATGATCTCAACAGAATCGTTTGAAATATATATTTGCAAAACAATGGTGAGCATGGTATGAAAACATTCCCTTGCTAATAAAACATTCCCTTGCTAATGTTTATCCTATCATCAAAACTACTTTTCCTTCTTAGATTCCACATGATTTTAGGAAAGAAGAATGGGGTTTTTAGCCTTCCTTGCAAAGAATAAGGCTACAAATGAATCGGGGTGCGATGGAAAAATGATGTTTCTTGTTCTCAAGTTTGAATTTTCATGATGTTTTCAAGTCGGGTTGTGAAATGCCCAAGGTCGTGGATGTGAAATCCTGGATTTATTAAAAGAAAATTGACTATCTTTGTTCAAGATTTTCAAATGGCTATTTCTTCTTGCATCTGATGGCGCAACTCAAGCGCATAATTTGACATCCAAAGACAACAAAGTACAATTGTTGCCACTATTGTTGCTACATTATTGCTGCATACATTTGCACTCTTCTTCAAAAGTTTTGCCACGCAAATGTGGACAATATATCAATAATACACGCAACATGAGAAGCCCTCTAATACATGAGTTGTTGTAGAGGTGGATTCATGTTACTCTTCAAGTATGTTTTGGTGTTATGATTGCTAAAGCTCAAGCATTAGGAAGCCTTAGCTTGTGGACAAAGATAATTAAAAATGGGATAAATTTAACCATCAGGGAACTACATCATAAGATTCTACAAATTTATGATTTTGCTAATCGCTATTGGGTGCCAAAAGGTCGATGAGAAGAGCAGTCTACACATTACCTTCGGATGCTGATCCTCCATCTTTACTCGAAAAGAAATATTTGGCCTGCTCTGTCTTCTAAGCATTTATATAAAAAGTAGCACATCAAATACCCAATAGGTTCGTGGATCTTCTTTGCAATTTTCTGAAGAAAACGCTAACCACGTAGAGCCCATTTTTTGCTGCACCACATGTGGCTGGAAAAAGGCTGTTCCATCTTTCTCCAACCCCTTTAACAGGAAAATATCATCTGTTTTTAACAGTTCATACCCTTGAACCACGCCATTACGATGATAACAAATTGCAAGTTCAGGTACACTTGCCATGCATCCAGCCACATTAGAGGTGTCACCTGCAGTAATGTTACCTCTGCAGTTACTCCAAAGAAGAATGGGCTTTCAAGGAGCTGGAAGAGATAATTATGAATCTTTACCTGTTGTTCTATCTCCATCAAGTGTAAACTCACAGCTACATGCTTGTCATTGCTGAAAAGCAATAAGTCACTACCCAAAAGAATTTGCAGGTCTCTGGTAAAAAGAGGAAGGAAAGGTTAAAAGCGACAAAAAAATGGTTAAAATAGGTGTGCTTAAATGCAAACTTGAACTTAATTTCTAGCTGGAACTACTCTTGTGACAAATCCTGCAAGATACTATTTGAATCACTTTAGAGAGCTAGCAAAGACAACCCTCCTTAATTCTGGATATGAATTTGTGCAGGCTTTTAAAAGCTTTAGTTTCCTTGCAGCTTTAAGTGTATTTGTTTGAAAGGAGAAAGCGAGAACTTACCTATAAGTCGCTATCTCGCTCATCCGTCACGCAAAATGCTTACAAAGATTATTACGGATACAAAGCCGGTATGGCTTACCTCCATGGCGAGATACCACCATGGAGTGTCATCCCATTTGGGAATGAGGCACACTATTGCCTGAGCCCAAAGGGCTAATTGGGGTTGTCCGATTCCTCTCTCCACGGGAGACTCTTTGTGAAGAAATCTGCCGCCCTTAAAAGAATCAATTGGAGCAAGATCCGATTTGATTTGCGGGTTGAGAGCCCAATGAGCCGGTCTGGCTGAGCCATGAGAGCCAACTTAGGGATTCGATGCGGGAGGTGCGGAGTAGCCTCGCTCCCTTAGCCGCCATGGATACTGCTGCAATCGTCGCCGCCTCGGACCCGCCGCCCTCGCTAACCCTAGCAAAAAAAAAAAACCATGTTAAAAGAATATGGCGTGGCATCATCTCCTCCATTGATTTCATCAAATCTGGGGCCGCCCAAATTAGAGATTTTGGGTCCAACACTTACACAATAACATTATAATATAAGATGTGGGAAAATTGTTCAACAATGGGGCTATGTTCGAGAGTGATCTTGGAGAAGAATCGCTAGGAAAAAGACATATCAAGGCTGCAGTTTGTCATTGACAAGGTGACTACGCAACATGCCCATTTGTTTCTCTGTGAGAAGTTCAAGGTGGAGTCGTCATTTCTTCCCTGCAGGCTCTTTGAAATGGATCCAGGAAACTCGAGGTATGAGGACTACACTTGTAGAGTTTGCTACCGACTACCTTGCCAGCGCGCATATTTTGACCGCTTCTTTGGGATGTCAAGAGGGACAAAGTGGTGGCGTTTGTGAAAGCTTCTGAATTTCAGCCCATCACGCCTCCTTGCGTGGATACGGATCACGAATATTGTATGGCTCGACTCTGGTGGGAGAGGCGAGACTAGGACTGGTAGCGGTATCAATTGGTGATACTCTGGCCGGGCGCGGGCAGTAAATGCTTATCCTTCTCGGTTGATACTTGAGGTGGGGAAGAGGAAGATTAGGCATTACAAACATCGGGCTGATATTGAGAAGGCAAGAGAAGCTAGAGAGGATTTAACACTGATACCTTTGGCTCCCAAGGATGCACAACCCTCTAGTGGACTTTTCTCGCTATTCAAACCAAATATTATGGGCGGGCTACAATATCCGAGGGGCACAAAGCATTTTGGAGCGAAACTATTAGAGACAGCGGCATTCATGTGGGAGATGACGAGCTATGAGGAGTTAACTTCCTACATCATTGTCACTCCAGGGCAGCATTGGAAGGGCTTATTGTGGAAAAATCTGAAGGGACGGGATAGGGAACGCCATGACGGTTTGCTTTCTTTTATAGGGAGGTACTATGCCCAAGTATGAGCTTTTGTGGGGACTTGTGACAAAGCGTGACCACGTAAACATTAAAGCTTCAGGAATTTAAGTTGCGAGCACGAAAAAGTAAAAGGCAAGCAGAAAAAGATGTTGGATTTGCGCGAAACAACGGTCGGATAATGCTAAACAAGTGATGAAAAGCGAAAACGCGGGCTTGATGATGCAGGAACATCGGCTGGACTAGAGATATTAGAGCCTTGAGTATAGCACCTCGAGGCCAAGCAACTTGGCATCACGAAAACGGATGCGGACTATGAAGGTAACGATCGCCACTTGCAGGCGGTGTATCGAAGCTCTTTCATTTTGAGCTAGGCTTATAGGTGTGGCTATCTCATGATTTCATAGCCTTCATTCACCGGCATCTTGCATGTGCTAAATCGAGCTTCCTTCATGGGGATTTTAACTCTCTCCAATTCGGAGGCGATTTTTTTTTCTTTGCATGTTTGTTTTTAGGTGCCATGCATATCTATTAAGTTCTGTTAGCAAGTCCTCACCCAAAAAATATTCAACTTAAAAGATGCCTACATTATGTTTTATCATTAATATGTACGCCAATTGCTATGCAAACATATATGTATGGAAGAGTTTATATATCTTATGCACGTAAAAGATGCCCATTATGAACTTGGATTGTAACCACATGCTCTGTTATTAGAACTGCTTGTGGAATCCCGTTTTCACTTTTGTGGCGATGGATATTGATTTTATAAAATTTAACATACCTTGTTACAAGTCATGTAAACGTTTTATGATCTCATACCGGAAACTCTAGGGGGTCATCGAACTGAAGACAAACTAAATATTGTGATCTAGAATGGGAGACTAAAATTCGTTCTTTGTACTAAATATTGTGAATGGGAGACCGAAATTGCACCTTTCCCTAAATGCGCATTGCCATAAGAAGAAAAGAGAGAAAACAGAAAGGGAGGGTCATGTGAGAGTCATGTAGCATTTGACTCATCTTCTCAATTTAGAGTCAACTTGACATGATCTGGCAAAATTCGCCCTGACCAATGCAATAGCAAATATAAATTTATGCTCTATTTGATTCTGAGACTTGACTTTTAGGAGCTCTTGGAGGTTTCTCAAAAGCATTGCGAGGTACATGCATCTTTTTCTCTTAATCTTCCATTAATTTATTGTGGTTTTCATTCTTTTATGATATTTTTGCTTTGTGAAGATGAATTTTCTTACAGCAAAGGTTGGTTTATTATTATTCGAGATTGATCTGTATTGGAGGACAACATTATAGGAGTTAGTCAGTTTATTATCTTTCTTACAAAGTAGATTTAGGTAATAAGCCTTACAACCGTACAAATGTTTTGATGCTGCAAATTTCACTTTCTTTTTTACCTGAATACAGGAAAGCGTGCTGCTTAAAAGCTCAAAACTATTGACAAAGCATATTTTTGTAGTAATGTGCATACAATATGCTAGCATTTTTGTCTTTCTTCAAGGCAAACATGTTTTGAAGGTGATAAATAACAGTTACATGCCAGATCTAATCTGGCATCACCCCGTATTCATGTCTTCTTGCTCTATGAAATATGTGATCCTTTCTTTTTGTGTTTATTATGTATCATAGAATGTGTTTTGTATTTATTATGTATCACAAGAATGCGTGACACCCACATTTACTTTATCTAACAGCAAGTAGGGATTATAAATTGTATAAAATGGTGGCAAGGACGCGCAAGAATCATATTGCACAGCATAGGAAGGATACACACTACATTGTTACTACAGGAATTTGTTTTAACTACTCCATTGTAAAGCTTTTGTATGTTTTTTTCTAGAATAATTTTATTCACAATGCATGTTGGGCTCTTGGGTTTCAAAGATGGCATTTTGGAAATCTATGTGGTAATGTTTGGATAACAATATACTTTATATCAGCAGTAATACAAGCAAAGTATTCATTTGTCCTCCACCATGTAAGAGCACGTTGACATATGCACCATGGGACGTATATAATAAATTTTCGAATATTCATTCCAAGTTTCACACACTTTGCAATGCGTCCTCTCTACACAATGTTCCCCCATCCCATCCACCCATCATCCCATTTCAAGTTTTACAAGTAGGAAAACAAAATTTATTTCTTCAGGTCCAAGTATGCTTTACATAAAATAGATTTTTATACTATAATAAGATTTGGGGAATAATTACAAGCACTTTAAGGTAATAACATCAGTATGAATGCCTCATCTTATCACATGGTTATATTTTTAGTATTTTTATTATTTTGCGTACAAAAGCCATAACATCTATCCATCCCACGTGTCCATGAACAATGCCCGGCATCGCCGGGCACACGTTTCTAGTACGATTCATAAACAAAACAAAACAAAACAACACAAAACAAAACCCCCATTCAAACCATTAATAAGCCCTGACACATGAAATGATCTAACAAGAACCATGAAAATAAAACGACAACAAGAAACATGAAAACACACTTTTGGGCCACCGGAGGGCAACCCCTCGTGCGCAGCACCTTGTTTTGTGTTGTGGAAACGGCAGTTGTATTATATTACATGCAAAAATACATGAGTATACAAAATTACAAAGGTAGAGAACCCCTGATACAATAGAGGTAGTAGAATAAACCAGCTACCACCACTTTATGAGTGGATTTAAATATTTAAGTCTGCAAAAATACAGTGCAAGTTCTTATAGCAGATCATGGAATAATTTAAGGGCTAAACTTAGCAATTTGGCGATTTTTTGGCACATTTTCAAAAAAAAATGGCTAAAGTAAATGGAAAAAATTGGGAAAAAAATAATAATTTTAGCTTAACTTTTTTCGGGATTGCACCAACCCTGGAGCTCTTTAGCCAAATGCTAGAAAGTAAGAGAGTGAAATTTTATATTGTTTAGCTAAACCATAGAAATTTTTAGAATAAATTTCTGGCTAGTTTAGCTAATATCATTCTAGTTTATAAGAAATATATGATTAGTAGTTTAGTTTCTAGCATTATAAACTGATTTGAGTCATAGATTTTGCTAATTAGCATTATTTTAGAATGTTTTCACAAAGAAAATGACTAAAATAAGTGGTAATAATTGAAAAAAAGTATAATTATTTGCCTTAGTATTTTCCATTGGCCACACCATAGAAATTTTTGGGATGATGTTTGGGTTAGTTTAGCTAAACGCTAGAAAGTATGAGAGGAAAAATATGTAGAGTTTAGCTAAACCACAGAAAGTTTTGGGATTAATATCGAGCAAGTTTAGCTAAAGTCATTCTGGCTAATAAGAAATATGCGATTAGTAATTTATTCCCTGTAGCAGATCACATGCCGAACACTCCATCCAGTGTTATAATAGGATAGGCCTCTCTGATGTGTTCAAGCATCAATCGATCAAGTTCCACTGGCCCATAAGTGGTGAATCCATAAGATGTAAGATCCAAGCATCTCAAGCAGCTTCATGTATCCCCAGTTTCTACTGAAAGTATGGCTTTAGCTCCGGATTGAATTGCCATAATCATCATCAGCCATGACCCTCTGCAGGATTTTGCTTCCAATCACTTCAGTTTTGACTCATTAGAGTGCTTCAATGGCTTCTTGCTAGTTCAGATTAGTCGGTCAGAAGGAACTTCCTGAGCGTGCCCTCCGCCATATGTTTTCTAACCAGATAATCTATCAATGGTGCCATTTAGATTGTCAAGATAAGTAGAAAAAAGTTGAAGAAGCCTTGAAAGAAACTTAAACTATCCCAGCATGGGTCATATTTAGGTCCTTATAAAATTTTGTGTGCCATAGCAGCATCAGCTATTTCTAATTGTCTTTGAGGCCTTCAAACTGAATTTTTAGTGGAATTTGAGAGAAGACAACCTTGTTCCTAAGCTTCCAAATTGACCATAAATACAGAACCCTTATGATACCAAGGAATTGATGGCTATGGTGCAATCCCGTCATTTCTAGGGACAAAGCCAATATAGGAAGTGATCCAGTCCCAAAAGGGAGTGAGCGAGGGGCAAATAAAGACATGTGGAGTGGTTTCTGCTGTCCACATCAAAGAGGACATTCATTATGCATTCGTTCTATAGAGGACTATCAAATTTGGCCCCTGTTATGCATTCGTTCTAAGGCTCTTGTTGAGCACAAGCCACTGTTCCATCCTTTCCTAATAACCTGAATTGCTTCCTCTTCTGAGCAATTCCAGATAGAGAAGATCTTAAGACAGTAGGCATCCAGCGGCATGGTATAATTGGTAGTAACTTCATATCCTTTACCTCCACAGAGCCAAGTTAATGTTAGAAATCAAGATCATTGCATAATTCATCTTTGGGAAGAATCCACAGAGAACTTGTATATCTGAGTTGTTACGTACATGCAAACTAGATTAGCACACATGCAATATTTGTTACATGACTTATATATGTTGAATCCACAATGGTTAGTTATTAAATGACCCATTATTCATTAAGGGCCTCATAGTTACTATTATGTTTATATTGAGGTGGTAACTATTGGAGGCAAAGTTTATTCAAAAATGGTAAGAAGGTGTAGTCGACCACACCGAGCTAAACATTTGCTTCCCTAACCGTCGGAATACCTTTAAACCTCGGTGAAAACCAGTTCATTATATACAGAGATCAGAGCATGCAGATTGGACAGTATTTCGCAACCTAATTCACAAATTAAGGTTGCTTTCAAAGATTTTGGCGATCTCATTGCTACAGCACAACATTGGAGAATTCTCAAAGGTTATTAATTTTAAATATAAGGTCAAGTGCTTCTATCATTGAACATGAGAAATTGTTATATGTTATGGTTATTGGTTGAGATAAAAGGAGGATTTTAACATAGCTATCGCATCTCATTGATGCATAGTTGAAGTTAAGATTTGCCTATGACTCTAATACTCACATCCGTATCGAGCAAAGGTTGTAGTGGTGTTGAATTGTATTCGGGATGTCTAATTGTTTTGGAGCTAATCTTTTGAGCGACATTGATGTCTACAAAGGGGATCGGGCTTTCAAGTCCGGAAGGATGCTATCAAGCATATTCTAGAGGTAGAAGATCTCGGGATTTGATCCTCTAAATGAGAATATGATGTTGAGACCAACAACATTATAAGTATAGTAGCAAGATTCTTTGCATGACCTTTAAACTCAAATGAAGAGGCAAGTCTTTGGAAGAAGTTACCCTCTTTGGAACTCTTGGAGCTAGATCTGGGAGAACTGAGTATGCAAGGGTAAAAGAAGCACAGGGAATCATCACATCAAAGGTGAGTCCTACCATAAGGTTGAAATTAAGAAATAAATCTCCAAGAGAAATGTGGTCTTATTTGCTCTAACATTTTGAAGAAAAGACTTCATCTCAAATTGATTTGCTTGACAATGAGCTGGGAATCTCAAATTTCATAATGAAGATGATGTTTCTGAATTCTTCAACAAGTTTGACAACATTGTAGCAGACTTGGGAGGTGCTGGTGTTGATCCTACTGAAAGGTATCAAGTTCTTGCCATTGCTAGGGCTGTAATAGAAAATGAGCAGTTAGAACTATTCATAAGCAATGTAGCCAATAATAGAGACGAAGTTGAAAGCATTATTAGAGATGAGATAGAATAGAAGAAAGTAGCCAAGGGAAATGATGAACAATCTACTGAAATTCTGTATGCTAGGAAAAAGGGCAAAACAGTAACTGAAAAGGGGACTTGTTTTTATTGCCATGAACCTGGATATTATAAAAATAACTGTCCTAAACTAATGAAAGCAGAGAAAGGGGAATTTAAATGTTATACATGTGGTGGGAGGGGACATCTGGCTGCAAAGTGTCCTACTCATTAAGACTTTGGAAAAGGAAAAGAGAATTCTAACAGAGGAGGAAGATCAAACATAAAGGGTAGAGGAGGAAATAGATAAACAGGAACTTATAACAATGTTTGAATTGAAACGTGCGTTTGAAAGATTCCCTCAAAAAAATTGGAAATTTTTAAAAAGAGCAAAAAATAGAGGCATTCAAGTTTTTTGGATATGATTTTTGCGCCGTCATGAAAACGACACTTTTGAAGAGAAATACTCTAAAAGCATAGGACCAAAAAAAAAGAGGAAGCCATTTAGGGGGGTCAAGCAGAATTTCACGGGAGCCATAGAATACATGCAATTGAAGTAGGTTGTGTTGCAAAGCGTGCATGAATACTCTCACGGTAGCAGAACACATCGTTTAGCAGAAATAAATTCTTTAAACTTTTAACAGAGAAGAAAGCATTCGAAGTAAGTATTCATATTAAATAGTGTTACCAAAAGTTGTTACATAGCACTATCTGTATAAGGTCTTTAAATAATGGGGCATGTCACGACCAATTTGCGAGAGAATGTTTCAAGTAAGAAATAGTCGGTGCGTGCGGTATAAATTTATACCAAGCGGGTTGAAATGAAAACCCAACGGTATAAATTTATACCACGGTGGTGGGTCCACCAGTCCACAAGACTCTCATCACCTTGAGATTTTGTTTTCCTTGATGTCTCCAAAGATCGTTCTTACGTATGCATTCATACGTATGCATTTGTTTGATAATTTGAAGTACTTGACTGCTTGTATTGACCATAAATTGTAATAATAGGCGCCCAAGTCACAATGTCTTGATGTCAAAAACTAGAGTTGCCTCGTCCAAGCTCTATCTTAACAATTAGCCGACATTGTATTTAGCACTTTTTGGAGCTTGTGAAAGGCATCTTGAATTTGATTAAATCTTCAACTTTAATATGAATATTTTCTAGCTACCAATTAACTGCAGAACTTAATGATAAATTCGAATTTGGTCAATCCAATCACAATCAAAGCTTGAAAGAGCTTACCAAGAAACTACAATGGAAGAACCCTATTAAATCTTCTGTAGTTTTTATTAGAAAGTAACCTTAACCTTTTCTTACAAAACCCAACACACATATTACTTTGAATCAAAAGAACATGTGATCGTTTTCAATTAGTGCCAACTCCTTGGCAGTTACAGTGTTGCAGAACCTACATGGCAGTAACACTTTTGCAGATGGGCCATGCTTCCTTTTGGCTAGCATATGCGAAACTTCTCGTCCTGGATTGTACCATTGTGTCACAGCTGAGATGAAGGTTTACACTAGGATTGAGACCATTATTACACCTTAAGTAACTTTAGAGTTTTTGAAAGTAACAACATAGTTACATCGTTCTCAATCTCCTTGCTTATGTCTGTATAAGTGGAACCTTCTTGAATCTTCAAAAAGCCAATCTCACTTACGCTGCCAAGGTCTTTCTCCTGAAAAGTTAAAGCTATTTTTTGTTGATCCATTTCTCAATGGAATCTCTCTCCCTCTTGCAAGAACTAATGTGAGCAGAGCTGAGATGAGAACTTTGTAAAAATTTACCTCGAGCAAAGTTCTCATCTCAGCAAGGCCTGGAAGGAGTTGGCGAAGATGGGGGTTTCAACTCAGGATACTGCATACCAAAGTTGGTTAATGAGATTCAAAATGATATTAATCTAGACAGATTTGGTGCAAGTATAGAAACAAAATGATCTTAATCTAGACATATGTAGTGCAAGTTTAAGAGACATACCCTAGCACACAACAAGAGAATGGACATTTAGCGACGTGGGCTTGCGGCGTCGTCGGCGACGTGGCGTCGCAAATAACGCCACCATGCGACGCCAATGCGGCGTCCACGTCGCAGAACCACGCCGCATGCGGCGCGGTGGTCGCGACGTCGACACCGTGGCGTGGCGGTCTGTCCACGCCAGTGCGCCCGTCACGACCCGCGTCGCATCGCGTCGCGTCACTTTTTGTGCGCGGCGTGGCGCCGCCGCGCTGCGGCGATGATGCGCCGCGGGACGTCTGTTGGGCGCCTAGTGTACTTTGTTCTTTTGGAGAACAAGGGTGGTCTTCGCCGCCACGAAAATTGGTCCCTGTGGTAATGTCGATATTCCGAGTCCATTGGAAGAGCCAAATCATGGTTTTGGAGAGGGAAATTGCTCGCCCATCGCCGGGGCCTTCAGAAGAGAACTTTTGTGGCAAACATGTGAGCTCTGGAAGACTTCGGAGCTATTTCATCGTGCACCAACACCTTTGCATATCCTAGTGAAATGTTTTTGTCATGTCCGCGACCAAAGACGTTGCAACCGCTTGTCAAAATTCCACCTTTTTTCGATCACGAGAATTGTTTAGTTATGCGTTCTTTTGCATTCATGCTTCATAAATTCGTAATTAATGCATGGTATGGAATTAAATTCTGATTTTTGTCGGTTGGCTTCCTAGGTCATCCCGGCAAAGATACGAGGCAAATTTTTAGAATTTCCGGATAAAGTTCTCGATCAAATAGGTAGCATTGGAGCAGTCTCTAGGGTACTGTTGTTGGGCAAAGAGCAAGACATTCATAAATTCGTAGTAAGGAATTAAATTCTGATTTTTGTCGGCAGGCTTCCTAAGTCATTGCCAACGTACATGCCGGTTTTCAAAATTTCCGGACAAGGTTTAGATCAAAGTGTTTGCATTAGTACGGTGGGGCGACTGTTGTTTGGGTACCGAAAGCCGCACACTTGCCCAAGTCAAACAAGGCGGGACCTTGCAAGGTCGCCTCATTAGAGGGGGAGAGTCCGAACCCCAAAAGGTGAGCCACAAAAAGTTTCCCCGTCCGCCCGTGGCCTTCCGGAGAGGGGAAGTTGCCCGTCCCGTTGCCGGGGCCTTCGAGAGGACTTTTGGGGCAAGCCGCCTGTGGTTTTTAGGGTCTATGCTCAAGCGCCAACACCCCCTCACGCCAAGACACGGCGCGAAGGTCCTAGTCGAATCGACAAGGATAGAGCCTCTCAAACGTAAACCCTATGAGTTGCCGGGTTCTAGCGGGGTTTGCGTTTTGGATGCCGAAGTTTTGGTCCTTTGCACTTGGGACTTGGCCGATAAGATGCGATTGAGAACGAAGCAAGGGAACCGACGGAATGGAGTTTAGATCTGTACTCCTCCGTTGTGGCGGTTAGAAGTAAAGGGCAGCTTTTGCAAAGTAGCAAGACATTCATAAATTCGTAATTAATGCATAGTGCGGAATTAAATTCTGATTTTTTGTCGTGAGGCTTCCTAAGTCATCGCCAACATACTGGCCGGTTTTCAAAATTTCGGACAAGATTTAGATCAAAGTGTTTGCATTAGAGCGGTCCGGGCAGCTTTGTTGTTGGGCAGCCGGCTGGCACACTTGCCCAATTCAAACAAGGCGGGGACCTTGCAAGGCCACCTCATTAGGGGAGAGTCCGGACCCCGTGAGGCGAGCCCCAAAAAGTTTCCCCGCTGACCTTTCTGGCGGTGCTCCCCGGGGCCGTGACGCTATAGACCACACTCCGGATCTCGGTTCCCCTATCCGGCCGTTGAATCCTTCGTTCAAGGGCCCCTGGCCTCGATAAGGTCTAAAAAATCCAACATCCGTCCGGGAGAACTTATCAAAACCGCTGGCGTCTGCGGTCGGCCAGGTGTAGAAACCAAAGTGTTTTGTCGTTCGGACATTGCGGAGGCTCGGAATGGCGATTCGACTTCGCCACATCGTCAGGGAGGCGAAATTACCCTAGAGACCAAGTTGCACGGTCGGTTTGCAAAAGAAAGAAACACTTACGCCCTATGTTGCAAGATTCGACATCCACCTCCTAGGCCAATTGACTACGAAAGTGTGTTGGACATGAGATAGTTTGACGCTACCTCGAGAAGGGGTGGTCTTTTGGCCATGAAACTTGGTCCCCGGGGGCAATGTCGGCGTTCCCGAGTCCATTGGCGAGCCGAATCACGATTGGAGAGGGAAGTTGCCCGTCCGTCGCCAGGGCCTTCGGGAGAGGACTTTTGGGGCAAGCTGCTTCCTGTGGTTTTTAGGGTCCGTGCTCTGGCGTCAAGACCCCCCCTCTACGCCAAGACACGGGCGCAAGGTTCTAGTCGAATCGGACAAGGATAGAGCCTCCAAACGTAAACCCTATGAGTTGCCGTGTTCTAGCGGGGTTTGCATTTTGGATGCCGAAGTTTTGGTCCTTTGCACTTGGGACTTGGCCAATAAGATCTGATTGAGAACGAAGCAAGGGGGAACTGGCGGAATGGAGTTTGGATCTGTACTCCTCCCGTTGTGGCGGTTAGAAGTAAAGGGGCGGCTTTTGCAATAGCAAGACATTCATAAATTCGTAATTAATGCATAGTACCGAATTAAATTCTGATTTTTTTTGTCGGTGAGGCTTCCTAAGTCATTGCCAACATTCAGGCCAGTTTTCAAAATTTCTGGACAAGATTTAGATCAAAGTGTTTGCATTAGAACGGTCCGCAGCTTTGTTGTTGGGCAGCCGAGTGGGCACACTTGCCCAATTCAAACAAGGCCGGGACCTTGCAAGGCCACCTCATTAGAGGGGAGAGAGGACCCCGTGAGGCGAGCCCCAAAAAGTTTCCCCGAGGCGCCCTTTCTGGCGGTGCTCCCCCGGGGACGACGCTAAAGACCACACTCCGGATCTCCGGTTCCCCTATCCGACCGTTGAATCCTTCGTTCAAGGGCCCCGTCTCGATAAGGTCCAAAAAATCCAACATCCGTCCGGGAGAACTTATCAAACCGCTGGCGTCCCCCGTCGTCAGATCGTAGTAGAAACCAAAGTGTTTTGTCGTTCGGACATTGCGGAGGCTCAGGAATGGCGATTCCGACTTCGCCACATCGTCAGGGAGGCTGAAATTACCCTAGAGACCAAGTTGCACGGTCGGTTTTGCAAAAGAAAGAAACACTTACGCCCCTACGTTTGCGATTCGGATGACCACCTCCTAGGCCAATTGACTACGAGTGTGTTGGACATGAGATAATTTGACGCTACCCGAGAAGGGGTGGTCTTTTGGCCATGAAACTTGGTCCCCGGGGCAATGTCAACGCGTCCGAGTCCATTGGCAGAGCCGAATCACGAGGAGAGAGGGGAAGTTGCCCGCCCGTCGCGCCGTGGCCTTCGGAGAGGACTTTTGGGGCAAGCCGCTTGTGTGGTTTTAGGGTCCGTGCTCAAGGCGTCAACACCCCCTCTACGTCAAGACACTAGCGCAAGGTCCTAGTCGAATCGACAAGGATAGAGCCTCCAAACGTAAACCCTATGAGTTGCGAGGTTCTAGCGGGGTTTGCGTTTTTGGATGCCGAAGTTTTGGTCCTTTGCACTTGGGACTTGGCCGATAAGATGCGATTGAGAACGAAGCAAGGGAACCGACGGAATGGAGTTTGGATCTGTACTCCTCCCGTTGTGGCGGTTAGAAGTAAAGGGCAGCTTTTGCAAGAGGCAAGACATTCATAAATTCGTAATTAATGCATAGTACCGAATTAAATTCTGATTTTTTGTCGCCAAGCTTCCTAAGTCATCGCCAACATAGGCCAGTTTTTCAAAATTTCTGGACAAGATTTAGATCAAAGTGTTTGCATTAGAACGTCCGGGGCAGCTGTTGTTGGGCAGCCGAAAGCCGCACACTTGCCCAATTCAAACAAGGCCAGGACCTTGCAAGGCCACCTCATTAGAGGGGAGAGTCCGGACCCCGTGAGGCGAGCCCCAAAAAAGTTTCCCCGAGGCAGCCTTTCCTTGCGGCTCGGGGGCGTGACGCTTAAAGACCACACTCCGGGATCTCGGTTCCCCTATCCGACCATTGAATCCTTCGTTCAAAGGGCCCTCGTTCGATAAGGGCCAAAAATCCAACATCCGATTCGGGAGAACTTATCAAACCGCCACCCCAGGCTCAAACATGCCACCCGTGCTCAAACATTAAGAAGTAGTAGCAATAGAAGATTGGTTAAATCAGAATGCGATTTTTCGCATATATGGCTCGGGAATGTCCAAATTAGCATAAGGACAAACTTTCATGACCATCAGATGAAAAAAAGGCACCAAAAAATTAAAAAGTGTTAGGCGCCGCTATAACAAAATCGTTGGCGGACACGCCGCGATGCGACGTTAAATCAGATATATCGATTTTGACATCGATATATCACGATTTTGAAATCGTATATACGATTTCAAAATCGATATACGATTTAAAATTACGTCGCAGGGCGACGTCGCGACGCCGCATGCGCGACGCAGTGTTTTTTACTGATCCCGCGGGGCCGTTTTTAGGGACCATTCCTAGGCTTCCTTCTATCGACTATTTTGGGCGATCTTCGGCGCTACGACCTTGAACGACTTGCAAGCACTCTTTTTAAGGTTAGTAGATCATGGTTTTTGGATTGAATGGTTTTTTGGATTGAATGATTTAGTGTAGATTTCAAATTTTTTTTTCTATCTCTTTCCTTTTTTTTCTTCTTCTTGTTTCTTCATTCTTCTTCTTTTTCCTTCTTTCCTCATTTCTTTCTTCGATTCTTCCCTTATTTCACTCTTCCATTCTTCCATTCTTCTATCTTCTTCCATTTCATTCTCTTATTTCTTCCATTCTTCTCTTTCTTCCCCTAATTTCTTTTTTCTCCTCTTTCCCCTTCTCTTCTTTCTCCCACCCTTCTCTTCTTCTTTGATTCATTCATTTTTTTTCTTTCTTGTTTTACTATTTCTTCATCTTCTTTTTTTTTTTTTTTTTTTTTGTTTCTTCTTCGATCTTTTTTTCCGTTGTTCTTATTCTTCTAACTCTTTGTTGCTTTCTATTTCGATTTGGACCCGTCAGGATCTTGTTACACACGTCCTTCTTTTGGTAAGTTGATCGCGCTTGCATTTTATTTTTATAATTTTAAGCAGGTTAAAAAAAATTGATGGAGTGGCTTGTTCAAGGGCACGAATTCGGCTCCACCTAGAGTGGGGAGGACCATGTACCCGGGGTTCAAGTCCACTTCACTACGATCATATATTTTTCCTAGGTTAAGGAGTGGTTTGTTCAAGGGGCGGCGGCTCCACCTAGAGTGGAGAGGGCCACGTACCCGGGTTCAAGTCCACGGCCACTTGTTATTTTTTAGGTTTAAAATAAAATTGTAGTGGCTTGTTCAAGGGCACGGTAGGCTCCACTACGAGTGGAGACGACCAGGTGTTCGGGTCCAAGTCGAATTTTTCTTGTAATTCTTAGGTAGAGGTGGCCAAATCTAGCTTATAACCCTAAAGCGTATGTTAGCCAACTCTAGCTTTTAATCCGACTAATCCAGGTTTGGAAGGGGCTCATTTCGATGATGGGGGGAGCTGCTTCGAAAAAGAAGGTACATGACCTAGTCATAGTCTTATTTTTATTCTTTTGTTTTGTGTTAATCTATCGATTTATAGAAAAGGCAAAGAGTGATTGCAAAATTGAAGTCGAATGCCAAAAAATTGGGAGGCGATTGGTCAAAGGTCCCTAAACCACTTAATCTGTCCATAAGGAAGATATCAAGGTATTTGTTATTTGTTGCCATTCGTTCAATTCGAAATAAGACATTTAACTTGTCATGTTGTATTCCTTGCAATCAGATCACTTTCGAACGTGCAAAGGATTCCAAGAAAAAACATCTGCCTCACGGACTGCCAAGGCAACTTCAAGCAAACGAATTCCATCTCACTTGGGTTCTGGCGGCCGAAAAGGCTTTTTACATAGATTCGTAAGTGCTATAAACTCTTAGTTCACGTTAACTTTCAATGTCATTGTCTAATATTGGTCATATTGTTATAGAATTGGCTATACGGGTTTTCCCCTAACAGGGAACACGTAAAGATAGCCACTACTCGCCTCTTGCCTCTTGTATATGATATTGTAACTAACTATTAAAATTCTTTCCTTTTTTTTTTTTTTTTTTTTTTTTTTTAAATTTTTTTTTTTAATTTTTTTTCAGACACCACGCCAAGACGCGACGTCACGCCGAGATGCGACGCCCGAGCGACGCCCCGAGTCACGCCGAAGTCACGCTAGCGCTGACGCCCGGCGACGCGACGACGCGTCGCATCGCGACGACGCCGCATGCGGCGATGTGCGCAACGACGATGCGGCGACGCGTGCGGCGGCGCCGCGGCGACGCCATCGGACGTCGCGATAGACGCCGCCGCCGACGTCGCTATAGACGTCGCTAAATGACCCTTTTCTTGTTGTGGCATAGGAGACAAAGGTCTAGGAGCAGAGGGCACTTCTTTGCACCGATTTTCCTTTGGTGTCACTTGGGCGTGCTCTTCAATCGACTGTGTGCTTCAACGGGAGCTTGTGCACCTTCCACAACCGGCCGCTACTTCCACAACCGCTACTTCTACTTGTTCTGAGGTTGATATGCCTACACTTCGTGAGGACGTTGCACTACAAAAAACATCCGACTTTTTTACCTTTAAGTAGAAAAAGGCTCTTCTCGTGCATTCGAGCTCTTAGCTATGGTGGATAGTTGTCTTAGAAGGGCTCTTCTCCGGCCGACCGCCAAAATGTGAACTCAGCCCACATGAGAATATATTAGCAATAGTCTCCAAAATGAGCAAAGATAAAACAAGAAAAAGCTCCTCCTATTCCTCAAGCATCATTGATCCAGAGCAACACTTCAACACATGGTCGCATTGTGGTTCCAACTATTCAAATTTCCAAAGGGCCTTTTGTGAATCTTTACTATTCTAATGTTATTTCTTCTCTATATAACAAGAGATCCATGAATGGGCAAAAGGGAACTAAACTCGTGGTTGTGCCAAAACAGAGCCAAGATGCAAAAGTCGATAAACCGATGCAAGATTTGTAGGCATGAAAAGGAACGTTTAGTAGCTATGAGAACATCTAGGAGCAAGCAACATTACTTTGCTACTCCATCTCTCATTCGATCGATCCAACCTCCGTCCCTCATATGCATATGCACTAACCCTAAACCGGCGCATCAACAAAACCCTAAATGCTTTTTTCTTCCATTTTCAGAAGAAACTCATGCTCTAAGAAACTCAGCATCAAGAAACACCTGCATTCGTTAGAATATAGAAATCCCAAAGCTTCCTTCACAAAAACTTTTCCTAGTCTCGGTATAGATTTATACCGTCAAGCTGAAAACGAGATGTAGAACATATTTTGCCTTGTTTTAACCAACCCATGGCATGTTATATCTATGCAATGTCACGTTATAACCATGAAGATAGTTTTATACTAGTAACAGTGCCCAGCGTTGCTGGGCATATGTCAAGGACTTGTAAAGGATGTTGAAAAGAATAATGAGACACCCTAACGGATTGGTCTTAACTCAGTATTCCTTCCTTAATCAATAAGAATTTCCAACACTTACTTGAAATTCTGAAATAATTTTATAAAATATAGCGTATTGTAAGGCTCTTTCCTTTTGCTCCATGTTGAAGTAAAGTATCCTCTTTGCACTTAACAAGATCAAGGTGGAGAGATACACTATTGTTGTTGTTGTTGTCATTGTTGTGCAGAGCATATCCCCCGAGCATATCATCCATGTCAAAGTCATCTTGTTGTCTGAACATGAACCTGTCCCTAATACGGTAGCCAATGGTATTTGAACCTCTGCCAAGGTTTTGATTCACGACACACGTGCACTCATACACAAACATAATAATGTTACTAAAAACCAAGACCAGCATCATTAAGTAGAAAAGCATGGAATTATGGGCATAAGCTAAAAACCTGTAAATGATAAGCCAACAATGGTTATCTGCTTCTATGCCTCTATTTTAGAACCCAATTACGCCATTGAATTATTCTTTAAAGGAACCTTCTTGTCTAGCCAGCAATGGTCCTCAACCAAATGTATCATAGACAATAGCAACATTTTGTTGTTCTTAAGTCCCAACCATCCTATATAATAAAATTTTAGTGTTTGTCTGTTTTGTTTGTCGCCCTAAATCGGACGGCCCACATTTGATCTAATCATATTGAGACGGCCTAGATCACGGCATCAGGGTAGGGAGGATTGGGCAGCTTGCCAAAGATCGCATGAGCTCGACCTCTGTGGAAGAAGCTCGGCCTCTTCCATCCAGAATTCCATTTGGAAAGTTCATTCTTTGTGGAAGAAGCTCGCCTCTTGCATCAGGAAGCCACAGCCGAGTTTCTTTTGCAGTATCTTTAAGGCCGTTGATGCAAATCATGTCATTAACCAGGTAAAGTTACCGAGTTTCTTTTCCCTTTGAAGTCTTTCTGCTTCCCTAGAGTTTTCTTGGTGGAGAAAATGCAGAACAAGATTGAAATGAAGACTGGGGCTAAGGTCGTTTTGCAGTGGCCAAATTTTGATGTCGATTCCACTGCAGAGTCCGGGCTTCAGAGCAAACGATTTGTCAACACTTATCATTTTATCCTATCTGACAGGTTTTAGTTGTTGAAGGGGGCGTGTTGAGAGAGGTAAGACATGCTTCAATTAGCCGAGAGTCCTTGGTTGCACATGCACATTGTGAAGAATATAGTTGCAGGATGCAGAGACATTTAAAGGCTCTATAAATTATGCAGCGGGCCTGGAGCCAGAATGTGTAGAGTAGGACTTCTTGGATTTGTTCCTGTTTAATTAGGATAACGTATCAGATCTTCGTTGTAGCAAGCCCGTCAGCAATAATGTGGAACAAATTTGGCATCTCCAGGCATATGCTTTTCATTCGAAGTGGTTTAATTCTGTTGTATTGGAGTTGCTTGCTCTCTATGAAAGTGAAAGGCTCCACCGGGTGCATATGCTTTTCATTCGAAGTGGTTTAACTCTGTTGTTATAGAGTTGCTTGCTCTTTTTGAAAGTTAAGCAGGAGGTTTGGGTTTCATAAAATATTTCGGATTTGCTCTCATTTGCATCAACATATACCCACGAGAAGGTTGATTTACTACAGAGGCAGGAAATCAATGAGCTTCTGGTTATAGCTGGCTTATGTAATAGCTAGGTAACATGTAATTACTTCTGCACTCAACTGGGCCATGCACAGTATGTTACGTTTAGGAAAAAAACGCTTTTATCCAAATTTTTATTTGAGCAACGTCAATGCACCGGCTATGGCAGACCAAGGCAATGATGAACACATTGTATTTGAGACCAGCCTGGGCGTTGAGGTTATTTCTCTCTTTGATAAGAAGGGCATACACGAGACAAATCGAGTATGGCCTTACAGATTACGATATAAATATGGTCTCCTGCTAATTTGCTTGGTGGTCAATTCAATACATCCTGTGATGTTTCTATGGTGAGTATTTCCTTTGCTATCATTGATTTTAATCTGAAAACTGAAAGCTGGATTTTGTTTTTGGATCTTGAGGTTGACTAAAATTTCATGGTCTAAATTTTGTAGCTTGGGGTAAAATCAGTGATCTGCTCTCCCAGTCATTATTCTGCACTAGGCCACAGGTATTATTTGGCTGCAAGTAGCTTTACCATGCAATATTCTCGCTTCCTTTCTTCTTCTTTTTTTTCTCAGATTCATTCTCAGGATTTCCAAATTCCAGAGAGCTAGCTTTTAGCTTGATGCAAAGATGCAAAGAATAGCAAGATATAAATCTGGGTATGCAGCTACAGTTTTTGATGGCCAATGATGGTAAGTCATGAATAATTCGTTTGCTTACCCTTTAGCCTTACCATCATTCATTCAATTACCATGTTGTGTTTTTCATCCCCATGTATGTAAAGCTAATAGTTATTTGCTTATGCAGAGCGAAGGACCTGCTTATAAAGCATGGCTCCCAGAAGCAGTATTAACATCAAAAATGATAAATATTCTTAGAGGAATTTCTAAAGCTGCCCAATCAAAACTTCCAAATGATTGTGGTGGCAAAGGCACATTCAAGAGCAACAGAAACCTACCGAGCAGAGATGTGTTGAATAATTTACTTTTTAACTTTGCCAGGGAAGTACAGCTGTCCTAAGGAAGGAGCGGCAATATTTGTGGAAGTATTTGACGTGATGCCTCATCATGATATGATTTTAAAAACTGCCATACGATTTTAAAAACATATGCAGGAAGTGGACATGGAAAGGAGGTCCTTGAGCTTTTCCAGTTCCTTTTTCCAATTGCCTCCATTGCTTAAGCTCCAAGATATTTTGATATGCATCAAAGGTTGATAGAATTCTTGAGAAAGACACTGCAAGCATTATAATAGACAACACGTTTGATGCAGAAAGTTGTTGCTTCTCGGAAGTTAAAATGCCCAACATTTGGCATAAATTTTGTAACTTTCTTTGAGACCGTGTCAAAGTAAGCCACTTGTTGTTCTTATGTTTTTTACCACTGCTTTTTAGCAAGCAGACAATTAGAACGCTTTTATGCTTTTAGAATGTTTTTATGGTTTTGGCTACATTTTGCAACCATGTTTTGTGTGAATTGTCCTCTTGCATGGTTCAATGTTTGAATAGTGGGGTCCCATGGAACAGGGAATAAAATATTCGAATATGTTGACCTCAACCCTAGGGCATAGGGATGGGTGAAGTAAAAAATAACAGAGTTTGAGATCCGATGGTTTGGACTTGCAGATTTTGGAATAGTTGCCAAAATACTCTAAAATTTAAAGGCCGAACATACATAAAGGTTACTTGATTCTCAAATTTTCGCCTGTGGAGAAGCTTTTCGGAAAAAATGAACGTTGGGCGCTCAAGTCTGCGCCTCGACGTCCGTGCGAAACCCAGACCTGATGGATGAGGCCTTCTTGGAGGCTATTCTCCAGGGTCTGGGGTTCCCAAACATTCCCTCTGACCATGACGGATCAAGGCGTAAATCGATAGCTTAATCATCCAAACGCATAATTCGAGGTCTAGAATAGGATTTAGCAGACGATTTAGGCCATTACCTTTGTATCCCGTGGCCTTGACAGGTAGGATCTTTAAGAGTTTCAAACAAGATAATCTGAGGCTTTCTTGCCTTGGGAAGATATTCACGTAATATCTTCCAAATCTCGGTTCTCAAAAGATTTGGGATTGAACCCATCCAACACTGGGCGGGCTTCTTCGACCTCCACCCTGCTTGGTTCTTTGCTGATTTACAAATTTTAGTATGGAGATTTGCAGGCGAAAACTAAGAATGGCTAGCACAAGTGTGAGTAACGGTTCTGGCCCCCCCGAAGACCCAATCGAAAGGAATAAAAGGCTCAAAATCATCGAAGACGAGGAGTGGACACAGATCTTCTGGCTTGATAGCAGAAATGATAAAGGATGGAGCAAGATGAAAACAATGTACATGACCTTTGCAATTATCCAGGATCAACTCAAAGCTGCTGCGGTATGATGGATGTTTTAGGGGACGGAGTTATCTGCGAAACCCTGGGTAAAATGAAAGCTTTGGAGAAAGATTACAAAGCAAAGAGCTAAGAGCTAACGAGCGGATGGGCATGGAATTTCTTTGAGCTTCTCTAAGAAATGGGCCAAACTGTGTAAGAGAATTTTGGTGAAGCAAGGTCATTCGGAAGCAGACTGCTATAGTCTAAAAAATAATGCTTTTCAGAAGTCTATAAATGAGCTCCTCAATCTTGCTAAAAGCACTCTCCTTGACCTAGAAAACATGAATTGGAACTCCAAAGCTTCAATCAAGCTGATCAGAAGATGGGAGGATGCAGAGGATCATGTCATAGAGTACCACCGGAAGCAAACCCTCAGCAAACTCCCCTCACGGGCTGACCGGATCTTGAGCGACGTTTCACAAGAATATGGCATTTTTCAAACCAGGCTCAAGAAAGATACAAATACATGCAAGATCAGAGACTCAAATGGCTTTTTTAACCCTCTGGAGACGAGCCAATGCGACTGCAAAAATTGTCAAAGCTTGAACAACTCTGGAATGTGCAATCCAAGTGCAATGGTTGGGGACCAGAAAGTGAGCAACCGAATTCCAGTTCTTGGCAAAAGTGACAAAGCAAAAGGTCAAACTCTTCCATCTTACAAAAATGCTTTGCTTAACTTAGGTTCTTGTGATAACCCCATTGATAAATCTAAGGCTAATTTGGATTATTTAGATCTCTCGGGTATCCAAGATCCCTCTGCTATTAACCTTTACGCTGAGAAAGGACTGATTATTCATTTCCCTATTAGTTGTCCTTCCATCGGGGAAATCAAGTTCTGGTTAACTAAAACTCAAAAGATCCCCATTCTCTCCCTGCTCAAGATTGATAGCAGATCCTTCCAAATTTTATGCAGGGATAATTTTAGTGTTACTAACATTCTAAAAAGGAAGTTGGGCAAAATTGGTAACAATGATTTCTATATTATGCGTTGGAGCCCTCTTTTTATCCCTGGTAATTCCGACCAAATTTCTACTTCCACTTGGATAACTTTACCCAATTTGCCCCCGGCTCTTTGGACTCTTACTCATCTGAAAGCTATCTCGGGCAATCTTGGGGAGATTATATCTATCAATATCCCTCAGACTAATTTTCCTTCTGTCTGTATATCTAAGAAGATTAACTCCGAATGGAAGGTGAAAATTAAGACCAAGCTAGCAGAAGGGAGATTCATGGACCTGGATGTTGTGTACTCCAAAATTCCGGTCCTTAATATCTCGCAAAAGGTGCCCAATAACAAGGATGATCAACCTAACTTTAAGGCTCCCCTTATAATCAGACAGGAATGGCGCCCCAAGAAGAAGGTTGATGATAGTCTGATTGATCATAATACTGTGGCCTCTAATGTTATCATCCCCAAGCCACCTGAAGAGGAAAATAGGAACTCCTCTCCAGGTATCGTGCCTGCCTATATATCCTCTCTTTGATAATAACTGGAATTTCTTTGTCAGAAATACTAACATGGAGATTAAGGTCAAAACAGGCATCATGACTCTCTCCTTCCCAATTAAAGAGGACAATCAATCTGAGGTTTCTGATAACGATTCTATAACTTACAATTCTGAGGATGATTTCCTGATCTCCTGTGATGATGAAGGCTGGAAGCAAATTACTAAGAAGAGAGGTAGAGGGAGGAAAAAATCTTATGCTGGACCTATCAGAGTCAGCCCCAGAAATTCTGCCTATAGATCCAAAATGGACAAAAAATCCTCTCAATCTTATTAATGTATACTTCTTTAAGGTTTATCACCTGGAATCTCCAGGGAATCAATAATCCTATCAAAAGGGAACGGTTAAAAGTTTGCCTTTCCTCCCTCGGGTAAAAGCATGTTAGGGTGTCCCTTAAAAAGTATTATTTAGTGACCAAAAAAGTACCTAAAAAGGTACCCAGGACTGGGTACTGGGTACCTGTGTAATATCTCAATAAAAGGTACATTCTAGAACTTTTATATATATTTTGGTCTCCGGTAGCACTATCTTTATCTTAACTTTGAACATTAATGCGTCCGTGACTTTTATTTTAGACTTTTGTACTAGTTTTAATGAAAATAAAAATGAGAAAGTACCCAGTTCTGAAGTACCTAGTGTATGTACTTTTGCAGGTTCCAAAAGTGGTACACCCTAACATGCTTTTACCCCCTCAACCCTGATATTCTTTTCATTCAAGAGCACAAAATTCATGATCCTAACCATAAGTTAATTATCTCAAGGGCTCTTCCCCCTAATTTTGAGAATTGGTCAATTACGGCTAATGATTCTTCCGCAGGTATTGCAATTGCTTGGAATCAGAAAATTGATCTTCAAGTTGATCATATGATTCACGATAATAACGGTAGGTGGCAGATCCTAGTTGGTAAAATAGGGATGGGTAAGATTGCCTTGGTTAATGTCTACTCTCTTCATAACCCCTCTGATAGGATTGCTATTTGGAATAAAATTAATTCTAGCTTAGCTAATTTAGAGATAGATGATCTGTTGTTAGGTGGGGATTTCAATATGGTGACTGACAGTTGCATGAAAAACAGAAATTTTAAACCCCTTTTACCCCAAGAAAGGTGTGCTTGGGCCAACCTGCTCTCTAATCATAACCTTAAGCTGGCCACTATTAAACCCAACTCGTTCAGCTGGTCTGACCATAGAGCTAACCCTATCTGTTGCTTGCATGACAGATTCTACCTAAGTGAAGACCTTTGGACTAAGAGTAGTAGAGTTGATAATCTCCTTTGGATTTACCAATGTCGACCATTACCCTCGGTGATTAGTATCAGTGGTATAGGCATTAAAAATACCAGAAAATCTTTCTTTAAGATGAATGTTAGCCTCTTGGATCATGATGATTTCATAGCCAACCTTAAGAATATTTATAATTATCATCCTAGGCCTGAGGGTGATTTTGGCTGGATGTGGTGGTGGATTAACCTAGCCAAACACATTAAATGCTGGCTTAAAGTTTGGGGTAAAGAGATCCATTATCAAAAGCAGGCTGCCTTAGCTGCCCTTAGGGATAGGCTAAGCACCACTCCAACTGATCAACAGGAGGAAATTAAAATTCAGATTGAGAAAGCCGAGCTTGACATTGCTAAGGGATGGAAGTTAAAGGCAAAGATTAAGGAGCTAAAGGAGGATGAGAGATGTAATTCTAAGTATTTCTTCATCAAGACTAAAACTAGAATAAAGAAAAATCAGATTCATGATATCAAAGTTGGTGAATCGATCATTTCTGGAGATAAGGATCTTAAGTGAGCTTTGTTAATCATTTTACCAACATTATGGGTACTAACACCGATCAGACAGAGGCTGAGATGGATAGATTCATCAATCGAGAGCAAAGTTAGCCGGGATCGAATGATTTGATCTCATCACCTTTCACGGAGTGTGAGCTCAAGCAAGTGATTATGGGCATGGAGAATGGCAAAACGCGGGCCACGATGGCCTTCCTGCTGAGTTCTTTAAAAAGGCTTGGCCAATCCTTCATGAAGGCGTCACTAAGCTCGCCAATGAATTTAGAGTTACCAAGCGCCTGGATGCTCGGATCAACACAAGTCTCATCACGCTTATTCCTAAGCTGGATTCTCCCATCTCCTTTCTGATTTGGACCAATTTCTCTAACAAATGTTATTTACAAGATTATTGGAGGTGCCATAGCTGCCAGGCTTAAAAAGGTTTTGGACTCGGTCATTAGCAATACACAAACGCCTATCTCAAAGACAGGGTTCATCTTGGATAGCGTGGTGATTGCCATTCTTGGTCTATAGTGGGCCAAAGATTCCAAGCAAGATATAGCTCTCCTCAAGCTAGATATAACAAAGGCTTTTGATACTATCAGTTGGAAATTTCTCCATAAAAGTTGCAGTGCATTGGGATTTAGTGACGAAAGTATTGGTTTATTCAAAGCAATTCTTAACAATTCTAGATCTGCAGTTCTTATCAATGGTGAGCTGACCCTTTCTTTGCAATCGAGAGAGGGGTTAAAACAGGGATGCCCTCTTGCTCCCTTTCTCTTCTTAATCGTTATGGAGGCCTTACATGGCGGTGGGACGAGGCCAAGACAAATAACTCTATCGAGGCCTTCACCTCCCCGATAATCCCCAGGTGGATCAGATTCTCAATGGCCATTTTGCAGATGATACATTCATCTTGACCTCGACGGATAATGACTCTATCATCAATATTCAAAATATTCTTCATGACTTTGGTCAAGCTTCGGGTTGCCGAATCAACCCCTCAAATCCGCCATCCGAGGCCGGAAATCGAAAAAAGGTACTCAAGCTGCAGACCTCTTTGGATGTAAGTATTTCTCCCCTTGTACTAAATCAAAGATTTTAGGAATCCCTTTTGCTATCAGAAGTAATGCCTCTGATCTATGGCTTGATATTATTGAAAAATTCTATAAAAAGGTAGATTCCTTAAACTCTAAATACCTCTCTAAAAATGGCAGAGCTATACTGGCCAACTTTGTTATTTCCTCCTCTCAGGTTTATCAATCCTCGGTCATTCTTGCCCCCAAAAAGGTTACTAACAAACTTCAAAGCATTATTGGCAGGTTTATAGCGTCGGGTCAAAACAAAAGATGCTGGCATCCTGTCTCAATGGAGGAATGTTGCAAATCCAAGAAGAATGGTGGTCTGGGTACTATAGATATTCGGAACAGGGGTCTGGCTTTAGCTGCCAAGTATTTCTATAAAGCCTGTTATGACAAAATTAAGCACCCGATTTCAGTTCTGATCAGGCATTATATAAGCAAATGCCATCCTTATGGATGGAGATCTCTCAAAATGGAGCTGCCTCATTCCATCTATTTCCCCTTTACCTTCCCTGCTGCTATTCCTGGTCTGATTAAGAAGTGGATTTATGCCTGGTTGGAAGTTAGGAAGATGTATACATGGGAGAAGGGATTCTCAATGAACCAATCCATTTTCTGGAACCCTGCATTAATCCTTGACAATCCCAATTTATGCCTGGCCTGCCACTTTCCCGATCAGGCAAAATTATGGAAGACTAAGGGGATAACTTTGATTAACCATCTCTTTGATGATGATGGCATCATCCTGTTCCATAACTCTAAGCTTGCCCAAGAGGACGACCAAACGAGATTGCTTTATGTAGCTATCACTAATATTGTCTTGCAGGGTACTTGGTCCCACTCTTCTGACTCTTGGAACTATAGAGGTAAAACAGGCTAAGCGTAAAAGATGCTTATAAGTTCTTGATGAGCCAACAGAAATCACCTTACACATCAAATGGGATGTCTCTCGGGGATCTGACCAAGAATAATTTGATCTTTATGTGGAATAGCCCGATAAACCCAAAGATCAAAGCCTTTATGTGGCAATTATGGCACAAAGGCACGGCGACCAATTGCAAAAGATTTCGTTTATCCATGTCTAACTTCGGATTTGTGTGATGGATGTCTTGTCGCTAAAGAGGATGAGGATCACTGTTCGGATCATGCCTTTGGTGAGAATGGGTCCTTGAATTAGCCCTCTAATTTGCTTGGGCTTAAATTTGGTTGATCTCGACCACAAGGAATTCTTTATGCCTACCAATCCCGACCGATTGGAGGATTTATATCCTCCTATGGAGAATTTGGAAAGGAAGAAATACATTCATCTTTGATCGTGAAATTATCTCACTGAAGGGATCATAAAAATGTAGAATATGATATTAAGTGGATTATGGAAATTAATGGATGATATGTTTTTCATGCCGGATACCCCATTTCTTGACGGGGTGAGGCTTCAATGGAGGAAGACCAAGGACGATATAAACCAGGAGTGGATTAATTTCTTGAGTCAAAAACCCGGCACACACACGTAAACCTTATACGCCAATGTGGTTTCTTTGTGACCAAAATTTCGACATCGAAGGGAGTTAATGCACGCGACTAAGGATGCCAAAGGAAGATATAATATGGCGATGGCAGATTCATGTATGTGCTTATATTGCTTATTTCATACAATCTTCAAGGGGAAAGCAAGAAAGCACACCAACCAGAATCTCAAGGCAGTACACTAAGATCTATTTCGACTCCAGCTACCATCTCTCAGTTTTTCTGTTGCTCAGACTTTTTATCTTGTGCTTATCTCTTTAAACTTCCCTTGAAAAAAGTGTTTTGTAACTTTTATAATATACTTTAATATAAATAGCCTTCAATTAAAAAAAAAAAAGATTCTCAAATTTTCTTTTCCTATATATTAGCAAGGGGAAAAGTGGATCATAAATGCATCTACAATGTAGAAGCGATTTTGCAGGTGGTTGAAAAAAGTCCCGTGTATAGACATTATTTTTCATTTTAATTGAAATTTATACCATAAATCCTGAGCTATCACAACAATCCTGAGCTATCATTCTTGATTACTATAAAGGAAAATAGTCAGACTGGAATGATTACATTTCTGAAAAGGATAGGTGTATGCAATTTTTTCTTGATCCCAATTGCAGCTTATTGCTCTACGATCGTATGTATAGCGAGCAGAAGTTTCATTGAGTGCACAGCACCATTGACCTTATATGCCCAACATTATATTTTCCATAGAGCTTGAAGATGAATCCTATATTACAATGGGACTTCAATATCCTTTTGGTTTTCATAGTATCGTATAGACAAAGTATGTGTTTTGACGTATGCCCTCTTCATAATGGCATGTCCTATAGGTTTTCCCTAGAGATAGAGATTATATGTTTTATAGTTACCAAAAACGGCCGTATTTTACGTATAATACGGAAAATACGGATTTTGAAAAAAAACCGTTCACGGATGAAAAAACGGGAACCAAATACGCCGTTGTTTTTATGCAATACGCCGTATTAACCGTTTTTTCAAGCCGTTTTTGGTAAAATCACCTGACCGTTCGTGTTCATTTATCCCCTGCTATAACACAGACCTAAACCATGGAGCGATTGCGGCTGAAGATTTGCGACAATATTTAGAGCCCTGAGCTGAGAGGTCGGATTTGTGAGGTCGGATTTGAGCCCTGAGAGCTGAGAGGTCGGATTCGTCCCAGTCATCCAGATATTCTGGATCTATTGAAGTAACAGCAAAAAGGTAAGGCTTGGAGGTTGTAATAAGCTTATTGTATAAACTGGGGCAGTTTTATGAATTGAAGAAGAAGGGTGAAGATAAACAGTTTCGGCAACTGCACAGGTCATATCTCAATGCTTTTGACGGCCTGCTTCCATCTCAACTCTCTCTTTTAAATGCGTGTTTGCGAGCAACACTGTCTGCCCATCCTGCACACATAGCCTGTTGGAGAATTTTCTCTTGCTCAGGTTTTAGTCCTTCCCCAATCAATACCCTCTTTTCAACCATGCCTTTTCATAGCATTCGGCTGTTTACAGAGATATGCCATCAAATTGGAGAAAGACGGGCATTGGATGGAAGCCCCGATGCTGAAGGGCGAGTGGGAAGGATTAGTTTATTCATCTACGACATGCTTTTTCCCTTGAATGATCAAGGCTGGGCTTTTTCCCTGTACTAGTATCTTGGTAATGTAGGGTGCCAGCTTTATTTATGCTGGCTAATAAGAAGTGGCGCCCCAAAAACTCAAGTTTGAGAGGAGGAGACACATGGTTCTGTGCAGAAAATCAGACTGATTGAGAACCAAGCATCCCATAAAAATTAAATTATATAGATTTCCTGAAGTATTAACTCCATTGTCGAAGTTATATTCTTCTGTTAAGTGTTTAACTTGTGTTCTCAAATTGAAATTATAAGATCCTGGAGAATCCTCTATATACTGCGCTGTAATAGAACCATCATTCAAATAATGCCCATCATTCACGTGTTCATATAAAGCCTGATGTCAGACAGAAGGTAAATCAAGCAACACTGTATTGCCAGGAATTTGAACATTTCTATTTCTATATGTTCTAAAGCCTAATCTATAATATATTTGGAATCTCACGTACAAAATATGTTGTTCATTCTTAGAAGCACAACTTTGCCGTATTTTTCGTATCCGTATTTCATATTCCGTAGATGTTTTTTTTTTTTTTTGGCATGCCGTATCGTATTCCGTATCCGTATTTGGTAACTATGGTTTTAAGGCATATCCAGAACTTTAAAATGCCCTATTGTATTAATGTCTTTCTGGAAACAACCCCCCCTCCTTATCTTCTTTAACATAATTTGGATATTATTAGGCTCAAATCCTCATAATGATCATGCATTGCTACTTCATTCTGCCCAACAATACTAGGTTGTATCATTTTACAATGGAGCCTTATCATTTATAGATCCCCAACATTACAAGTTCCAACCTATGCCCAGCAACGCTGGGCACCATAACTAGTACTATTATAGTGATGTTACTATTTTCGTTTATTTGAGTCTATTTGGCAACTTACAATCATGCCTTGGGTTAACATGAGAATGTTGCATAAGAGCAGGTGTTTATTTTCTCTTTAAATCTAACAATAGACTATTGATTCAAGAAAATTCTAACATGTAAATTCAACCATGGGGCATCAACTACCTATAATATAGAATTGCATCGTCTAAGGGCAACATGTCTTCAAATGTATGCTTCAATTCCTAAAGGCAAATGCTTCAATTTTTAAGAGCAAGTGTTCAAAGTTCTATACTATTTCAGATGAACGATAGAGCTAACTTGTTTGTATTTTCTAAACATATATAAAGCATTCTCCTTTTTTCCGTCCGCCTCGAAAAAAAAAATTATTTTCTCCCCGTCGTCAATAAACCGTGTTTAATATTTTCTTTACATCCACCGCCATGTGCACAGCTATGGCGAGATTTGGCTATGGCGGACAGAGATAATCTACCGCCGATCCGCAAGAGCCGCCAATCTGCAAGAGAAGAGGCCGGATTGCATGGAGGGCGTTGGTTGAGATTTAATGTGGCTGCGTTTGGGCTAAGCGTCGAATGTCTCTTACAGAAATCAGTGGGCAACCATCTGTATATAGGAACATTTGTTACAGCAGAAAGGTCTCTATGCCTCTATAGACGATAGCAGGTAAAGAATCTTTCGTTTCTGTAAGCTCCTAAGCAGTCGTCTATGTTGTCTCGGAATGCTCCAACTGCTGCATGGTTACGGAAGCTATGAGTAGGAGACCCAGGTGCGTACTTATATGAATTTCGAGTTTGAATATGCAAAGGCTTTTGTTGCTATGAACCATTCTTTCCCTTGCTACGATTGGTAGTAGGTAGTAGCCCTTGACCTCAATTCAGCAAGGCTTTTAAGATCTGGTGGCATGTTCTTGGATTGGGAACGACGTTGGCCTTGGATACAAATTGAAAACCTCAAGACTTTGAGCTAAAACACATGAAGCTAGAAAGCTTACTCCAGAGTTGCAGATTATTTTCTAAATGCCACAAATATGGGGCCAATTTTGTGCATTTAGGCTTGCTTATCCATGCTTGACGTAGCTAATCTCAAGGTCTTTTTTTATTTTATTTTATTTTTCTTAAATGCTTTTTTGATTTTCGCATGTCCTACAGCTTTTACGGTTCTAGCAATATGCATTGTTCTTTGTTTTTAGGGTTCATTCTTATGTGCTCTTTCATTTAATGTTCTGCATTTATTTGACTATCTGCAGCTGCTGATGTCTGGCACGAATTGCTTTTGCACAAGATGGCTCAAAGAGTCCTTGTGCGATGATTTTAGGTATATACCATGCTTTTAAGTACTCAAGAATAATGTCTTGCATCATGTTTAAGTTAAATCTATTAAACTTTCCCTTTACATACTATTCTTTGCTTTGTTTGTATGGTCTCAAAGCTCTTTACATTCCATTATGGTTGACAAGTCATTAAGCAATAGATATTCCTGAAATGCTAGCATTAATTTGTGCAGGGTTGTGTAAAGCAAATGTTAGAGGCACTGGATGGAGAATCCATGGTAAAAATATCTTAGCTATTCAGTTCAATATTTGTAGCCAATGTAGAACAAAAATGCAAAAATGCAGATTCTTATTCTCACGGAGGACCTTTATGTTTGAAATATTATTAATTTGTATGTATATATCCAATGTGTGGCTCAGTTGAAAGGCATTAGGGATTTTTTGAGATCATAAAAGGGCCTTCTAAGAACTGCTGACTAAGCTATATGAACTACCAATCAGAAAACAGAACTGGTAATCCAGTCAGCAAAACAGTTATAACTAACTCACTGGATCACATTTTCTAGCATAAGTGTTGATAGAAAAGTCCAAATGAGCTCTTGTTTGGTGCAATAGATAGATCTCATTGAGATCTTTCCAACCTTGGGTGGTTTGCATATCTTTTAGCCTCGTAGGATAGTAAAAAATGGTAATAACTATATTTTTTGGAGTTTTGACAATCATAAGTGGTTAAAATATGTGCAAAGCACCTAAGGTTGGAAAGATGTCAATGAGATCTATCTATTGCACTAAACGAGAGCTCATTTGGACTTTTCTATCAACAGTTATGCTAGGAAATGTGATTCAGTAAGTTAGTTATAACAGTTTTGCTGACTGGACCCGTCAGGCTCTGATTTCTGATTGGTGGTTTATTTATCTTCATTTGGCTTAGTTGGCATGTTTTGAAGGCCCTTTTTTAATCTCAAAAAAACCCTAATGAGAAAAGAAGTACTTGATAAAGAAGCAGTTTGGGATGCAGTCTTTTGAGCTACAACAATTTGAAGATATTATATTAACACTTTGTCCCTATTCTGACCATGTGGCCATTTGCAGCAGAGTGAAAATGGCCAAAACTGTATTCAGATGTTTTTCTTTTTATCAATTCATGTGAAACATCCCAAGTAATTGCAAAACAATGTCCAAAGCATTTTTTTTTTTACGTTCGTGTGGAACTAGAATTTTTTTAATCTCTGTCAAAGATTGCATTTCATTGAAATATATTCATGCATGTCAAACAGTATCTATTTTAGTCGCTCTATCTACATTCCATGAGCCAATCTATATTGTTGTTGATATTAAGCAATATATATTCTTGAAATGCTAGCATTAATTTATGCAGGGCTGTGTAAAGCAAATGTTAGAGCCGTTGGGCATGGTAATAATATCTTAGCTATTTAGTCTGCGTGCGTATGATCTGCTTGCGTATGATCTGCATGTTTCTAAGTAAAGCCCAATTGTGCATCATCTACATGCTTCCAGCTCAACAACGCTCATCATAATTTACTGCATGCTTTTCTCATTGCGAAATATTTTTTACATCCAATGTATTTCATACTTAGCTTATCGTGCATTCTCAATCATGGACTTCAATACTAGGCTCAACCTGCAAATGCTTCAAGCTGATAGAAATACTAGATTTAGCTTAACTTTCAAAGGTTTGAAGATGACATCAAATTCTCAACAATAGTCAGCCATCTCCACTTTGATGTCTCACGAACCCATGTTGATGGACACTTAGAAAACTTGTGTTCCGATCGATTTGTTGAAGTAGATTCTCATTATGGTAGAGGATACGTGCTCATTGCAAACATTTATTTCGGTGTATGCATGTGGAAACAACATGATATATTTTTCTTTCTTCTAATGGGTGTCCATTCCTTAGATATACAAATCCCCCTTTGCATGAGTAAGTCGGGGCCAAGGCCGCCGCGATAAATTTCTTTTATTGCTAATCAATCAAGGTCTTGTTAATATTCATCTACATTTGTGGTAACAAAGATTTGTTCTATATTGTAGTTGCTCTACAATATAGAGCAACTACTATACTATGTCCATAGACATGCATGGCCCTTCTCAACTTGTTGTCTTGCTATGCTTAGCTTGTGACAAAGCCCATTTATATTGAGTAGCTTTGATGGTACACAACTTAATTATGGTCTTGTTGAGACATCATAAATTCAGTGAGATCTCTCACAGAAAAAAAAAATCAGAAAAAATGGCGCACTGTTTCAATGCAGGTCTGACTGAACATGTGTTCTCCTTATATAACTTAAAGAGGCTAGAATCCATAAATTTATAAATTTAAGCGATCGGATGCTTCTTCGACGATCGGTTGTTCATCATGTTGCAATTATCGATGGCGGGTCATTGGTTCTCTTCTCGGTTCGCTTGGACCAAGAAGAACATGGAATGAGAAACACAAATATATGAAGAAATAAAAGAAACCATAACCATTTGCCTAGTGATAGATTACTGAGTTTCAATGCAAAAGCACAAAACCGACACGGAATATAAAAGTTTGTAAAAACACGGGCTATATGAATATATGTTAATTGTCATAACCCGCCTTTGTTCTCCCGATTACGCAGCAAAGGCGTTATATTACTTGAGTTTAGAATCTCACATCTTGAATCCCGCAAAAATAGCATGTGAAACTAATGGAAACTAATGGAACTCCGGTTAAACCTCCGATTCTAGATGATGCATGTGCGTAGGGATGGATGCTTACCGGTCGCTTGGTGCTTAATAGCGTCCTGGCGCCGACAAAGGTGTCGAGGAAATGCAGCCTTGTAAAGCTCAACTCCTAACTATTTGGAACCATTCTCCATATTCTAGCCTATAGATTAATTCCTCATCATGGTTTTTCGAAGTTCAAGCTACGGTGGAATAAACTTTGAAAACAAAGTTTCAAAATGTCCTTTGGGAAGCAAAGTGGTGTTGGGACGAATGAATCAAGAGTAGGAGGATGTTCCGCAATCGCTATGGGCCGATTCGTATGGGGGAGGGTGCAAGTAGTGGAAGCCGCCATAGCTGCTTCATGCAATGGGGAGAAAGATGGTATCAAATCTCAACCGCGAAGGATAATTTTCATGCTATATGTTCAACACTCTACCGCATAGCATGTAAACTAATCTCCGTGCATGGCGGTTCGTTCGCATTTGATTTATTTGAAGCCACGCCTTTGCTATTTGAGGAATGTATTGCCCGTGCAAAATATGCTATAAATCCTCCTTTAGCCTCTAAAAGTGCATTTCAATCCACCCTTGTACACGTTCAATTGCAGTTACAATAACTGTCGTCGGATCGAGTGTCAAAACAAATAGGAAAACTTCAGATTTGCCTCGTAGCCTACTTTGAAGACATCCGCTTGAACCGCACCATTTTGTTTTACCTAGGCCAGGTGCGAAGTGAAGGAGCAAGTATTGTGCCAACTAAAATCCTCCGGATCTTCTATCGGATCATACTCCAATAGGGCTGTTTACATACTCCAATAGGTCATTTACGTTCTTTTGCAAGAATGACACAAATGTTGAAAAGAAATCACATATGTTTGAGAAAGAAATCACATATTTTCTAGACACAAAATGCACTTAGTTAACATACAAACAACTTAAACATTAATATACAAAAGTATCTTGTTCTATTGCTTTAAGAGCAAATAAATCCATGCTCCACCAATAACAACTTAAACAACTTAAATCGACAAACAAAGAGAAAAGCAAACAACCATGCTCCACAAACAACTTAAACATTAATGTACAAACGCATATATTTACGACTTTGGTTCCTCGAAGGCCCAACCGAAAACCATTTTCACACCAATTTCACAACTTTTCACCATTTGTTGCTAAAAATTAAGGCTTTGGTGAGGGGCCGGCTATCATTATCGATTAAGAATAGATGGCCGCGAAACCAGAAACTTGTATCATCATTTGCAGAGATATCCGAACCTCTCTTTCTACTTAATATAGAATCTAGTGATAACATCCAAAATCCAAAAATCCATCTTTGGGCCATAAGCAAATTGTCACACAATGTTTGGAAAATTCACGCTAAAGTAATAAATATCCAAGGATTTGTATCTAGCACATGAGCGAATCCTCTTTTGTCATCATATAAGTTGAGAGAAAATATAAGCTAAGAGAAAACTATAGGCCAAAGATTGATAGATGTTGCTTGCCTTTATGAAGAAGGAACTCTATATTTATTCTTCTACCGTAAGAGGAATGATCGATTCCCTCTAAGTTTTCAAATGATGAAGTAAATAGAGCCATCATTGTTATCTTTTCTTTCCAATATCTTAAAATAACATAGAGCTTAAACTTCGGCCATCTAAATGCGGTTCTACAAACACAAAAGGCGATTAGAAACAATATAACCTATGATGGGATCTAATCTAAATCATTCCAAATATACTAAATAGCTAGGATGCATGTTCTTGTCCACCGAGACAATCTTGGCGCTTTAAGGGGAACTTCGATCTGCTTTGTGAAGGAGATGCTTCTGTGAAGACTCTTCTATGATAACCTTTTTTTTCTAAACCCGCAAAAAAATATTACGCAAAATCATCCCGCAAGCTTGAAACCTGCTAAAACCATTTACGCAAACTTGAAGATGCATAATATTTACAGAGCAGAAAGTAAATAATAGTCATTTAACAAAACATAATCATTTTGCAGTTAAATCCCGATCTGTCTATATGTATTCTTTGCCAAATCCTCTGTTTTCCTTAGGCTTAAGTTGTTTCCTTCGCTCCTTTCAATGCCAAAACAATACAACCCTAAATCTGACCCATGTATATTCCGAGGTATCTTACGTATGGCCTCTCGGTGCAAAGCATCGGATCGGATAATGAACTGGATTTTTGTTATTTTAGATACGTTGGGTTATTTTGGCGTGTTTGGACAAAGTTAGGCCGTCCATATTATGCTGTGAAATCTAGCCCGTTCGATCTAGGGCTGGATTCAACACACGAAAACATTATAATATAGGATAAATGATTTTTTGTGTGTTATAGCATACTAGAGTTTAGCAAAACGTTTCTAAAGAGAGCTCGCGGTATAAATTTATACCGTGGCTTCCCGTGTAAAAAAATGTCGGTATAAATTTATACTGCTCCCGCTCTTTTTTTGTGGGGTGATGGTATAAATTTATACCGCTTGAGCTTACAGGCGGTATAAATTTATACCGCTCGAGTTGTCTCTCCGTGCACTGCTTGAGCTCACGTGGTATAAATTGATATTTTTATGCCTCTTGAGCTCACCTATGCTTCAAATTCATATCGTCCAACAAATGTGGGGGAAATTAAAGCCGCAAAATATAACTTTGTTCAGAATGTCAAATGTATTACATTTTTTACAATTTTGTTTAAAAATTTGTAATGGTTTTAAAAACTTTGAATATTATATGCTTTTGTTGCTCTAGTGGAATTGCTATTTGTTTCAATGTCAAATTTTTTATTGTATTTAGATTTGTTAGTATTTTTCATACCAAACTAGGGGGCCAAAACGGGGCAATAAACAATTTTGCATGTAAGCTAAGTTCAATTACCCCCTCAAAAAGGGTACCTAAAATGTCCAAAATGTCACGCTTGTCACAAATAGATCGTGAAAATGGACCTTTTTTGGGGAATTTTAGGGAATCTTTTAAAGATTCCTTTTGAAGTGCGTTTGGAGCAAATTAGTGCGTTTCAATTTAAACTTTGTTTTATATCACTAAGGAACATGAAGAGAAGGACAAGGACAATTCTGATGATGAAGACAAGGTATGTGGTCAATTTGCAATTCTTGAAAAGAGAGAAGGTGCTAATAATTTTGTAACCCTCTTGTAGTTGATAGTGGAGCTGAAAGATCAGTAGTACAATCTACTGATATGCTAAAAAAGGTTACAAATACATACACTAGAAGTGTTCAAGTTGGAAATGGAGCTCTTCAAGCCATTGAAGGAAGGGGTTTGCTGCAATTATTGGACTTGAATGGGAACGTAGTTGATATAGAAAATGTACTTTGTGTACCAAGTGAGAGAAATGAAAAGAAATTTGAAGCAAAAATGGGTTGGAAACCTTTTCCAAATGGATAACATGATTTGTAATGAAGTTAATACTCTCAACATTTCTGATTTCGGGCTGTGGCATAATAGACTAGCTCATACTCATTGTAATAATCTTAAATATTTGGAAAAGAAGGGATGGATTCAATGCAACAATATTGAACCAAGGAATTTTTTATGTGAAGGATGCATACTTGGTAAAATAAATAGGTTGCCATTTTTGAGATCTAAAACAAGAGCCAAGGACGTGCTGGAGTTAGTACACACTTATTTGTGTGGTCCCTTGAATGTGAAAAGCAGAAACAATAACAGGTACTTTATCTCCGATGATTTTTCTAGAAAATATAAATGTTATTGTTTGAAAAGAAAGTCTCAAGCACTTAGTGCATTCAAACATTATGTTGTTGAAATGGAGAGACGGACTAGAAACAAAGTAAAGTGTTTTAGGTCAGATAGGGGAGGAGAGTACTTATCATCTCAGCTCAAAAATTTCTGTATTGCAAGAGGAATAAGAAGGCAGCTGATTTGTAGATACAATCCACGAGAAAATGGTGTGGCAGAAAGAAGAAATAGAACCACATTGGATGCAGTAAGGTCTATGATCAAAAACAGCGCTACTCTGCGTCGCCTCGGATGGCAGCGCCGCCTCGAAAATTTATCTGGCAGAATTCCTCCCGTCCAAAAATTTTCTAATACTTAAATTTCAACCATAACAAAATAATAAAGTACTGATTAACATAAATAATATAAGTCTTCATTATAGACGAGATAACGACATAAAGTTTCACAATAAATTATTTCAGATTTTTTTTTAGCACACCAGCCCTACCGGGCCTACAGCCTTTCCTCGAATTCTAGCCTATCCACGTGTAATTTCCATGTCATCAAAATCTGATGTGCCTTATTTTGCGCCGTCAGATCTCTACATTCCCAAATCTAAGGCCAGGGAAATTAGAAAATCGGCAAAAAAATAGCCACGGAGATGGGAAGAGTCACGGATTCTTGCGTTCCTGCATCATCTGAGCTTGCTTGTGCTATTGATTTCGCTCTCCGGAAAGAAGCATAGAGGCCGACCATTCTGGTAATTTTCTTTTCTTTTCTCTTCTCTTTGCCGAGGTCTGGTGATAGCGCTCTGCAGCCATGGTGCTTGGCCGCCCCTGACGCTGGCTGTGGCACTTAGCACCCTCCTGGTGCTGGACTATGGCGCTCACCGTATTGTACTTGAGTGCTTTTTTTTAACAAGATTGCCTGATGTAATCTTCTTGTTTCACTAGAATCCGTATTTTCTTTTTCCTTTTTACGCTTTCACTCTTGCATATTAATTCTTTGCTAGATGTTCTAAAGTTGTATTATTTGTTCCATTTCGTTTCATTGCAGATGCCTGAGAACATTTTAGTTTCTTGACAATTTGGAACGAACCTTGCTTATCTTTTGCTTGCATTCAGTATCGTGCTTCGTTTGAACTGTCTTTCTCTTTTATAAGCTTGTCTAGAAGATGTCTGCCTTGCAAGAATCTTAGTCTTTTTGTGACTCAAGCCATTTCTCATCAAACATGGATCTATTTTGTTAAACTGAAAAGCTAGTGTGATACGTTTGGGCATCATATTCTATTTCGGTTCTGCTTCAGATTGTTCTTTTGTGGCCTGCTACTTTGCTTTAGCACGTGATAAGTTCCCTTGAACGAAATAATCAGGACTAAAGTTTCAGTAAATAATGGTAGGCTATGAGTCAACTCACAAGTAGCTATATTGACAATAGGTGCAGAGCAACAATGGAGATCAGGTCAGTGCATGTCGTTTCCCTTTTTCTTTTTTAAAGCCCATGTAATAACAGCATTTGGTGTATCCTCAGGGGTATTTGCATCTTTCCCATAATCTAGAACTCTTGTTATTCTTTGGAAGCTATTTTCGATCTGAGTATCTTATCTTGGAATGTGTTGTTTTTGTTCCCATATCTGAGATTGCTTGGTTGCAAGAGGAAGCGGGCCTCTGCCAGAACCTGGGATAGTAGCGGCATTTTTCGCTAAGAATATTACCCAAGTAAAAAGTTGGATTTTTCGTGCTTTTCTTTCCGTTTCCTCCAGTGGAATCATGCCAGACTTGTAGACGTCGGAAACCGCTTTAGCAAGGAGTTTGCAGTGCTTCTGATTTTTTGGAAGCAATCTCTAATCTTTATATAGATTCGAGTTTTATCAAAGAAGAACTAGATTCAACATATCTAGATGTCAGACATCAAACAAGCTTCTTAATCAGTCGGATTAGGCCCCATAGATTGTACAGATATTTCTATGTTATTTCCATATATTTTCCAGCTTAGTTTCTTACAGACATAATTATGGCCTTTTTTCGGACATGACTTCGATATGGCAGTATGGATTGTTTTCTAGGCTAGTTTCTTTTTTCATCTCAAGTTGCATAGCACGGTGTCAATCTTTGCCTGTAACGCTTGCTGAAAAAGATTGCATGATACAATCACGGATTTAAACAAATTGTGAACTTCTTTGCTGTCATATATAAGGACTGGAATAGAGAAATGATGTACCTTTTTTACCCATACTCTTCTGAAACCACTGGGGTGAAATTGCCTGCTAAATCACATTTCTGCCAGTTGCTATGTATCTTCCACTGACCATCATCTTTGCCCTGTCTATAGGGTGAGCATTTGCTGGCTGAGAAAGGCATTTACATTTGCGTTGAGCTTGTGCTATTGCTTCATCTTTGTTGTGGCTCGATTTGCAATAGCCATAGCTTTGAGATTTGCTGCAGACTTTTGGCGTGGGCTCTGTTTGAAATATCGCAATCCATAGCTTTGAGATTTGCTGCAGACCTTTGACATGTGTTTTGTTTGAAATATCATGATCCATAAGAATAGAATAGAATATGATAGAAATTACTGCTTTTGGTTGTTTCCATAAAACAAACCCTGTCTGGGATGTGGACGCAGAGATGGCAGGGGTCACGCTTTGCCAGAAAGACAAACCCATCATCATTTCTACTTGTAGAACTTGTGTCTGTCATGCTTCCAGTTGTATATCTAGTTCATTTTAAAATCCTGCGCTTATTTCTAGCTTGGCAACCGCCTCTTACAGTTCTAACTCTTCCTTCAATTCCCGTGCTTTCGATCCAAAAATATGGAAATGGACGGTTGCATCAAATCTCCATTCAAAATGTCATCTATTATACATAAACGATGTTTCTGATGAAGTAACATGTGGCACTAGTTTGAAAGCCGATGAAGAACTCACTCATGAAGAACTCATGGAATACCATTACTGCTGCTTATGCCCAGCATGAACAGATTATGCATGCCCTCTAGTTATTTGAACAAATGCCTCAACGTAATGTAATTATCTAGACAATAATGATTATGTCTTTTGCCTACAATGGGCATTTTAAGCTAGCTATCTTATTTTTAACAAATGATGCAGAAAGGTATGAAACCAGATAGAATAACATTTGTGACCATTCTTGATGCATGTGTTAAAAATACTGCTCTAAGTGACCTTGCATCGGACATGACTCTACAAAATTGTCTAATCAATATGTATGCTAAATGCGGAAGTCTCAAGCATGCAACTGATTTGCCAAAATGCCTAAGAAGGATGTTGTTTCATGTAACACTATAGTTGCAGCATATACCCAACGTGGATATGTGAAAGAGGCATTTCAGATCTTGTAGCAGATGCTGTTGGATGGAATAATGCCAGATGAAGTTACCCTTAGTAGCATTCTTTCTGCCTGCAATCATGCTGGGCTCCAGAATTGTGGTTCGCATCTTTTTGTTTCCATGGGCCTGGAGTTGGCACATGAAGACTGCTGCTGCATGGTTGACCTGCTTGGACGGGCACTATGGCTTGGTGAGACAGAGACCCTAATCAACAGCATGACATTTGAAGCAGACATTGCATCACGGTCTTCCGTCTTCTTTGCTTGGTTGATGCAGCAGTAGCTTGTATTTATCGTAGCTTTATCCAGCCTTAATTAAGATCATATTCAAGATCATAGTTCCAGGCATCACAGAATAATGACGTCCTGGCATTTGACACGTCATTTACCTACCTCTGGTTGCAAAGGGATCTGCAATGCATTCTTTAGTAAGAACCTCTACATGACATGATTAAAAGTTTTATCTCATAAACGGGGCCTTAGGGCCTGAGTGATAATTCCTAATTAAGTTGTCTATTTTTGTTCCAGATGTGGCCTTAATGCTCAAAGTTCTATTTTTAGGTTGAGACAGCAAATTTTAGGGCTTTCTTGGCTTCTATCTATCGTAGCTTTACCCAGCCTTAATTAAGATCATATTCAAGATCATAGTTCCTGGCATCACAGAATAATGACGTCCTGGCATTTGAGACGTGATTTACCTGGGCATGCCATTTTCCAGAGTTTGCTAGATTGGTGTAAATTGATGTTTAGATGTGGTGGCGTCACTTCTAGCTGCAAAGGCATGTGCAATGCATTGTTTAGTGAAAACCTCTGGTTGCAATCTCTGCATGATCAAAAGTTCCATCTGATAAACATGGCCTTGATAAACAGGGCCTGAGTGATAATTTCTCTAGTGCTAGCCCTTATATGGCAATTATACAGTTTATGGCTTTTAATTCGTCAACACATAAGCATATGACTATGAGTCTTTCACATTAATTATTGGAATTTGACCCTTTGCTACGATGTTGGGCACTTGATACATTGCATACTATAGTGCTCTAGTGAGAATTTGAGCTGAATATTTACGACAACAATGGTAGCTAATCCACATTTTGATCTACATGTCTTGCTGCTGATGTGTTGCACAAGCAAAAATTCTATACGAAAATGCAGCATTCTGTATCTCTATTGTGGTTACTAATCGCTCCTTCAACCTGCCATTTCCTTCTTAGGTATATCTTAATCAATTATTATCAGCTCGTGATGTTGCAATAAAGAGCGTATATGTGCTGCTTATGGAAGTCCAATTTGTTTCGATCGTGAATGATATTAGGCTCTGCTATTGGTCTAGTGACTGTTTTCCAGCTCATTGAATATTAAAAAATAAGAGTGCATATTCTGAGTGTCTCTGACTGCCAACTGTGGCAAATAAGTACCTCCTTCCTTTATAGAATTCTTAGTCAATTATTATGTTTGATCTTTCATAACCTGGGCATTACATTACAGTCCGACATTATTTTATTCATAAGAGGTTTGACATTTTATTGTATTCCATCCACATTTGCACAGTTTCATAGAAACTTGAGTTCCTCTGTTGTTTTTATCACAACAATGCTTGTTGATGACGAAGATGGCCTATATTCACTAAGCTTGCTCTTCAATGCCCTGAAATGAGCTTACCAACGTAACATAATCATTGGAGCAGAAGGCAAGACTTTGACAGGTTTATAAACAGCGGGATCTGCAAAGTCTTCTTATTTGCTTTTATTATTGGGGAGATGTGCAAACCTTTTGACAAGGTACTTGTATTAAAATGATGCTTGTATATTTAATATTTCAGCACATTGTTTGTTTATTCTAATTCATTGTTGCAGACACATTTTTCTTCTAGGATCCAAAATTTTGTACATTGAGTCTGAATGACATAAACTAGTGACTGTACAAACCGTCACTAAATACCTATGTCAAAAACTTCGGATTCATCTGGCAATGGTTGTGTATCTGGCAATGGTTGTGTATTGGGACATACCTTATCTATAAGGGCAAAAATTTAAAATTGTTGTGATGCTTTAGTATGACCTTTGTTTTATAGGAAACCATGAGTAATGAATCACCAACTTCTAGTATAATGTCATCGATACCATTGCAACATGTTTGTATATATAGGTAACAAAAATGAGCATAACTTGTGAATTTTGATTGCAAAGGAAATTGCCTTGAAACTTTTGCATTAGATATCTGTAATATGGCATCTCATAGAGCGAGCGGTATCCTTAAATGTAGGTTTCTAAGAATCGAGCTGAAAATATCACATCCTTGAATACTTATGTTTTTGTCAAGTTTTTATTCGACCGTATTGTTTCTAGTCTTCATGTGTCAAATGATATTGTTTAATAACAACTGAAACAAAATTCCAAATGTTCAATTAGGTAAAAGCCAAAGAGAATAAAAACAAATTACAGCAGACCAACAATGAAGAAGTATATAGGCCAAACGAGAAACTTAAAGCAAAGGATTTACCAACACAAAAAAAAAATCCAAACAACAAATGGCCCCAACTATGAAGAAGTATATAGGCCAAACGAGACTTAAAAGCAAAGGATTTACCAACACAAAAAAAAAAAAACAAACACCATGGCCTTAGATGTTTGCAAATACAAACCATTTGATTACTACTTCGAGATTATCCATACCCCAACCTCGCAAACAAAAACACATAAAATAAAATAAAAAATCAAATTCAAATGCACCAAGCCATCCAACATGGCTACAACAATCTTAACTCAACTCCTAGCAACTCCAAGAAATATTGGTTCCTTCTGCGAAGGGGAAAAATTTATAATATATTAAAATAATATTGTAGAATACAATTTCTTACGACCACAGTCTTATCATGCCATTTCTTGCTTTAATCAGATTAGACTTAGCTCTATTAAGACACTGTGATACCAACCTAAATAAAAACCTAACAAGTCTTACCTTGCTAAAGCCTTCTGGTGTGCCTCTTGCTAGTTTTTTTTTTTTTTTTGAAGGAATGAAGCTTTTTAGTCATTAATTATGGAAAATAAAATAACATAAGGTTGAGATCATAGAGAATGATCATCAAAAATCAGAATTGAGTTAATAGCCCTCAATTCAATAGTAGCAAAGTTTAGAGTTTAGAACTAATTAAACATGAATATAATATCATGCATACAATATTTAGACAATTCATAGTTTGGAAAATGATTTTGGAATAGCATCCGAAATATGCTGTAAGTAGACCATTCAGTGTAGTTTGCTTCCATTGCAAAATTGGACCATCCAGGAGGTAAATCATGAGACTTTTCTACATACCTGTAGAGCCAATATCCTGAACAAAAATGGGAAAAGAAAAAAGAAAGAAACAGAAGTCAGAAGTCATAGGTATCAAGGAAATGAAAGTAGTCTCGGAATTGAGGCTGAAGGATAGGTCTGCCATTGTTTCCCCAATTGACTAGCTCAATAAGCCTGTCTGAGTTACAAGTAGACATGAGATGAATCATGGTGCCATAACAATCAGCCCTGCCCCTATGATAATAATAACATTCTCTGTAAAACTCGAACTGTTGATCTGTCATGTTAGCACTGTTGTTCTCCAGGAACCAGAACAAAATAAACATAAGATATGTTTCCTTTGGAAATTCACTGCCCCAAATAATCTCATTCTATTGGACCTGTTGTATGGACTGAATTAACCTTCCTATTACTGAACCTGACCACATGTTATAGTCCCAAATTCTATGCACTAATAATTTTCTGGAGGGATATTTTGTAACTTCAGCATCGTCAAGGTCAGTGTTGAGCTTGTGCTTGCAATTCCTCAGATAATCTAGCATCAAGGGTATCAATGTTAGATAATGATTGATGACAGAAAAGCTTAAAAAAACCATAGAATCCAGAATAATTCCCTACTGAAAACCAATTATTATCAATATGATTGCCTGCTGAACTTTTATATTTATGAGCAGTAGCTGCAAGCTGTATGTCATATATAACCTGCCATTTTATCCATAAAGGAGAAGGATTGTGTCCCCCATGCAGACATCTATTTCTATGCTTCCAATATTCCATAAGGCAATCCCATTGATCCGAGACATCGGATCGCCATTCTAGAATGGGGCGAGCATGCATGTCTTGCATGCATGCATGCGGCGCATGCCCTTTCTGGTTGGGAGTTAGCTATTTTAGGCGCGGTTCTGCATCAACGTCTCATCGGCGCTCCTGTTCTCTCTCAACAGTACCTTATTCTCTTTTCTTTGATTCCAGGCAGGGGAGGGGCTTCTCCACTGGTTTGGTTTAGTCAATTGGCGTTTCTTTCATCTTTGTGGCATGTCCTTTCTCGGCCTTGGCTCTTCTTGAGCCTTCATCCTGTGATCTTCGTCCTCGATCCGGTTTGTTAAGGAAGTCCTTTGGTATTTGGGCGGTTTGTTGGTTTCATGCGAGCCCCATTCTAGAATCCCATCGATCCGAGACATCCGGATCGCCATTCTAGAATGGGGACGAGCATGCATGTCTTGCATGCATGCATCGCGGGCGCATGCCCTTACGGGTTGGGAGTTTGCTATTTTAGGCGCGGTCGCATCAGCGTCTCATCCGGGCTTTCTCTCTCCATGCATACCTTATTCTCTTTTCTTTGAACCCCCACCCCCTTTTCTTTGTTTATTGTATTTGTCGCCGTACGCACGTGACGGGACCCCTCTATTTGAAGAGGTTTTGTTTTGTTGTTCGTGGCACGCGTGATCACACTGGGAGGTTTGTTTTGTCGCGTTTTTGTGTTGGTGATGTGCGTGTACGTGGGTTGGCGGCGACATCTGTTTCGACTTCTCCATGCGTGGGTTTTGGGGCGATTTCTCGCCTTTACGTTTGTCCAAGCCCCTTGCCGAAGGCTTATCACTAGGGTTTTTCTTCGCAAACTCGAAAGGGCGGGGTTTTTTAATCCCGGTGATAAGCTTTCGGCAGATACACCAGCCAAACATCTATTAGCATTGTATTTTATGGGGTCCAAATAGAACAATAAAACAAAAACCTCTTCAAATAGAGGGGCTGGTCATGCGTGCCAGGCGACAAATACAATAAACAAAGAAGGAGGGAGGGTGGGTTCAAAGAAAAGAGAATAAGGTACTGCTGAGAGAGAAGAGGAAGTGCCGATGAGACGTTGATGCAGAACCGCGCATAAAATAGCAAACTCCCAACTAGAAAGGGCATGCGCCATATGCATGCATGCGAGACATGCATGCTCACCCCATTCTAGAATGGCGATCCGATGTCTCGGATCGATGGGATTCTAGAATGGGGCTCGCATGAAACCAACAAACCGCCGAATACCAAAGGACTTCCTTAACAAAACTGGGATCTGGCTACCCAACAAATAATGACGGAAGCGTTGGACACAGAAAACTAAACCCAAGGCTTCCCGTTCCGTGGCAGAATAGTTGCGCTCAGCAGGATTGAGTTTCCGGCTGGCATATCTGATGGGTTTATCCGTGGTGTCATCATGAGCTTGAGAAAGAACAGCACCAATGGCAAAAGCTGAGACATCAACATGAACGTGGAAGGGCTTGTTCCATTGAGGAGGAACAAGAACCGGGGCCTGAGTAAATAACGACTTCAACCGGCACTTGCGCTTTGGGAATTCCAAGCCCAAGTGGATTCATCCCCAGATGAGTTTATGAATGGGGTCGACTATAGCTGCAAGTCCAGAATGAAGGTGGAATAGTAATTTACCTTACCCGGAAAGAGCGTGTCTCTTTGATATTAGACGGTGCTTGAGCTTTCATTACAACCGATTTTTGGCGGGATCCGTGGTGATGCCTTCTTCTTGACCACATGACCAATGAGAACTCGAGGTGATTTAGAAAAGTGCACTTCTCGAGGATTGAGACTAATGCTGATTCATCACATTTTTGAAAAAGAAGCTCCAATTTGTCCAAATGATCATCCATGGAGCTGTAGGCTGAAAAATCATCTTGAAAGATTTGAAGAAAAGGTTTATCCTTCATAAAGTCGTGAAAAACAGAAAGCATGATGCGCTGAAAAGTGGAAGGAGAGTTTGACAAACCAAAAGGGACCACCTTGTAGGCAAAAGTGCCCCATGGGGTGGTGAAGGTAGTTTTGAGTTGATCTTCTGGCTTGATTGAAATTTGGTTGTACCCTGAAAAACAATAATATTATTGCACCAAATTTTGAGAGTTTCTTCTTTTCAATTTTCAAATATTGCTTCCACATAGTCTCTCCAAAACATTGTGATTGTTCTGCATAGTCTCTCCAAAGCATTGTGATTGTTCACGCAACAGAGTCTCATCCAGAACACCGTGAACTTCCTTACAACATGCTACGGATTGAGACATGTAGATGGGAGTGGCCGTAATTGCCACGATAAGCGAGAGTGTGTGCATATTGCCAGTTACAGATTATTGAAGACGAAAGCCATACTCTGCTAAGATGTCCTGCTTTTGAGATGGTCAGGAATTATTATTTGACTTTAGCATTCCATTCCATGCTCCCACAACTTCTCAGAGCTCCATCTGTGCATGACTTGACATTACATATACTTGAAGTTCTAGATGAGTGTCTTCAATTATTGAGCGCTCAATAATCATCATGGTCTACTTATCATCTTTTCCTGCTTGTCTTGTATCATCATTATTGCAAAGGTTTTTCCCTTGAAAAACTTTCGAAGTAGGGGTTTTTTAATCCTAGTAGTAATGATTGTACTAAGCCGTTGTATGGGTCCCATGGCCTCTTAGTCTTCACGGATGTTGAAAGATCTATTCTATTCTATTCCTTACCATCTACAAGTTTGGTACTACAAAAGTGTTCTATCAGCACTCCACGACTACGTTTGAACTTTGCTTAAACACATTCCTTTCCTAGATTTTTATTCCAAAACTGTGGGTACTTTTTATAGCTTCTAGAAGTTTGTCTTTACGAAAACAATTATGAATCAATGCCTTTGAAATCTTTGCTAGATTTCCTTGTACTGTTGATGTTATGTATCAAAGTTTGACCTTTTAACAGGTAACTGATGATATAGGCATCCACGAACACGATGCATTGTACAATACTTCTATTTCAAATCAAACATATATTAGACATATGAAAACAATTGAAACAAACCAAGATGACACTTATCTTTACCTGCACAAGTTGGAAATGTCCTTTCACGCAAATTGTATCCTTGCCATCGTATGCCAAAAAACTAGTATTGATTTTACCATTTATGTCAACCATCTTGTGCCACAAGTGGAACTTGTCCTTGCAATATGGTACTTCACACCATCCTCTTTCTCTTGCGTACTCTTCTGTATACAATTTCTTTTCCTTATGCATGGAAAGAATGCTTACATTTCAATATATTTGAAAGAAGTCCATACCTATCAAATCCCTAAAATGAATATCTAAATCAAATAAGGTGCTGCGCATGGAGGGTTGCCCCCATGGCCGGAGAGTGAAGTGGCTTAAATCATACTTCAAAGTCATGTTTTCACAATCGATTAAAATTGCTACTTTAAAACAATAGAATACTTGATACCATGATTTTATGGAAATTGGTCTGAAAAAATCTTTAGTGCTCGGCATGGAATAAGTATTGTAGAAGCATAAGGACAAATGTTTTGTTAACATAGCATTTGTGACTCCAGAGCAAAAAAATACAACACATAAAATATAAGTTGTTTTTACATTGGAAGATGGATGTTGTTGTGTAGCTCGGTCATAGAGCACGGTCACTGCTTCGTGAGAAATGAATGCATCTTATCAACATTATTTAACAAAAGAAAGATAGAAAGCTGGGTTTCCAATTGGAGGCATTCCAACTAAGATTTGTGGGCCTAAACTGAAGACGCTGTATTCCATAGAGAGTTTCCAACTACTTATTTGTGATGGGGATTATCCATTCTTCCAATTGCTCAATTTATCAGAAAATGGCGTTGGGGGTTCCACATCTTCATAGACTAGCAAGTATTCTCAACTTTGCACCAGCAATCTCGCAAAGAACTCTTTATCAGGGGTTCTAGCGGTGGAGTTAGGTGAGCTTGGAGCCTGTTACAGAAATCATACTGTCGATAGCAATCTGTGCGCAATCAATGCATTAGAAGCGTTGGTGGTAAATTAAACAATGGATCTGTGTGTCAATTGCACCATGAGAAAGCAGAATCAGGAAGGTCAAGAAGCATAGGCTTCAATGGTCTCACACGACCAAAGATGGGTGCTAATTCTCAGTCCTAATTGACTAACACCCGGCCATGAATGGTTCAAACTTTCAAGCTCTTAATACATCGATATTTGAACAGGAAAAGCTATAAATTGCAAGAATCGTACTTGCCAAATTTTCTCTTGTCCTTCACTTTGCGACCTCTGCTTTATTATAAAGTTTTAGTGTATGTCGTGCATAAAACCCTAAAACTTTCGACGGCCCAGATTTCACTTAAAATTTTGGACGGTAAACAGAAAAATTGAAAAATTGCTCCAACGAAGGCGCTCCAGAGGCAGACGAAGGCGAAGACACACTCCTATAGCAAGGACCTAAGAGCACACTCGGTGCTTGGTTATGGCGGGGAAGAAGCATGTGTAGCCGAAGAAGGGAGGCATTATTTTGTGAGTAAAGGATGGTCAAATCGGTAGGGTTACGGCCGATTCCATCCTTCCTCATCTTTGTTTTATCTTTTGCAGGTTAAGCTTCAAGGGAATCAGATTTCCTACAGGCCGATTCTTGGCTCCGGGGCATAAATAACACCCCACCATCAATTTATGCCCAAAGAAGCCGGGAGTGGTGCTTGGCGGATGAGGATTACAAGGGCAAGCGGGATGGCATAAGCATTATAGGTTGCACGGGTTGCTCTATTTCGTGAGTCTTTGCGCAGTCATGTGCAAGCCAAACCTTCGCATGTACTCGCCACCTTCTTCCGGGCTGAGGAAATGTCAAATAATAGGATTTGTGGGCTGCCCAGAGTCTGCATCATTCCTTCAAAGCAACCATCAAGATATCGTTCTTCTATTTGTTTTGCCTTTAGGTCATGAATTGAGATGCGAGAGATCCGGATGTTTACAAAGATGATTTTCTTGCATTTTCAAAACCTTTGAGTTTGTCTCATATTACATTTGTTTTAATGGTGATAGAGTAGAAACATCGGGCAAAAGCAAGATAGATCAAATGCAATCTATGAATGAGGGCGCCACTGATTGTTCAAAAGAAAAACCCCGTGTGGTTACCCATTCCGTAATTATCGAGTAGGAGGAGGAAAAAACGATGGTCATGTGGTGTATATGGTGTCGCAGGCATACCATCAACTCAAATATTCTCGCTTCCTTTCTTCTTCTTTTTTTTCTCGGATTCATTCTCGGGATTTCCAAATTCAGGAGAGCTAGCTTTTAGCTTGATGCAAAGATGCAAAGAATAGCAAGATATAAATCACGGGGTATCATTTCTGATTTTTGATGGCCAATGATGGTAAGTCATGAATAATTCGGCTTGCTTACCCTTTAGCCTTACCATCATTCATTCAATTACCATGTTGTGTTTTTCATCCCCATGTATGTAAAGCTAATAGTTATTTGCTTATGCAGAGTTTAAGGACCCCGCTTATAAAGCATGGCTCCCGAAGCGAGATTAACATCAAAAATGATAAATATTCTTAGAGGAATTTCTAAAGCTGCCCAATCAAAACTTCCAAATGATTGTGGTGGCAAAGGCACATTCCAAGAAACAACGAAAACCTACCGAGCAGAGATGTGTTAAATAATTTACTTTTTAACTTTGCCGGGGAAGTACAAATTTGTCCTAAGGAAGGAGCGGCAATATTTGTGGAAGTATTTGACGGATGCCTCGTCATGATATGATTTTAAAACTGCCATACGATTTTAAAAACATATGTGAAGTGGACATGGAAAGGAGGTCCTTGAGCTTTTTCAGTTCCTTTTTCCAATTGCCTCCATTGCTTAAGCTCCAAGATATTTTGATATGCATCAAAGGTTGATAGAATTCTTGAGAAAAAGACACCGCAAGCATTATAATAGACAACAAGTTTGATGCAGAAAGTTGTTGCTTTCGGAGGTTAAAATGCCCAACATTTGGCATAAATTTTGTAACTTTCTTTGAGACCGTGTCAAAGTAAGCCACTTGCTGTTCTTATGTTTTTTACCACTGCTTTTTAGCAAGCAGACAATTAGAATGCTTTTATGCTTTTAGAATGTTTTTATGGTTTTGGCTACATTTTGCAACCAACAAAGTTGCGTATTAAACGGGAGCAAACGGGAGAAAGGAATATTCCTCAAAGATTCCCTTTTTTTTTTTACAAAAGGGGGTAAAATGAGGTAAAAAAAAAAAAAAAAAAAAAAGATGCATGAAATTCTATTTTGACCCCCAAAAGTGACTAATTTTTTTTGCAACGAAAAAGAATTGACTTTTTAAAGTGTCATTTTTCTTAGCAAATAGAATGTTGTTGAAGTATATTTTATGAGAGAAACCCTAATTTCAGAGGATAAAATATTTAACAAAAAATTGAAGTTAGTCCGTAACTAAAACTGTAGTATTCTCAAAATTTGAAGATAGAATCTTCATATTCACATGCAAAATTTACAGTCTTTTTCTAAGACTCAGTTATGTGCAAAAGTATGAGGAGTGATGAAGGAAGGATCCAGGACGTCATCATGTTCATTTATGCCATCCTCATCACCTTCACTTCTTTCACTGTCACTAGAGGAAGTGCTTGAGTTATCTTCCTCATCACTATCAACAGATGGTGTAGCATTGCCACCACCTTCTTCATCCTCTTCTTCGTAATTACAAGCTTTTTTAAGCAAATTGATAGTCCTCTGGCGTAGACGATTGTCAGATTTCAATTTAAAATCATAGCACAATATAGTCACGTCATTAAGGATCAGCTCATCTCTACAACCCACCTTCTTGGACTTTCTCCCTTTTCCTTGGCTTCTCATTTCTAACTCATATCTACCTTCAAAAGCATTTTCTGAGCGTGTTGCAAGCCAATGAATCTTGAGTTTAGTGACTAAGCCTTTCTCCTTGACTGTGTCAAGCACTTTTGCTATCCAGAAAGGTCGACCTTTGTCATCCTCCTCAGTTGGAAGAGCAATTAGCATACCCTTGGTAATTTCTGTGATATTACCTTGAGGCTCATTCCTGCGTCTTGGTCCGAGGTACATGACTCGATCCTCATCTTCTTCTACTGCAGGTGCTAATGTAGCATTGCTTGGACCTGCTTGGCTCTGGGGTTGATGGAAGGTGTTAGGCCATCCAAATGGTTCTTGCAACTGTCTTAGAGCTATATTTTTCACAACAATTTTCTGTTCGAGAAAGAAATTACTCCACCACATCCGATCTTCTTCTAAGAAGTACTTAAAGCCTGAGGAAATTCCATTTTCAATGGCTTTTAAGGATGACTCTGGGGTACTTTTCTTCTGCTTGGACTCCTTAGGATTTTTGAGAGGAAGTTGCTCAGCACGTTCTATGAAGGAAGTGTCTGGAATATATTTAAGGAAGCGTAATCCCTCTGGTGGACTCCAGTCCTTAGTTGTAGTATACTTCTTCCCCTGTAAGAAACTCTGGCCATCCTTCAAGTAGAACTTGATATGATGTTGAAAGGTGAGATCATTCAACTTGTTCCGGCTTGTTCTGCAATGCCTCAACGTTGAGAGAAAACAAACTCTCTGAAATCAGCAGTCTCTTTAAGAAGATCGACCACTGGAGTAGGAGTGTAAGAATCTTCAATAATTCGAACTAAAGAAGGAAGACAGAAAGCCTTCTTCCTTCTAAGGCGCACAGAAAATCTGCTGAACATTTGGTCAATCTGATCATGAGTGTGTCCTACAAGTAAGAAACCGAGCTTCACTTTTCTAAAGATCCCTAGCTCCACTAACATGGCACAGTACGCAAAGAGTGTTTGATTCTTGTTCTCCCTTGTAGTATTGTCAAGTTGCGGATAAAGCATCATGTAATTGCTCTTTGCTCCTGACAGACCTTGTTAAGAATTGTAATTGTGAGGTTCGGGTCACCATGCAAGTTTGGATACGTCAAAAATACTTTGCACTTTAGACTTCCTTTGAAGACCATAGCTCCTACAAGGTGGACCTTAACAAAACATTCCTCTGGCACATCTTTAGGAATGTTCAAGAAATGTGGTAGAGTAGTTTTTTTTTGGTCCATTCCATCAATCACAACACACATATATTGCAGTGGACGTTCAAGAGCTTTTTTTTATGTGTTTGGCAAGCTTTCTTCTCTCGCCGCTTTGTTGTTCACGATGCTCGGCAAGGTTCTGTTGCACAATATCTGTAGAAGAAATAAGGTCAAAGCATTTTTTTTAAAACAAGTGAGAGATTGAAGAACATGAGCTTACTTCTTTCGACCTCTGTCTTTGCAGTTTCTCTTTGACTTTTTAATTCTGCACACCTTGAGCAAACAGACATTCTGTGTCTCCTCGGAATTTTCACTAAACCGAGTTCACTTTTCCATAGTCTGGTGAAGTGTGAGTAAGAGATGTGCTGAAGCTGAGTGCAAGTCTCTTTGTACTCATTAAAAACATCTTTTTTGGTGATGTTATCAGTTAAATAATACATGTTGCTATTAGGCAGCTTCTCACATGTTTCTCTAAAATATTTCTCCATCCATGACACAGCAGCAAGGGCATGCATGGTTACAACTCTTCTTGGTCCACAATGATCATCAATTGCTGGATTTTTGTCCAGTCTTTTGTGTATTCTAGACATTCTGGTGGACCCTAAACGGTGGACAACCATAAAGCATTTCTGGCAAACTTCTTGACGGTTAATGTAGTGCAATAAGGTGTTGCGGTCTGGCCTTACATGATAGGTCAAGTAGGCATTCTGGTCAGCCAATGTCATTGAACTGTAGTTGTCTCTAATTGCTCGTAATTTAGACATGTTAAATTTGTTGATACAACCCAATGAGCAGCATTTACTTCTTAAAAGTCTTCTCATTTTATGCTCGTCCATAAGGTTTCTTCTTCTTACAGAGGAGCATGCTCTCAAACTATAATCCACCTTGAATTTCTTGGTGGACTGGCTAGAGAACGTGTAATCTCGTTGCACTTCGTTGGTGTCTTCATCTTCTGAAGAGAGTTCTACTCAAAGGGGTGACCTCCTCCTGCTCTTAGTGGTGTGCTTGTAGAGGAGAACAAACCACGTGAAGTCGCATCGGATAAGGCGGAGGTGCAGAGTTGAATGAAGGGAGATGGGCCAGCATATGATGTGCCGCCTAAAGTTGTTGTAGCGCCTTCACAGGAGTTCGATCAAACATATCTCTTAAAGCAGACTGAAATTCTGCAAACCCATGTGTCACCACGTTTGTGTGAAGAGGAGTAGATGCTGCAGGGTCGTCTTCATTTGTAGTGAAATCGTGATGGGAGAAACGATGGAGAATCTCGCAGTCTTCAGAACGTGCTGTATTCTTGGCATGTGTAAGTGAAGATGGAGAAACAACAAATGGCGGAGGTAGTCCGTTCGAAAAATTTGCCGAGGTCCCGCCATTGTAGTGTCGGGGATGGTACAAATGGTGGTGGAAGATTGCTACGGCAAATGTGAGGGTTGGAAAGGTGGTGGCAGCGGTTTCGGCTTTCCTACCGGACTTGGAGAGGGCTGGAAAGGTGGTGGCAAGTCTACTAGTTACCGGACTCCTGAGTGTCTTCGAGAAGCAACAAAGACCTTGTCGAGGTAGGTGTTGAAGAAGCATCTCCGTCTTGTGTTCCATCTGAAGTAGAGGTACTTGGGCAAACAAATGGTGGTGGAAGTTTGTTCACGAAGCGGTTAACCATGTCAAACAACTGCAAAAAATTGTGGGCTTGTTACTAACTCACAAGTCGATTGGACTAATGATATTCGAGAATACAATTGCTATTCTGGAATAGTATTTTGTGCAAAAGATTTGTCGTGTGTGCAAAGATGCTATTCCGAATCACACTTATCCAGAGTGTTTGGACAAGACGTATTCCGCATCACATAGAAAAAGACAACTGACAGTGGCCTACCTTTAAAAAGGACAATTCGAGCGCCTCAGTTGCGTATTCCGCTTTCAGAGATTTAGTCGCCAGCCCGAGCGCCTTCCGTTCAATATACATTTGCTGTATTCCGATTTACATAGCGAAAAGAATGGACAGGTAAGCATGTAAAGTACATAGTACGTCTTTCTTTTGTTCTCTCGATTTAGCCAGAGGCCAAAGTGTATTCCATAATACACTTTGCTTATCTGGCAAAGAGCGTAATGTATACTGGAATACACTTTGCTTACTGGCCAAGTGCAAAGTGTATTCGGAATACACTTTTTCATAAGAGCAAAGTGTATTCCGGAATACACTTTGCTCACTGGCAAAGGGCAAAGTGTTTTCCGGAATACACTTTGCTCTTCGGCATTGAGCAAAGTGTATTCCGGAATACACTTTGCTCTTCGCCCGAAGGGCAAAGTGTATTCCGGAATACACTTTGCACTTGGCCAGTAAGCAAAGTGTATTCCAGTATACATTGTGCTTGTAATTTTTAGAGCGCTTGCTTTTTTGCACTAAGATAACACACTTTTTAGTGCAACAACATACCACTTTTTAGGTTAAAAATAACACTTTCGAAGTCCAAATAAGGCACAAAAAAATGACTTAGAGTGACAATATTTTAGCTTGTTTTCCTGTCTTTTCTTGGCCTTCTGGTTTAGTAAATGTTATTCTGGAATACAACTTTCGTTTGAATTTCTGTCTTGACAAGGTAGTTTTCAACGCTTCAAAGGTGGAAGAAGGAAGCAAGAGGGCTTCAAAGAAATCTCACAAGCCTAAGCGCCCACACCCTCGCATAAGCACACCACGACACGGGACGCCCCGCTATTTACACGAGAATTTTCAAACGTAGTGGTTCGTGACCGGGGTGCAGATGGAAAATACAAGACATCGACGCTTCGTGACGCCCCGTAAAAGTTTGGTAACAAAAGGTACGCCGACTCCGAGTTTGTTAACCTTGGGACAATAAAAGATGTCTCTGAGGTTGCCGGACAAGGAGGTCAGGTGGGGAGGCTTTCCTTCAAGACCTCCCAAGGCTTTATTGTTGTGGACATCGCATTCTTTAAAATTGTCAGTGTGCAACCACCGCACTGTACAAATTTTTTTCACACTACCGCTAAACGAAGCCGTGGTTCATTAATTAGGCAGGTTTTTTCCAAAGACAAGCTGAGGACTTTCCCTGTCGGTGAGTCCGGAGCAATCGATGGAGAAAGGTCACAATCACCACCTTCGTTAGTTCTTGAGGAGGTCATCGATAGAGGTTCGGGAGGAACAAGACGAGGAAGAAACCATCGCAACCAAAAAATAGCAGGCCAAGGCAAACGATAGTCGCTAAAGAACCAAAGAAGGGGAAGGTAATGTGGGAGCTTGTGGTTCCGAAATCGCGGAGGAACAACCAAAAACGGAAGAAGGGAAAGGGCAAGGCTCCCCGGGTGGCCATTAAAGAAAAGAAGGTGGACAAGACCTCGAGAGAGGATGGAACAAATAAATCTTAACAAGTATGTTCAGGGGTAATATACTTGCCAAGAATATCCATGAGGTTGCCACCAAAGAATGAAGCTGGTGAGCCCCTTCGTGTTCGAAAAATCTATGCCGACCACTTAAGAAACCCGAAAGATAGAATAAGGAGCAATCCCAATGCCCACGTTGCTCCAATTGTCGTTCTTGTTGATGATCCCAATGCATGGACCCCAAGGACTATGACAGGGAAAATGCAGATACTTACATGCACTACGTCCTAGGGGGTAACCACAGTTTTAAAGCAAGAAGGCAGTTGTACAAGGAGAAAAAGAACCCGAGATATCTTTCTGTGCTCTGCGCTGTTTACTGCGGCCTGACAGATGAAGAAGCGAAGATCGTTGCCAACACGCATAATGCTGACAACGAGTACAAGCTTAAAATGAGCTTCGTGGACAAAATCAGGTTCATGCATAGGGAGTATATTATATTCAAAGAAAAATATGGAGAAGAATTGAAGAAACCAGCAAAATCTCTAGAACTAAAGGAAGGATTGTCTTCGTGGAGTGCTGCCTCAAATATGACGAGGCTAACAAAAGGCAGTCTCTCATACCACATGACAACTGGTTTCAATTAGCCTTCAGAGACGGCAGAGTAAGTTTCTTTTGTATTCTGGAATACCCCTGCAACCATCCCACTGACATTGCTTGTTACTGCGCAGATATGGGACCTGCAAAACGAAATATTTAGCATGTTTGAACGTGGTGAACTGAAAAGTAAAGGAAAGGTCACCGAGAAGAAAAAGGGTTCGACGCCCTAAAAAAAGGAAATGACCATAACCTGTGGTGGAGAGAAATGCGGGGCTTTTACTGGACCTCGACATACTCGAAAGGCTTCTGAAGGTTGTGGACAAAGAATTCACGCTTTGAAGAAATGTCAAAAGAGCTACACAAGTAAGAACTACAAAACATTCTTTCCCTTTTTTTTGTTAGTTTTGGACGTGAGTGTATTCGAGAATACACTACGCCTTAATTTGTAAAACAAAGTGTATTCGAATACACTTTGGTTTCAGAAGAAGATGTTAGCCAAAGTGTATTCCGGAATACACTTTAGCTTCAAGGAGGCAAACCAAAGTGTATTAGGAATACACTTTGGCCTTGATTGTTAGTTAAAGTGTATTAGGAATACACTTTAGCTTCGAAGTCAACCAAAGTGTATTCGGAATACACTTTGGCTTGCATCTCTACGGAACCCCACAGTATTCTCGAATACCCTTTGTTTACAAAATTTGAGATCGTGTTCGAAGAAACCGCATTTCCTTCTGTCGAGATGTTTCTTTTCCATGTTTTTGCCCTAATTTAACGCTTTTTCTAATGTGGTTTTGTTTTTAAAAAAAATGTCATCACATGTCAAACATGCTTGATGGAACAACTTAACGTTGGACAGCGGGACAGATGTAAAGAACTTTACCCCATCGCAACCCCCGGACGAAAGGATAGTACAATACGCCCTAATTTTGAAGGCCGGGTAAGTTCAAGAGTTTCTTGTTTTGGGTTACTTGTGTTACAAAGACGATTGTTTTGCGCAGAAAAAAGAAAAATAAGGACTGTACGGAGGGCTTCATGCATCTTGTCGGGACGGCAAGCGTGAGGAGAGGGACGCTATGACAGCGTGTTTTTGGACAATGAGCCCCCCGAAAGTTTAACGCTTTACAATGTTTGATCAAAACAACATGTTCTCGTAGTACACCGCGGATCGCACCAAACCTGGCGAAACAATAAAGCCCCAAGATTTTACGTTGGTAGTAGCTGACCTTCCTTACGGATTCAAGCTCAAAGACAGCCGCCGCCACGACGACCAGCCTTTTAAGAACTCGAAGTTTAGTGCATTCGCCGATCGCATATAAAGAAGATTACCACGGCAAAACATTGAGGTTGGTTGTATTTCACTTTCGAGCATGCAGCCGGCCTTGTGGAAGCCAATTTCAAGACTCATTTTGGTTCCCCCACGCAAGTGGTTATGAAAACATGGTTTGGTAAGCAAGTATTCGGAAAACGTTTCTATTTCGAATACGTTAGGAGTTTCTATTAGGAACACGTTTCTTTCTCATTGTACTTAAACCCTCTCTTTATGTTTTTGTTCTTAAGGTACAAAACAAACATAAATTACCATGGCGAGGCCCTAGACTATTGAGTAAGGTCGAATATCTCCACGCCGCTACTAGAGTTTTGATGGAAAACGTGCAATGGAACACTTCAACACGGCTAGTGCGCCGAACTTTTCGAATGTGTTGGAGTTTCGGCGGTTTTGCGTAAGCCGCAGGACCCCTAGTGCACGAGGGAAGAATAGTGAATCACTATCGGAAGCCCGCAGTTGATTAACCATCTTCGGACATGTTCTCACGCCGGGGAGATTGGGTGCTCGGCGCATTTTCTCGCGGTACAACTATTGCTTGCGCACTTAAGAAGGGCAGAATCGTGGTTGCCATTGATATTGATAAGGAGGTTGTCGGGTTTCATCAAAATGAGGCTTTACGCTTTACCAACTTTACCGGACGAGAATCAAGAGTTGGGGCAAAGTCTAATTTGATTTTGCTAAGATGACATCTTCGAAATACCCCCTTCACAAGCTCCTTGGATGACGAAGCTACTTTGGCAGAAATGAAAGAAGTAGCTCTTCTTTTTTACCAGAATCAACTACCCATTAATCGAGAAGCCTAAGTCACCGAAAAAGGTGAAAAGATAGCAAATGCACCAAGCGAGAGAGCAAGAAGAAAAATGAAGAAGACTACAATTTAGATCTTTGACAGACCTTATGCTATGGTTAAGCCACTGATATTTATTATTGATTACCATTTTTGATGTAACACAAAAATAGTAAAGAAATTATTATTGTTATTTTTTCTAAATTTGTGATTTTTGTACATCCACCTACAAATAATTTTGTACTCAAGTCTCACTTTTGCTATTTCCATGTGCTTCACTCCAAAAAACCAAAGTCGTGTCCACAAAATACCCCAAAAATAGGCCCAAAAAAAACCTGATACTCCTCAAACTTTCAACCTCTCTTAAAAAAGGCCATTTTTTAAAATGACGTGCTTTTTTTAAAGGAATCTTTGAAACGGGAGTGCTGCAACACTCCCGTTTAATTTGCAACCTTGTTAACCATGTTTTGTGTGAATTGTCCTCTTGCGTGGTTCAATGTTTGAATAGTGGGGTCCCATGGAACAGGGAATAAAATATTCGAATATGTTGACCTCAACCCTAGGGCATAGGGATGGGTGAAGTAAAAAATAACAGAGTTTGAGATCCGATGGTTTGGACTTGCAGATTTTGGAATAGTTGCCAAAATACTCTAAAATTTAAAGGCCGAGCATACATAAAGGTTACTTGATTCTCAAATTTTCTTTTCCTATATATTAGCAAGGGGAAAAGTGGATCATAAATGCATCTACAATGTAGAAGCGATTTTGCAGGTGGTTGAAAAAAGTCCCGTGTATAGACATTATTTTTCATTTTAATTGAAATTTATACCATAAATCCTGAGCTATCACAACAATCCTGAGCTATCACAACAATCCTGAGCTATCATTCTTGATTACTATAAAGGAAAATAGTCAGACTGGAATGATTACATTTCTGAAAAGGAAAGGTGTATGCAATTTTTTCTTGATCCCAATTGCAGCTTATTGCTCTACGATCGTATGTATAGTGAGCAGAAGTTTCATTGAGTGCACAGCACCATTGACCTTATATTGCCAATGTATGCCCAACATTATATTTTCCATAGAGCTTGAAGATAAATCCTATATTACAATGGGACTTCAATATCCTTTTGGTTTTCATAGTATCGTATAGACAAAGTATGTGTTTTGACGTATGCCCTCTTCATAATGGCATGTCCTATAGGTTTTCCCTAGAGATAGAGATTATATGTTTTAAGGCATATCCAGAACTTTAAAATGCCCTATTGTATTAATGTCTTTCTGGAAACAACCCCCCCTCCTTATCTTCTTTAACATAATTTGGATATTATTAGGCTCAAATCCTCATAATGATCATGCATTGCTACTTCATTCTGCCCAACAATACTAGGTTGTATCATTTTACAATGCAGCCTTATCATTTATAGATCCCCAACATTACAAGTTCCAACCTATGCCCAGCAACGCTGGGCACCATAACTAGTGCTAGATTAAAAATACCATTCTTTAAAGGGAGAATGTAGGAAAGCTAAGATTCATTGTTGCATTTGAAAGCTTTAATAGAGAATTGGGAATATCAAAGTTGCAGCAATAGAGCAGTCATTTTAGAATCAAATAATATGTTCCACATCCTAACTATATTATAATGTTTTAGTGTCATGGATCCAGCACTAATTTGGACGGCTGAAATCCACGACAAAAACTCCGACGGTTTAAACAAACCAAAACCTCCTCGAGCTAGGACAAGGATTTTTGAAGTTTCAACGGCTTTTTCAGCTGCCGAGAATGGCATAACAAACCTAGCAGAGCTCTTAGCAGGTTATCTAGGCTTTTGTTGGGAAAAGGCCTTTGCATGCGCTGAAGTATTCTTCTTCATATTATGCTCCTTTAGAATCAATGATACGATCTGTGTTTCAGACATTCTGATCAGAATGTGCTCTATTTCAACATATTATGCTCGTTCATAGTCAATGATGTGGTCAGTGTTTTAGACGTTCTGATCAAAATGTGCTCTATTTCAAGATAATCTCGCAAAGAAAAGTTCCATTCCTTGTTGCAGATGGGCTCTGTTCCCTATGCCAGCCATTTATGTTCAACAATTGGTTCATTGGATGCACAGACTATTATCATGGCTACAATATAACAGATGGCACAATGGGCTTCGCTTCCAAAAACTTACTCGCTATCTGTGGTAACAATAACTCTTCTCTATTTGTGATTGCCTTAAGTGTGATGTTCTTTCCCTTAAAGTTAAAACAACTATCTTACTTTTCATATTATCACAGTTGAGTTCCCCGTTTTACAAGTGCATATAGCCTGGTTGGATGTTCTGATTGGATAGGTATAATTTCTTGGAAAGATTATTTCTAGACTAGCGTTTGCTACACAAAAAATATTTATCTTGATGAGGAAGCTTTGGTCCTCCATTAGAACCTGGAATATGCTACATAAGAAGACAATTATTTACACTTCCTAAGCATACTTGAAAAGATCAAAGTTTATCTTCATAGTAATAATTATAGTAATAATTGTTGTGACAATATTATAGCCTCATGCATGTATGTAGGGCATCCCATACCCATTGTACACAACCTGCTGCAGGTCTGGGGATCTTATAAGACAAATGTCATATGTCTTGATCTGCATCTCTAGCTTGGTTATTGGTTACATGTGACCTGTAACCCAAATCTGACCTCTAGAGTCGATGCATCAGGCCAAACTTCTATTGCCCACATGGGCTTATTGAAGGTCTTCTGAAGAGCCCTTTATCTCATCAGGAAGAGGCTCTGTAGGCTTCTCACTTTGGAGCTAGCCATCCATGAAGTTTGGCTATGGTATAAAATTTCCAGTTTTGTTTTTCTTATTCAAGGTATCCTTTGTAAGCTTTTCGATATGAAGTTGTATAGAAGACTAATTTTGTTTTGTTTCCAGCTTTGGCATATCATTTGCTCGAGCATTTGGACATTGGTGGCGGTGCCACCCAGCTGCTGAGCAAGTACTACTCCTACTTTGAAACAACTTGAACATCTGCAACAGTTCAGCCTCACCGTTTGGCACTCAGACATCTGAGTAAGTTTATCACAATTATTTGAGCATTGTTCTGCAATTATTGTGGCTGAAAAATACCCACCTGTTTCCTGCCCTCAGTTCTGCTCTCGGCACCAAAGTCTGTGCTATTGGTCATCCATTACACTCATTCAACCTAGATGAAGGATGAGGTGCCTATCTCCTATGATTGTTATTGCTACAAAATAATATTTTCTCCGTTGTGATGCCAATAGATCTTTGCTTTGTCTCTTCTACTTCTCAACTACAAATAGGGATTCTCCTTTTGTCAATGAAACATTCTCAAGATCCACTTCTAATCCTTTTTTTTACGTCCTCTCCCAAAGGCCCTAGCGATGGATGGGCAAGCTCCCCTATTCGGAACCGTGATTTGGCTCTTCCATTGTGCTCCGAACATCGACATTGCCCTGGGGACCAAGTTTCGCAGCCAGAAGACCACCCCTTCTCCCAGAAGCGCCAAAGTAGCTCATGTCCAGCACCCTCATAGTCAATTGGAATGGGAGGTGGATGCTGAATACTGCTATGTAGGGCATATGCATTCCTTTCTCATGCAAAACTGACCGTATAACTTGGTCTCTAGGGTAATTTCACCATTTCGGACGATGTGGCAAAGTCGTATCTCCATTTTGGGGCCTCTGCAGTGCCCAAACGGCAAAACACTTCGATTTCTACATGGTCGCTCGAAGGACGCTTTGCGGTTTGATAAGTTCCCAAGACCGATCTTGGATTTTCATTAGTGTATGCCTCCCTGGGGGAGCGCTGCCAAGAAAGGCTGCCTCGGGAACTTTTTTGGGTCCCAGCTCGGCTTCCCAACAACGAGCTGCCCGGACCGCTCTAATGCTAACTCCTTGATCGAAACCTTGTCCGGAAATTCAAAAAATTGGCCTGTATGCTGATGACTTAGGAAGCCAGCTGGCAAAAAATCAGAATTTAATTTCGTGCTATGCATTAATTACGAATTGATGAATGCCTTGCTACTGCAAAAGCGGCCCTCGACTTCGAATTGCTACATCAGGAGGAGGGCTGATCCAGACTCCACTCCATGAGTTTCACTTGCTTCAGTTCCCAAATGCAGCTTCTTGGCCATGTCCCAAGTGCAAAAGACCAAAACTCGGCCCCCAAAACACAAACCCTTCAAGAACCTCGCAACTCACAAGGTTTACGTTTCAGAGGCCCTGTCCTTGTCAGATTCGGCCAGGACCTTGCGCCACGTCTTGAAGTAGAGAAGGAGTGTCAAGGCCAGAGCAGGGGCCCTAAAAACCCCCCAGAAGCCAGCTTGCTCCAAAAGTTCTCTCCCGGAGGCCCTGGTGACGGACGGGCAAGCTCTTCTATTCGAAACCGTGATTTGACTCTTCTATTGGGCTCAAAGCATCGACATTGCCCTGGGGACCAAGTTTCGTGGCCAGAAGACCACCCCAAAGTAGCCATGTCCAGCACCCTCGTAGTCAATTGGCATGGGAGGTGGATGCTGAATACTGCCATGTAGGGTGTACGCATTCCTTTCTCATGCAAAACTGACTGTGTACCTTGGTCCCTAGGGTAAATTCGCCATTCCGAACGACCTGACAAAGTCAAATCTCTGTTCCGGGGCCTCCGCAGTGCCAAGACGACAAAACACTTCGATTTCTACACGGTCGCCTGCAGGACGCTCCGCGATTTGATAAGTTCCCCCGGACCAATCTTGGATTTTTTTGGACCTGCCCGAAGCAGGGCCCCTGAACGGAGGATTCAATGTCGGATAGGGGAACCGAGCTCTGAGGGGTTGGTCATTAGCGTACGGCCCCCCGGGGGATGCTGCCAGGAAAGACTGCCTCGGGAACGTTTTTGGGTCCCACCTCCTGGGGTCCTTACTCTCCCCTCCTGTGAGGCGGCCTTGCAAGGTCCTAGCCTTGTTTGACTTGGGGAAGGGTCCCAGCTCCACTGCCCGGACCGCTCTAATGCTAACTCCTTGATCAAACCCTGTCCAAAAATCCGGAAAATTGGTGGTGATGACTTAGGAAGCCAGCTGGCAAAAAATCAGGATTTAATTCTGTGCTATGCATTAAATACGAATTTATGAATGCTTGCTACTGCAAAATCAGCCCTCGACTTCAAGTTACCATATTAGGAGGAGGGCAGATCCAAACTCCACTCCGTCAGTTCCGCTTGCTTCGCGTTCCCAAGTGCAGCTTCTTGGCCACGTCTCAAGTGCAAAAGACCAAAACTCGGCCATATGGTTTTATTCATGAAAGACAACAACATCAAAGACCATTGCATGAAAGACAACAACATCAACGTTACTCTGCAGTAACAATTGGTGAGGTTCATAAAGAACTTAGTGACACTTTCTCACGGGTTGCCTGGCTTTGGTTTAACAAGTGAAGAGAATCGGCCAGTTTGGTGATGTGGAGTAGGTTTCCTGTAACAGTCAGTGAAGCGAGATCAAGGATAGAGGTTTTGAAGCAAGCTTGCTCTGTTAGCATTTCACGTGTTGTTACTTCAGCTACAGCTATTTCTCTTTCACAATGAAACCATTGTTTATCAATCCATATGATTTTGGATGCTCCATATGGCCTTTGTTTTGACCTGACCGCACGACATTTCGAAAAGCGGCATGGAATAATCTACTTTGTGTGCACAAGAATCCATTTGTTGATTGAAGCTAAAGGGTGGCTACTATGAATAATCCAAAGAAGCCGTGAATATCCAAGAAGTTGGAAGCAAAACAAAGGGCCTAAAACTCTAAACTCTTTTAGAATCCGCAACAAATCTTAGAAATGAGATAAAGTGAAGGAAACAAAGGCGGGTTTTGCAAAGATTGCATTGTAGAATAAAACCAATATCTTATAAAAATACCATTATATTAAATGAAGAAACATTAAAAAACAAATACCTTTGTAAATGTGAGCAAAAAATCCATCTCGTGATAACCTTCCATCAGCAAACATCCACTCCGCAACAACAAGAATCCAAGAGGGCAAGTACACATGCACATGCGCATGCGCATGCACATGCACATGCACAAGCAGAATACACATGCACATGCACATGCACACACGTGCACATGCACATGCATACACATGCGCAGTGTTCATGCACAAACATGCAGAGAAAGACAACAACCCTCGGATTGTTTCAGCCAACGAAAATTAACGGCCCATAAAGGGTGCACTCTAGAAATACTATTTAGTACACCTCAATGAATACAACAACGAAATCATAGAAAAACCATGTGAAAAAGCGTATAAAAAACAAAAAGTAACCCCCTGTTATTATGCTATATATTCAAGATGTTTATGATATCTAAATATGTAGGTAGATGATGCTGATGTCTCCCCTAAAATAGATGTGGATTTTGGTTTAATAACTGACTCAACAGGAGAAGCATGGGTTACCACATTCATTGAAGAGGCAAACAAAATGTTTGAATGCACCGCTGATGAATTGCATAAGCTCAGATTTCAAGTAATATCAGCTTTTAGGTTTTTTCAAATGACACATTGCTTCTATTAATTTTTTTCAAATGGCATACAACAGGATCATGACGAGAGGACGTATCTCACCAAGTTGAAGCAAATAATGTGGACACCGAAAATTTTTCGTGTCAGCGTTCTGTAGGCAATGTATATGAATCAGCCAAAGCAAAGAATCATTATCCGGGACATGATTCCTATACAATGGTCAGGAGAAATCAATTTCATGTTGGGACAGTTAGCAAAGCTGAAATAGGCATATATCAGCAATATAATGTTCACCAGAAACAATGTAAATGATAATTGTCATTCTGTAATTATTTTGTCCATCGTTGACACATTTGTAAAGTTGTGTTCTATTCGCAATGTTATTTTCTATCTAGTTTTGCTATGAAGTATTGCAATACAAATAGATGTAGCTTCGGAGAACAGCCTGACCCAGAACAAAATAAGACGGAACTAGTAAATTGCCCACCTTTGGTGGGCAATCCATGTGACTGTGGCCGAAGATTTTAAAAAATGCTTGGACAATGCTCAACATAAGTTACTAGTAACAGTGCCCAGCGTTGCTGGGCAGAAGTTTGTAACCTATAAATGATAATCCTGCAAATTCGCTTTGGAAACACAATGTCTTGTCTTTTTTCACACTTAATCTTAATGGATGATATCATATTGGTCTTTCAAAGCAGTGTTATATGCAACTCCAACTCTTTAATGTCTTCTCACTGGCATGTTAGATCAATAAGCAATATCTCATAGCCAAGACATAAGGCAAAGCTATAAAAAATCTATGCGGCGAAAGAAATCTCTCTCTATGAGAAGTTGAACACTTTATTGTCCATAGAGAAGTTGAACACTTTATTGTCCCATGAATTGAACTTCAAGAACTTTGGAAATAGTTCTCCGAGGCTTTGCATAGACAATGGTTGGTTCATTGAGTTTTTCCTAGACAATGGTACCACCACATCCTTGGTAAACACCCCTTTTTGAGGTTTAATTTCGTTACCACCAAATAAGAACCAATAAGAACTTATATAATGTTTTACCTTAATGATAAGACCAGTGGAAAGATAAGTAACGAAACACATGCAATAAAACTTATATAATGTCATCACTAATTAATAGCAATAGTTGAAAATTCCAAATGCCTACCTCAAGTTCATGTAGCAATAGTAGAAAATTCCAAACACCTACCTCAAGTTCATGCATAAAGAAACATGGAGTTTAGATTTACTATTAACTTAAAATGCAATTTATCTAAAATTGGATAAAATAGTTGCATATAGCATGTTCATTTAGGTCCCATTTATAGTAACCGGCAAATACACAAATGGAAGGCAGACCTTGCCTTTATTGTATCAGCCCACAAAGTTCAATAAATATATAACATTAATTTTTCCTTGCCGATGCAAGTTGCAAGTTAACAACCTGTTTAACATAAAAATGGAAGCTGGACATGACATTCCGGCCTCCATTGTGCTAAATGATTAGTTCACACAGTTGGATAATTAATTGGATAATTAATTCTGCATCTCCCACGCTACATCCAATATAGCATTAATCATTCTCATCTTTTAAAGAAATGAGCTTGATGATGCAATTTGTGACATCATAAGACTTATAAGCACCAAAGAAAAAGGAGTTTCACATACGCATTATAACTTCAATATATGTACTTTTTTCTTAGCTATGAATACCTTCATTTGCATACAATAATGATACAAAGGTCATTTTTATTTCTATCCATTATTACCCAAGCAGCTATCTGGATAAGCTAAAACAAAATATAACTGAATGGCTGCCTTTCTTGAAAATATAGAAGTTAATTGGCTGCCTTTCTTGAAGCTAAAAGTTCCAGAAGATTGGATTAGTTATGCATATGCAATAGACATTTTCTTCTTCCGGTGGGGGCACAAAATGGAACACAATTGTCTCGACATCTGTTTCCTCAAGATATTTCGACATTTTGAAAATTCATGGATCCCGCGAATTGTTATCCCCCGATTATTATGCCTGATTGTAAAGAAGTTTTATATGATGAAACATGTAGAAAGAAATGTAGCCTTACATGTATCAGAGACCCTGCCCACATGCCAGGCAAAAGAAAATGGCCTCTTTAACATGTACAACATCAACAATTGGTGTTCAAACTTGAACCCGTTTCGCTTGTTTGGAACTCAGAGCTTCAAGGATGATAAAACCGCTTGGGGTAGCCTTTTATGAGTTCTGGTACTGCCGGGGTAACCTTTTTGTGAGTAATACAATGCAAAGATATGGCGGTGGCATTGCATTATGCGATCTCTATCTTGTAAGTGGAGCAAGCACCACTGGCAGCAGGAATACAAAGGCATGAATTTACACTTGGAAAAAAGGAAGGGAGGCTTGTACCGTGATTGGGATGGAAGTGTCCAAGTTCATATGGAAAAGGAAAATCAATCGCCGAAAGCAAAATTTTAAATCTCCCAAGAACGACCAAAGATCCGCAGAAAACCATGCCGAGGAGTTAGATGCGTAATTATGCTCCATTGAAGCCGCATTATACCGTCGGAATTTGAAACAATGACAAAACCAAGAATGTTGTAGCGTTTCTCATGTCATCATCTACTAATTCTTATTCTACTAACAAATATTCTTGGAAAAGTGCTTACAATAGTTGATGTGCATGGCCGCGACCTTTTCTCCCCATCGTAATTGCCATAGATCTAATTGAATGACCACAATATGGAAAGCAATAATACTACGATCATTTGCACTCAGTGTACGGGATGGGGATCTCGCCAGCTTCATCATACTGGCTCACCGCTTCCTCAAGCTATACCGCAGTGATTATTCATCATGCCCCCGCGGATCATATCAATGCTATCATCCCTGACTCTTGCTCAACCCATTCTGTTTCTCTCGAAGTTTTTGTGCGATCTTTTCTCTCTCTCCTTATACCATTTTTTTCCTTCAATAATACCATTACGGGGAATAAGCAAAGATTGACTTTGGGGCTCTCCGAGGAGACCTTGGCTTCCCACATGCGCAGCCCATACCTAAATTCTTCCAATATCTTTGTGGTTAAACTAAGTCGGTCAGTTCACACATAATTTTAGTCTGCCCATTTAACTTCTCATGACCATGCTTTCGTGCATGCCCTTCCTCCAAAAAACAATTTCATTCACAAGCTCGCATCCGTAAATTATAATCGTAATTTAACTTGTCTAGATAGAGTACCAATAGTCTGCGTTTATAAGTCGCAAGTCACTATGCACTCAAATTCAGTCCGAACTCCCACCAATCAAGGGTGCCGTTTCACGATCAAAGACCTCCCGCCATTTTCTTCAAAAACTCAAAGAAAGGGATCTAACCAAGACATTGGAACAGAATCCTACCCTATCCTTCAAAATCCCAAGCCTCTAAACACGCCCACCAAACCATACCCAAATCACTTAACGTCGGCCCCGCAATAGTAAGCAAACCCAGAGAAAGATTTCCTTTCAGATCAATGCCCTAACTATTGCTAACAGTGGAAACCCACACATCTTAACAAAACCCACAAAATGAAAACGTAATAATGGAAGCTCAAAACACCGATTAGAAGCGCTTTGTCGAGGGCCAAACGAACCGAAAGTAAGGAGTCAAGCCGCCAAACAAAAGAATGACACCGCCATAGGTAGCAACACCGGCAAATCCATAATAGGGCTTCAACGCAACTACAATATCCGACCGTCCAATAGCTAGATCAAATCTCCACCGTCCAGATTAGGGCTGGGTCCAACACTTACACAATAACATTATAATATAAGAAGATTATGTGTGTTCCTTCAACTATTATAATGTATTTGTGCAAATCATGTTTGAGTACTTGTTCCTTTTAAAATGCCTAGAATGCGTAATCTTTTTACATATCAAGAGATTTTCAGATTTAGAAGTTGGCTGGGAGAAGTACAAACTCAAAAAGCATGATCATTTGTTTCACTTGCCCATTCTTAAACAACTACATACTATGGCCCACCTTCAATAGGCATTATATGTGGTTGCATGGGAATAATTTTTCATTTATTGTATATGGGTGAAAGCATAAAGCCCATATACAAATAACAAATAACAATGAACCTTAGAGTCGAGGGGAGATTCATGTGGGAAGGTACAGGCATGGAGATATATTCCATATGTGTACTTCAGGTTTAGAGGTGGCTTTTCTCACTTGCCTAGTCAAATTCTATGGTCAAACATGTAAAGACATTCCATACGTATACTTAAGTTTAGAGGTGCTTTTTTGCACTTGCCTAGTGCAAATTCTATGTTCAAACATATCTTTAAGAAACCTGTATACATGGATGCCTTTGGTTAACTGCAAAAAATACCACATGGTATAAATATTTCCTTTAGTTTCATGCCAACATAATGAATGCTTTCATACTACGTATTTTACTTGCCATCATAATCCATGCTAGTGCTAATATATCATGGTATAATTCAATGTACTCATTATGTCTAACAATTGCACCTACACAAATGTCTCAAAGTAGCATGTCCATAAAAAACGTTGCTCCTTCGCATTTCCAATTCCAAAAGTTCTCTATATGAGGCAGTACATTAGAATGTATTTTATGAGATGCCAAAGGAGACAAAGAGAGAGCCTTTGGACACCATTTAGTTTAAGTGATTTGGACAGGATGTTGCATATGCTTTGCTCTTACCAAGATTTGTTTATATCCCCAAATTTGGGCCATTATTTGTCTGAAACTAATAGTCCACATAAATAAGTTGGTAGAATTGAACCATAAATACATATTTGCCTATCTAATAGCCTATAAAGATTTTTAGACATGGCTTGCACATCCCTTAGATTATCAAGTGTAGTAGAAAGCTTTGTCATAATCTAGGAGCTTCAGTTTGCATAGTTGAGAGCCCAATCAAGCTCCATCGTCATGCAACACCATTGTCTGCAATAGGCAGTTGTAAGAGTGATAAACGCCATTGAAGTGAAAACATAAGAGGAAAAATTGCAAGCTCAAGGTTACCTTAGCTATTTTAGCTTGAATGGTTGCTTGTGTAGATGTCCTGATTACCAGCTTTTAATTGAACTTTGGCTGCATTTTTTCCTGCATCTACAACCTGCAATATCATGCGTACTACGCTTTTGGTTAAAGGAGTCAAATCAAGCAGTTTATCCACTTCAATCTCTAATGTCTTGGATGCTCATGTTGTTTAGTATGAGAACATGCATGTCTTTAAATATTAAGACTTAAAACTGTAAAACACTACTTATCTTCAGAGACTGTAAAGCATTAAAAGACGTAATCCATATATAAGTCGAGAACCGTTTGTATTGCATGTCATGTTGCTGATGCGAGGCTCAGCAATTCTTCTACATCCATGGAGGACTTTCGAAAATGTTTTCTTGCAGTTCGGCTTTCCTAAAATTGAGAAACTGGATCTGATATTGTACTTTATCCAATTGTCAAGAAAACTACTATACACAGTCTTTGTTCTCAAATTGTTTACCAAGCTCATCTAAAATAGATGCAGATGCCTTCTTTATCATCTACTGTTGCTGGCTGTAGCAAACCTCTCCCAAGAAGAAGAATACAACCGTTGTGGAACAATAATGGCTGGATGAGCTCTAGTTCTAATAAAAAACAAATGCAATACACCATTCTAAAATTGCAGGAAAGACAATATATGAGCAATTCCAAATTGATCAAAATGCAGAGGCAGAGTTTAAAGTAAGCCAAATAGCAAAGCTACTGCAACCAAAATAAACTTACTTCTTGATCTTGATCATGAGAAAACGATGTTGGTGTTGCCGCAAAAGAAAAGGTTGGAATACAAAAGTATCAGGGTCATTTACATAGGTTGTTATGGGACTTCTGCTGCCAGTAATGCCCTACATATGCCACAACCCAAATCGAAATTTGCCTGGTCAAAGCTTCTGAAATCGAAATGCAAATGCAACTTAATAAATTGCAAAATGCAAGAAAAGTAGAAAAAAAAGGAAGAAGATCAGCTATTTACCTCCCATCTTGGCTTCTGGCATGTAATCTGAGGCATGTCGGATTCTCCAAAAGCAAGGGATGAAGCTCATTCCCAAGAAAACGGTGCAATAACCCTAGCTGCCAGAAAGGAAAAAATGTTTGATGCTTTGTGAAGAGCGTGAAGCAACCCGAAGCCCTTTGTGTTTTTCAGAAAATGCACTCCAATACATCGGAAGGTCTATGATTGATGCCTTCCATGGATTTTGCTCAAAAGCATGAAGATGTTGATAGCCCTGTGGAATAAAGGCTCTCCATAGCCGGTTGGAAATCCTTGCCCTAGCTCCCATAGCCTGCTGCCTTTTGCTCTGATGGCAGTCCAATTGCCCCGGAGTTTCCATATGCAGTCCCGGATTTTCCACTGCACTGTATTTTCGCTGAACTTAGTAGAACCCAACTGCCCCAACATCACAGCCCACGCACCCGATCCAGACCGACAGGAGCCCAATTCTAAAATCCATAAATCAAAAGCCAAACAAAGCTTTCGAACTGTTGTTTACTATGGCAGGCCCTTCGAGATGGTTGCCCACTGCTTTTTTAAGAGCCATCGGCCGCCATAGCCCTAAACTCAACCACATCGAATCTCAACCATAGAATTAGTTAGAATTAGTGATCAAATCTCAGCCGTTGGATTTAGGGCGTTAAACTCAACCACATCGAATCTCAACCATAGAATTAGTTATAATTAGTGATCAAATCTCAGCCGTTGGATTTAGGGCGTGGTCCATTACTTGCACTAAAACATTATAATATAAGATGTTTTTAAAAAGGCTAAGTTTTCTAATTAACAGAATGAAAAAACACTAGATCTGTGTATCATTGATCGAATAACATAAAAGCGAATCTTTTTCCATATAAATGGCTCGAATTAAATTTAGAACTACAGACATTGCATCTTGCATCTGTTCAAATTCTAACACAATTAACAAGGTGACCTAGCAAACGCACTAATGACCTGCGTTTGCACCACAAAAAAGAATCTTTCAAAGATTCCCTAAAAAAACCCTAAATTTTGCCACTTTTGGGGGGTCATTAACAAAAATGGCCCTCCGTTTCAAATTTAAGGTGTCGTTTTAGGATGGTCATGTCATAACTTGAACATGTTTTTTATTTCAACATGCATATTTGGGGTCTAAAAATGTAAGTTGTATTTAGTCTTTTATGCAAACTTGTCTAACATGCCAAAATCAAGAGAGTGCAAAAAATCTTGTTTTTCTACATTGCGAAAAGTGCAAATGAAGCTCCTAAGCATTTCGTAGTAAAAATTATGTATACATTACCAGTGGCCTGAGTGAGCAAATGCTAATAGGGCAAGTTAATCCGCAGACTTTGCTACCCAAAAAAAAATTGTTGACAAGCTATGAGCCCATAGCATGAAAAAACACGTTGTCGGGCTACACATTATTTGACTAAATAAAGAGAGAAAAAAAGTCAGATAGCAAAAGATAATACTTGGATAATACATGCACGGTTTTAGGAAAGGCCCATAAAACGAGTAGGTAAGAAAACAATCAATTAGGTCGTGGAGTGAAAAATAAGTAGGTTTGAAAAAAAACCAGTAGGTAAGAAAATGACCTGGTAGGTAGTGCCTATGCGCGCATGGGCAAAGTTTTGATTCTATTCTATTCATAGGAAAGATTTTTTTCTTTGTTCTGAGTTTGCCCTTTTTCTCTTAGAAATCGGCCTGATGCTTTTGCCTGCCTTTTTGGTCGAGATTGCAGCCCGTTGGCTCCGGATTTAGCGCCAGATTGCAGCTTAGAGGTGGATTGTGCGTTGCCAAGTAAGTATTTCAAACCCTTTTGGCGTTTAGGAAATTTGGTCGGCCAAGCTCTTCTCAGGTCGGCATCATGGACAGTTCTTATTGATCGGCCAGGCTCTTCTCAGGTCGGCCAAGATCTTCTCAGATCTTATCATGGACAGATACTTTCATAGCTGCAAAAATTGCAAAACAAGGGTTTTGGCACAGTTCTGGGTTCTCCAAAAACGACTTTTTCTGTTGAGAAAACATGGGTTTCGGTTTGTTTTGTTTTGATCAATGGACATCTTCTTCAAAGCAGATTGAATGTTTTTGCAGAAACTACATAACAGGAAGGCCAAACAACAACAGAAAGACAGAAAATGATATAGCTTGTTTTGTAGTTTGTTGTTTACTTCAATGGTAGGTTGGATCAGCCTGTGGGTTTGGAGGTTCGAATCCTCTACTGCCTTAATCTCTCTGCCATTATTTTTCCTCTGTCTTGTTTCTGTCTGTGATCATTTCTTTTGGCTCTGGCTGCTTGCATAGGTTTTGAATATGGGCTCTAGAATTAGTTTTAAAAGCACTCGTGTCTATTATTAAGCTTTGAGTGCATCTTCCATCAGAGCTCTTGCATCTTGTGTCTTGCTTTGAATGCTTCACAACATTAATGACACTTTGCAGGCGCAATCTTGCATTAGAGTTCTTGCAACCAGAGCTTTTTTAGCATGAGGTAAGAAGATAATATGTATGATCTAAAGATTTTGCAATATCTACTCTGAAACTTTATGGAAAAGCATTTTGCACATGTTTGGAGATGAATTTGTTCCTTTTTCTTTTGTGAATAGAGTTTAAGGTGATTTGAAAGATGATTTTGCAGGTGGATTTTGGCAATTTTGCAAGTACTTTAAGGTAAAATTTTAAGATAATTTGAGTTGTTTCTTTTCTTTGTAAGAAATTTCTAGAGCCAAATACGTGTAGTTGCCATGTTTTTGGAAGAGTTGCGTGTCTCTGGAAGCATGTCAAATTAATTTATGCTTTAGACTCTTACTTGTAATGGAATATGGAAGTTGATAACCTCTTGTGAACTCTTTGCAAAGATATAGCAATTGAAATATAGCAGTTGGATCATCAGTTACAGTTTATAGATAGATAGATAGATAGTTTATAAGACTTTGTGTAGGAGGTTCGTTTCTGCCAAAGCATCCAGGTTCTCCATTCCCTTTTGCAGCCTTTTGCAAGTTGGTCCATACACATATCAGCAATTTTGTTCTCGAGATGTATTGTTGTTTAACATTTTGAGTTCAATTGGATCATGCTTGACTGCTTGCAGGTGTTTGGATCCTCTATAATTTGGGAGTCAATAGGTTTTGTATACTTAAGTGACAACTTTACAAGTCTAGTCAACCTAGCATAAGTGAGAAAGCTTTGCCTTTGTGTGCATAGTGACGGACAAACAACAAAACTTTTGCCTATGCTCGCATAGACACAGACAAACAAAACAATATTTTGCCTATGCGCGTATAGACTCGGACAAACAAAAAAGCTTTTGCCTATAAACTTTGGCCTATGTGTGCGTAGACGCAGACAAACAAAAAAGATTTTTCCTATGCGCGCATAGTCGCAAACAAACAAAAAAACTTTTGCGTATGCGCGCATGGACGTAGACAAACAGAAAAATATTTTGAAAATACTTCGTTTTGAGCTTAGACAAAGAAAGCCTCTGAACACAAAAGCATTTGGTTACACAAAAAATTATAGCTATGCTCTTGAAGACCTTCAAAATCTTGAAGAGGAGAAAAATGTTCCAGAAAGTGAGGAAGTTCACAGGGTTATAGCATGTTATTTTGGGACATATCAATTTACACAATCTTTGTACGTAGAATGAGCGTATTACTCAGCATAATGGTCATATATATGGACTTATTATATATATGCGTGGAGGCAAAACAAATCTTATCAAAAGCTCTTTTTCATGATTATTTCACAAACCTAGGGTTTCTGAAGGGATATAAATTGTGTCTGTCTATGCATGCATAGGCAAATGCTATACACGCATAGAAAAAGACTCAAAAGATTTACACGCAAAATACTATACGCGCTCATTGATATTGATACTAAAGAAGAAGTTCCTGCAAAAAAAATGTCCCCTTGATATTAAAAAACGTTTATGAAATATTAATTGAATTGATACTGTCATATCTATGCGCGCATAGACATTTTTCTTTTCCCTTGCATTTTAGTGTTTCAAAATAGTACTATTTTTTAGTTTGACTTGAAGCAACAAATGTCGTCCTCAGTTAAATATGTACCTTTTGGATTGAAACTTTTTTTCTGCTGCCCGTTTTCTTTAAAAGAGATCAAAAATACCGAATTTACGTGTTTTCAAAAAAGGAATCTGCAATTGCACCACAGGTCATTAGTGCGTTTGCTAGGTCACCTTGTTAATTGGTAAGATATATTATGTTGTGAAATAACAGTGCATGAGTAAACATAAGTTGATGCAATTAATTTTTTTGTAAAAATGGCTAAATTGAAATAGCTTCGATTTTTTTAGACTGTGCATTCAAAATTTGTTGCATGTGCACAGCTAACATAAGGTTTAACAATTTGCTTTCAGCCAATATGTTACAATGGCAAAATTTGTTGCATTGCATGTATGTGGCCGAGATAAGTTTTGACGAATGACTTTCAGCTGATATATTAAAATAGATATACATCGATGCTTCACATGAAGTGCATTAAAAATAGCAAATAGACAGCTTAATTCTAAAATAAGTCTGGGTATATTTGCCCATGTTCTTGGATTAGACGTAATCCAACATCAATTTTAATGGCGACCATAGAATCAACCGTTGCATCTACGAGTAAAGATGACGGCCGAGCTAGACAGATTCCAAGTAGAGATGACGCCTCAGCTCCAAGGATTTCAACAGAAGCTGCACCTTCTAATCCCACAGGTGACGTTGAACTCTGAGACAAGCCTCTCTAATTTCTAACACTTTATTGGCCTTATTTACAGACCATGAGCATGACCGACAATTTCAAGAGAAAAGAAGCGTTGAGCTTCCACGGTTTGAGATCCTGCCTTTTGAATGCGCTTCCACACCCATTCAAGTTGCACACTTACGAGCAGACGATTTGGCATATGCAATCGGCTATTTATGTCTTGATTTAAACGAACTATCTGAACAGTATTTCAAAGGCGAACATACCATAGAATCCAGGTTCCACTACATATTTGTTCAATTGGAGCACGTGATTACCAATTTGAAAAGGCTCCAGAGATGCCTGAGGATTATGGATATTGAAAGTAACGTCAGGGATGCCTGTCAGAGACGCCAAATCTAACGTGTGAACGAATTGCTTGGCATTTTGTGCCCTGGCCATGCAATTTAAAACCTCTTATGTTATGCATTTATGTTTGTTGTAACTACAACAGATGTTGTATATAAACCTGTGTTTTTTGTAACTGTACCATTTGCCTAATTAATACAGTTGCCTCGAACATCCTCGAAATTGTTAACTTTTAATTTGTTAAATGTTACTGGCCTGTGATGCAATAATATCAACCGTCTCTTGAAACTGTTGCCTAAACTATTTGAATCATTATGGATTTAGATTAAATACAGTCATAACACATCTTGATTTAACCTTAAAAATATAATCACTCAGATGGCGTTGCAAGTAGATAGGAGACCAGAGACTAACAATCCTAATACATCTATTTCTTCTTCGGATACGGTGCTTCTAGCTATAAACAACATTGTTGGTAGGCATTAGCATCATACAAAAGCAGTTTTCACTAAAAATGCTTCATAGTTGAAGACAAATAAATAACAATATACGAATCAGATGTTCAGAGAATCCCATGCTAGCAGGGTTCAGACCTGTTTATTATTGGCTGAAGCTTTGAGACCAATCTACTAACATTGGTATAGTTTGGCCTACAATTTGACACAATTTATCACGTTTGCATCATGCATATATTTCTAATTGCAATTTATCGCCCCATATAAGCGTGACAGCAATATACAGATAACACATATGGATAAGCTCAAATTAATTTTGAACAAAACAAAAGACCGTAACATGCTTTACTTGCAGAAAACTTGCACCGAGCTGCTATCTTATGACTAGATTCTATAATAACGGTTCGTCTCCAGCACAGCAACCACAGAAGATACTTCTCTTATCTCGTTTTCTATAAAACGGTTCATCTTCAACACAGGTGGCACATTCACGAATAATATCTAAGATAGCTGCAACTGCCAACGTTCGAATTAAGGATTTCAGATATGAATTAGTCTGTTCACTGTTCTTATATTATGTGCCAATAAGCTAGAATGATTGTATCGTTTCAAGTTCCTTTTGACTGACCAGTAGACAATCAGTTGAAATACTATCAATGCAAAAATCAGTCAATGGCAGAGGGTTCTAAGTCAAAATAGTGTCGCAATAAAAATCGGCCAATGGGAAGACCAAAAGGACGTCCTAGATACGTGTGGTTTATAGATATAACAAAGAAATTCCATTTCTTCCACTCTTATTTTTCACTTGAATAGTCTTATTTACATTTGACTCTCGACAGATTACCCATGACTGCCTCAGGCAACAGTGAGACAAATGAAACAACAAGAATTCTCAAATGTCGCATTCAACAACGTCAGTATCAAGCTCGAAAAGAATTAGAGAAGCTTGCACTACCGGTGCAACAACAACAAACTTCTATATCTCCCGAAACTCCAAGTTCTAGGTACAAAGTATAAATATAGTCTTCATCTTACTGTAATTTATACTATCACTAATGATGTCTTGGGTGCAATAGCAATCATTGCAAAAAGATAAACACCGAATTGAATGACGAAGACATTCATGTTGACCAAAAAGATGATGAGGATGAAAATGCAATCTCAACCACCAGGTATGTAGTTGTAACAGTTATCCAATTGAATATGTCGCAAACGCCACCAACCAACAACATTATCATAAGTTACCAATTTCTGTATTACTTATGTACACAGCATCGAGTTGGAAAGAGTAGATAATCAGGAGGCAGGCCCATCAAATCGAAATAAAAAAAAACATCCAGAGTAAGTACAACTCTGATATAAATTTCATTGTGGCTCGCTATTCAATTCTATCAACTTTAAGCACATTTCATCTATCTATAGTATGACATTTAGTCTTTTCCTTTTCGTACAACATAACGTTTAATACATTAGTTGGTATTTATTTACAGCATCAAAACTAGTACCACACATCAAGATGAAGCAAACTCACTAAGGGGAAGAAAAAGAGGGCGACCAAGGTAAGTAAAGCTCCTATGGGAATTTGATTTTGGATTGCTATTCAATTTTGTCAATTACATGTTGATTTCTATTTACAATAGAATAGTTTTCTTTTCTTTTTTTCGTATTGTATAGTATTTAATAAACTCAGTTAATAGGCTACCTCCAACCGATTTAGAAGGCTTTTCTATCAATGAAATAAATAAGATTCTTAGTCGCCGTAAATACCAGCGAGAATATGCTGCCCAAAAAAGATAGAAGAAAACGACTGCTTTAGAAATAATGCAGTTAGCAGCCCCAAGCGATGACCAGAAAGCTAATATGCGCAGAACATATAAAAGAGATCGTCGAAATAGGAATATCGACAAAGACCATAAAGATGCAAAATTACGTTCCATGGAGGTCATATCAGACATGGCCTCCATGGAACAGCATAATCAAAATATAATAACCAATGATCTCAAACTAACAAGCTGCAACAATGCAAGTCAGCATTGGCAAAGATAGATTGTTCTAATGCAGCAAGACATGAAATCTATAGGACATGAACCATTGATATAGAGCACAAAATGTAATATATGCCAGATTGGCTATCTCAATTCTGAAAATATATTATTTTGCTGCAATAACGGCCATCGTTTGCTTCGGCCCCTTGAACCCCTGCCTCAAACCTTACAAGAACTTTACTCAATTCATAAATTTCCGATAGTTCACATATATTCTGTTTTACTGCCCTCGGTGTCAGTGGCGACTTTATAAATTTGAAAATGCCTCCATCTGTTACAATTATGGGGCGCACATATCATCGTCTCCTATCTACTGTCGAACCTACTAGCACTCTTCATTGGTACATATACGATAACTCAATGAGGTATACCATTGCTGCTAATATGCAATTGCCATACATATGGATTATGCAAATTGCCACAATTCTGAACGCCATAAATCCATATGTCAAAGAGTTGAAAACAATAAAGGATTTACATCCTACAGTTGCAAGACTTTACTCTTGCAGATCCCTCCACATCAGATGAAATAGCTGCTATTGTACACGCTAATAACAGTGTCACTATAGAACCTAGGACTGCAACGATCTGGATGCGACACAACCATAATCCAGTATTCCTTAACATCCTTGATCCCACGTATGAACCACTTCAATATCCATTATTCTTCCCACATGGAACACTGGGATGGCATCCACATAATGAACAAAAGATGTCCCAAATAGACTGGTACCGAACTAGACTCCTTCATGAACCTCGATTTTCACAATTAGTTAGATTGTGCGGAGAGTATCTCGTTGATATGTATTTCAGAGTTGAAGAGGAGCGACTTAATTACATCGCAACTGAAGGCTACCGACGAAATCTAACACAACATGAAGATGACTTTATTGACGATGAAGATCTCGATGCACATTACAAAATTCTACCAGCACCTTTCTTAGATTCTAAACGATGGTGCGCTGTCCAAGTAGCAGATGCCCTGACACTCGCTAGGGTCAAAGGAAAGCCAAGCTTTTTCATAACTATGACAACAAATCCTAAATGGCCAGAAATAAAGTATAAATTGTGCCCAGGCCAAAATGCATCTGATAATCCTATATTAGTCGTTCGAGTGTGCCATCAAAGAGTCCAATATATAAAAAACATTATTTGAAAATATCTCGGACCTATATCTTATATGATGCATGTCATTGAATTCCAAAAACGTGGATTACCACATGGACATATTGTCGTAAAAACAGAACATGAAATCCCCATAGATATGATCGATAATTTAATCTCTGCAGAGCTACCAGAAGATGCCACATTAAGAGCACAAGTTCAAAAGTATATGATTCATAACCACACAAAACGCTGTCTTAAAGAAAACAATAGATGCTATAAGTACCCCAAACCATTGAACCCAACAACGTACATCGACGAAAAGGGATATGTACAGTACAGACGACGGACTGAAGCGGATATGAATGTTGTTCCATATATCCCATTTCTATTGAGAGAGATGGACTGCCACGTCTACGTGGACGTTGCATCAACTGTGCATATATTTGTGTATCTCTATGTGTACATATATAAAGGTTTCGATATGACTCGCTTCCACATCAGCTCTACAAAACAGACACTGTCTAAAAATACCTCACACCAGCCTACAATAACAACCAATGATAGCCAAACCGATACAAAAAATGAAATCCAAGACTATATTTCTGCGCGCTATTTATCCTCTATGGAAGCCACATGAAGAATTATATCATATCATACTAGTAATGGTGCCCAGCGCTGCTGGGAATAAGTTGATAACATATAAAAGGTAACACGACGTCTTGGATTTGTTCAAAGTTAATCGTAATGCACGGTTGTATATTGGTCTTTCAACGCAGTGTTCTATGCAACTCCCACTCTTTGATGCATGGTAGTATATTTGGTCTTTCAAAGTAGTGTTATATGCAACTCCCACTCTTTAATGTCTTCTCACCAGCAATAGGCAATATCTCATGGCGAAGGCATAAGGCAAGGCCATAAGCAATGTGCATAGACATCCATTTCTGAGAAGGTGAACACCTTGTTGAACTCATGAATTTGGAAATAGTTCATAAAGCTCTGCAGAGATAATGGTACCACATCCCCTTTAGACGTCCCCTTTGGAAAGGCCAGTATGTCACCTTTAGACGTCACAATCTCCTTCAAAGTGATATTGTTATCATGATGCATCTTCTTCAAAATTTGCATTGCATTGCATCAACAAAATCTGGCCTTATGTTGAAGCTGCTTAATTAGATATTTTATTTGGTAGAAAACCTCCACCATTGTGACACCATTGTGACATTTGCAATTCTTGTCACTGCATCTGAAATAATACTTTATGCAAATTTGAGCATTTCTCATAACACAAAGCATCAACTGTCAACTACTTCGCATCGGCCCCACATCATGTCAAAGTATGCGGCCCTAGCCAAATCGGCTTCAAAGTAAATCGGCACTTCAAAGCATCTATATTTACTTATAGAACCAGATTAGCTTCTATATCCGACTATCGGGTCATATCTGCTTGTTTTTACCATGTTTTTGCCATGTTAAAGAAGAGCCCTTTCCGCAATGTCGACCCATGACTACCGACCTTCCTATTTTCGCAAAGGTCCAAAATCACCGGTAAGCTTTCTTTAAACAATTCTATTCTATTCTATTGTCAACTAAAGTATTGCCAACAAAAATGTCTGTTTAAAATGTTTTCTCTTGAGCTCAATGTGTATTTTCCCCGCCCCTATCTAGGACCTTACATGCTAATAAAGAGGTAACACATGTGAAGTCGTTTGATAAGATTCCATCCATTTTCTTCCGTTCAAAAGCTTTTAATAAAACTTCATCAACACCATTTTACGAATATCCTAGAATTAGTGCAAGCTAAAATCCAACATCTCAAATCAAATTGGCAACCGGATCGAATATTTCTTGGGCCTCTATCTATGCACCGCATTTAGTGTGCATAGCAAGCACAACAAACAAATGTTTTTCATCCCCTACTTCAAAAGTTCCTGGCATATCTCTACCCATGTCTAAGGCTCGTAAGCTAGCACAAACCTCCATATATGAGCACAAACATCTCCACATTAGAAAATATGCCACGAAGTTCCATTTCATTAAATAACGTTAACGATTTCAACCCAATGTATTACTGCCAAGATCTGAGAAAGTGGGTCGGCTCGTGCTTCTTCAATATTCTACCGATTGTTGCATCTCACGAACAACATTTTGAACAACGAATACCCTGCGGAAGAATTGCATATTTGTCAAATCATGACAGCTCTGCAAAGAGGGGCAACATAACTCAAGCTATGGCATCCTTCCTGCCCGGCCATAGCAAGAATCCATGCCGATCATCAAAAAGTCCTTTGCAGCCATCATATACCATAGTCATTTGTTGCAAGATCGAGCTTCCGCACATCCTTCTTTGCTTCTTCGATTGATGTTGGCATAAAGGGAGCTCGGATCCCCTGTGCCTACACCTAATGGGTCCATTGTTCCACCATGTTGCAGAATCCACCATAGCTGGGAGCTCAAAATGCCCCAATCATATTTTTCGACAGAGAGGAGGCAGGTTACTCCACACAAACAATACCCTAAACTAAGAAAACCATCTAGAGTTCTAGCCTAGCGGGATTTAGCGTAGAGGATGGCCATGGCGGCTGTTCGATGAGGAGAAGGCAACCACACCACAATACGAAGGGCGAGATGATGCCCATTGGCGTGATTTAATCTCATATACCGCCCAATCTAGGGTTTGGTTGACGACATACTTACCCAATAACATTATATTGCGGAGGGATGGCCATGGCGGCTGTTCGATGAGGAGAAGGCAACCACACCACAATACGAAGGGCGAGATGATGCCCACGTGGCGTGATTTAATCTCAGCCGCCCAATCTAGGGTTTGGTTGACGACATACTTACCCAATAACATTATAATATAAGATGACCGAAAAGCACCCCTCTGTTAAATGCCTTCCTCTACATCTGCAAGAACAAACTAGACATTCTTTTAGAAACACATCCATACACACTGGAATCTCTTTACTAGACAGATACTTTCTGCGCCCAATCGATTCCAGATTCGATCATATAACCTACGTTGAGTACAATGAACAGTATACATACAGCGCAGTATAAGCCAATCATTCCTCTCAAACCAACTGACTATCTAGAACAAAAAATCGCAAATGCAAGAAAACATCATTCATGAAAGAACCAGAGGAGAGCTAATCTGTAGAATACGTTTATTACTTCCAAAGGTCGGAGAAGCCTTCTATCTAAGAATGATCCTACTCCATAAAGCTGCACGATCTTGGGAAGAACTCAAAACCAGTTACAAAAAGGGCCATTTCGAATTATATATATCTATTTTGCGGCGTCGAAAATTCAATTGTCAGCTATGGAGGTGGGGCGAAGGGAATTTTTGGGGATAGTAGTTTGACGGGGCAGAGAGAAGGGCGGGCGAGGTAGGGAGCTGAGTAGCGTGAATATGGCTACGGACGTGGAGGATACGAAGGAAGGAATAGAGGCTGTGAAGCGAAACGAAGGGAGCAGGAAAATCTTACCCATAGTACAATTAAGCCCATATGAGACAAATTGGACAATAAAAGCCCAGGTGACAAGGAAAGGGCCTCTGAGGTCATATGCGAATGATCGCGGGCCAGGAAATGTGTTCCATGTTGAGTTAATTGATGAAGATGTAAGCTGATGGGTTAAATTTGCATATGATTTGTTGGGAATTGAATTTAGAAATTGACTTAGTTAGATTACAGAAAACTGAAATTTAGGCGTGCATGAGGCAGCAAGACAATTACACAACAGTTTGAAGTGGGGAAAATAATATTATTTGTGCGGGATTTATATTAGTCTATGTTGATTTATGGAGAGGCCTATTGTACATGCAGAGCTACTATATCTCAAAGGCAAGATACACCTTGCTAACAAGCGATACTGCAGCGTAAACAACGATTATGAATTGATGCTTGGATTGCAGTCTCTGGTCGAGCTTTGCACAGATAATTTGGAGAGCACAGGTCAGACGGCTTCAACGAGTTCAAATTTTGTTAAAATTGACGAATTGCAACGCTTTGTGAATACAAGGACTCTAGTGGGTAATACGTTAAAACTGCCAATTTGTATGAATTATGCAGAATATCTTATATTATAAAGTTTTAGCGTATGTCTTCAATCAAACCATAATTTAGATAGTTGAGATCGTCTGATTGCATTCGAAGGCCGAGATTTATCGCACAACTTCCCACCACCGTGATTGGCCATGCTCTGATCTCTTAAGAGGAAAGGGAAAATGGCAGAGAAAAGGGCAAAGTGAGAGGCAAAAAAGCATGGGTAAAAGGGAAAGACGGAGAAGGGAAAAGAAAAGGGAAAAGAGCACGAAAAAGGGAAAGAAAAAGAAAGGGAGAAAAAGGAAGGAAAAAAGGACACTATGAAAAGGAAAAGGGGGAAAGGGTGAGGACAGAATAGGAAAAGAAAAGGGGAAAGGAGGAAAAGGAAGAAAAATAGGGCAACGGGAAAAAGGTGAAGACGGAAAGGGTGACGGAAGGGAAAAAGGGGAAGATAAGAATGATGGAGAGAAGGAAAAAAGGGCATGGAAAAATAGAAAGGGAAGGAAAAAGGAAAAAGGAGGCGAAAAAAGGGAAAAGGGCATGAGGAAAAGGGAGGGAAATGAGAGAGGAAGAAGAAAGTGCCACGAGAAGAGGAAAAGGGTGAGGAAAGGAAAAAAAAAGAAAGGGAAAAAGAGATGGAAAAAGAGAAAAGGGAAAAGCAAAAAACAAAAAGAGAACAGAAAACATGGAATAGGAAAAGAGGAAAAGGGAAAAGGGGAAGAGGGTGGGAAAAGGAGGAAAAAGGGCATGTGAAAAAGGTGGAAAAAATGGAATGGAAAAGGGTGTGGGAAAATGGAAAGGAAAAGAGAGAAGGAAAAAAAAAGGGTGGAAAGGAAAGAGGAAAAGGGCATGGAAAAAGAGAAAAGGATGAAAAAAAGAAGGAAAAAGAAAAAGGAAATGGGAGGCGAAAGGGGAAAGGCGGGAAAGGGGAAAGGGGAAAGAAAAAAGAACACGAGGAATAAGGAGGGAAAATGGAAAAGAAAAAGAAAAAAGGGGAATAGGGATGGGGAAAAGGGGAAGAGGGTAGGGAAAGGCGGAAGAAAAGGCAAGTAAAAAAAAGTGGAAAAAAGGGAATGGAAAAATACATGGGAAAAAGGGAAAAGGAAAAGGGAAAGGGAAAGGGAAAGGGAAAGGGAAAGGGAAAGGGAAAGGGAAGGGGAGAAGGAAAGAGGAAAAGGGCACGGAAAAAAGGGAAAGGATGGGAAAATGATGAAAAAAAGAAGGAAAGGAAAAAGAAAAAGGGAGGCGGAAAGGGGGGAAGGAAAGGAAAAAAGGCATGAGAAAAAAGGAAGAAGAAAATGGGAAAAAAGAGACATGAGATAAAGAAGAAGAGGGTGAGGAGAGGAAGAAAAAAAACAAAAAAAAGGTGGGGGAAAAGGGAATGCAAAAAGGGCATGAGAAAAGGGAAGGGAAAAGAGAAAAGCAAAAGGAATGGGAAAAGGAAAAAGGAAAAAGAGCATGAGAAAAATGGGAAGGGTGGAGAAAGGTGAAAAGGGAAGGAAAAAAAGCCACAAAAAGGGAAAGGGAAAGGGAAAAATGAGAAGGAGAAAAGGAAGGAAAAGAGGAGGGAGAAGAGGGTAAAAAAGAAAAGAAAAAAAAAAAGAGAGAAGGAGAAAAGTAAATGTGCAGGAAAAATAAGAAAAGGGAAAAAAGAAAGTGTGTAAGAAAATGAGGAAAAAAGGATATGCAGGATAGAGCAAAGGGAAGGTTATCAAATGCACACCTCTTATAGCCTAGATATGATGGACTTGGTTAATGAGTCTAAGCTGAATAGGTTTCCATCCACAAATGTTCCCAATATTTGCCCAGCAACGCTGGGCACCATTACTAGTAATTGTCATGTTGTTAGAGCCATAACTCTAACCTTGCAAGAAGGATGAAAAACCCAACACTCCAAGCTCAATCTATCAAATCAAGGCAATGCACAACACAAAAATTCATCATCTCCATAGCTAGATCAATGAAAATACTCTCTCCCAATACACCGTCTCTCTCTCTGTTCTTCCTCTTTCTCTGCTCAGATAATACTGTCATGATCATCCCACAATGCATACGTGCAAATATCCTGCACGCGTGCATGTGCGTATCTCCCTCCATATACGGTATACAATCTCCTACACCACCTCAATAATGGTGAGTGTGGTGAGTGGTAAGTGGTGACCAATGTGGTGAGTGGTGATGAGTGTGGTGACGAGTGTGGTGAGTGGTGACCACCCCAACAGTGGCGACCACAGTGGGAAAATGTGCCAACCCACAACAACAAAAATACTAAGATGTCCTTGGGACATGTCCCCAAATGACACATTTACATGTATGTTTAGAAAGAAAATACCCTCCTCAAATCCAAATGACTGATACAAACAAACTGATCCAAAATGACAGTGATGAAACAGAGCCTCTGTAACTGTGGCAAACTTTGAAAGCTGATATCTTGAGTTCCAGACCTCCGTTTGACCTGCACCATAGCTCGTTGGATTCGTATCACCGAACACACATCTTTTGATGAGGATAGATTGTGTATTATGGAACTGTCACCATCTGTTTTTACAGAAAAACGACCTGCTATAACCAAAAGTTCTCCACAAATTCTCTGTAATTGGAGCTATACCAAATCTGAATCCCTTAGAATAGCACTTCCCTTTCAAAATAAGGCCTGAGATCCTTGCCATTTCTGGGATTAGGCAACAATTCCCCTCCTGGAGTCATCAAATAGAAAGCCCCACCTTGTACCTCTTTATCAATCAGAAATGGGCCTTCCCATGGGCTTTGAAATTTGGATAAATGCTTCTTAGTGGTCCTGCACAACACCAATTGCCCTTCCTCAAATGGATTGACAACCTGTATCTTTGATAAGCTTTACTTTCTATTTATGCCTCATATTGAAGTCTGCTGCTTCTTGTCTCATCTCTTGCAATTGCAGCAAATCATCCATCCTATTATGCACTTGATTTGGAGTTGAAACTTCTCCTAAATTCTCATAATAAGGGAGCTCCACAAATGAACACAAAGGAATGTCCAAATGAATAGGCAACACAGCCTGCACTCCATAAACCAATTCAAATGGTGTAAATCCTGTAGCCAACTTGTAAGTACACCTGAAACTCCATAAGGCACCTGTCAAGGCTTCATGCCAATTTCTTTGATTATCCTTCACTGTTTTAGCCAAAATAGCTTTAAGAATTTTGTTAGTAAACTCAGCTTGTCCATTTCCCTGTGGATAATAAGCAGAAGCTTGCACATGTTGAACACCAATCTTTTCTGTGAACTGAGCTACTACTTTCCCCATGAAATGAGTTCCTCGATCAGACAAAAGAATGGTTGGAACACCAAACCGAGAAATCAAATTATGATAAAGAAAGCTTACTGTGGTATTTTCTGTTGCATGCTTTGCTGGAATTGCTTCTACCCACTTCCTAAACATATATGTGGCTGCCAATATATACTTATGACCTTTGGAAGATGGAGGATTGATAGGTCCAATGTAATCCAATCCCCACATATGAAATGGATCAATGCTCAAAATAGGATGGAATGGCATATTATTGTGGCCTGTTAATTGTTTATGCCTTTGACACTTCTCACATTTGCTAACAAAGTCTCTAGTATCCTTGTAAAGAGTTGGCCAATAATATCCCCAATGAAGGATCTTCCGAGCTGTGGTTCTGGCTGCAAAATGTCCCTGACAATCATGTGCTTGCTGCAACAAATCATGAGTTTGCTGACCAGCAACACACCTTAATAAGAGACCTTCCATAGTCCTCTTATAAAGAATAGCCTCATGCACCACATAACCAGCTGCTTGTACTCTAAGAGCATGCTTTTGTTGCTTTGAAAATGATGAAGGATAAGTCTGATCTTGTAAATACCTGTATATATTGGCATACCAAAGATCCACGGTCTCAAGTCCACAAACAAATTGTTGAGGCTGAATGCCAATCACATGTCATTGTACAAAATGCACTTGTTGATATGTATGTGACATAGTAAAAAATCGAGATGCAGTGACATCGCAGAATATGCTCAGTATGGCTTTGCAGGCTTGGCTGCACAGTGTTTTCAGGAAATGCAAGCTAATGCCATTAGGCCAAATGAAATGACATTTAGTGCTATTCTTACTGCATTCGCTTGTACATGCCTGGTTGAAGAGGGCATTATTCTCAACTGTTTATATCTGACTACTTGAGCATGGGTTTCGTCATCCAGAACCAAGTTTTGCTTCAGTTCCTTATGTTAGATGGACACCTAAAGTTAGTGGATTTGGAAGTGCAAAAGCAACAATGCCTCCTCTTTCTGAGTTGAATTTTTCAGAAGGTAATACTTGGCTTTATTCTTAACCAGCTGGAGGAATACATGCTCTGTCGAGAAGTTAAGGAGTTACAATGTCAAATTCTGGAGACTTTGGGCTTAATCAAGGAGGTTAGCATACATTCAACAGTTAAACCATGGGTCAGCATATCCAAAGGTTACATGCTTCCATCCTCCATGTAAGAAATGATCGATAACAATAGTCTGGTACAGGCCCACAGGTAGAGGCTTTGTAGTTTGGCATGGAAAGTTTGCCAAAAATTACCGTTTATATTCTAGGAGCCATGAATAGAGCTGCTCATGCTGTTAATTATTTACATTGCCCATAGCCCATCTGCAAAAGGTCTTTGTTGTATCTTGAATATTCATTTTCTTCTGTACCAATATGGACTTGTTTACCATTTGCATGTTGCAAACGGCCATAAGAGTTTAATTGTAAGCATGAAACCTGTTTGGTATTGCCATGGATTTTTATCAATTAGTTGAGCTTTGAATCATCATTGTCTTGCAGATTTATGGTCTCTCTTGCCTCGTTGTTGGGATTGTGCTCATTGTGTTGAAGGTTGTATTTTTTGTCCTGTGCTATTATTTGTTTTTTGTATCTTTTGTAATTTTCTGAGATTGAGCTTGTCTTTGCATATGTAGATTGTCTCAATGGGCAGAAAAAGATTCAGTGGTGACCTTTGGCTGATGTTCAGATTACTAAAGGCTCTGCAGTTTGTTGGATTTGTTTCAATCATAATTATTCTTTTTTGTGGTGGTCGATTTAACTCTCGGTGACCTTTTTGTCAGCATTCTTGCATTCATGCCAATAGGCTAGATATTATTGCAGGTAATTATAGAGCCATGTCATTTGATTAAGTATGCAATGTGCAGTCTGACTGAAATTACAATCAACAGGTTAGTCTTGCAGCAAGACCATTACTTAGCGTTTCAACACTTGGAACAATGTAAAATCTCTTGCTCGAGCATATGAATTTGTCATGGCCTTAGTCCTTTTTACCCCAGTTGCCATCCTTGCTTGGTTTCCCTTTGTATCTGAGTTTCAAACGCGCTTACTATTTAATCAAGCATTTAGTAGAGGATTGCAAATATCCAGGATTCTTGCTGGAAGAAAGAAAAAGATGTAAAAGGACCACAACAGCTGTGTTCTAGAAGTATTGTCTTGTACCATATCAACCTTTTTTCTAGCGCCAGAGTCCAAAGGAAGGTAATATTGACATGGGAGGTTTGAAGTAGAAATTTTGATTTAAATATAGATTGTGAAGATATCTTCACGGTTTGATTCAAGCAACTTTACCCTCAGGGCATCGGAGGGCAACCCTCCGTGCGCAGCACCTTGTTTTTTATTGTGAACCAAATAGCAAAAGGCCTGGACCCAGTGTGCAACAAAGTCCTAGGATTGAATCAAACAAATCCGGTTCAAATTAGAAAGTTCCGGTCCATATGAAATATTGTAGGATATACGACCGGTCCAAAAAATGGCGTATAAGGATTTGGGCCGGTTGAAGCCATAGGTCCTAGGATTTTTTTTTTGGTTATATTTTATACTAGTAGGATTTTCTTACTAAGCTACTTTTGTATAGGGAATGCAAATATTATATTTAAGATACGCCTACAATATTAAATGTTGTTAATCGACCACCTCTAAAACATTTTTTCATCATATAGTGCATGCATTATAGGTTTTGCAATGTACTACAACACTTGACGAGCTTGTAGAATTGTCTGAAATAGAAAAGTTTTATTTTGTTTCCATTGTGCGTGCTTGTAAAGAGAGTTCTCATTACATACAAGTCTACTACAGGATTCTTTGTAAAAAAGAAACTTCATGCTGACCCTTTTTGTTACAAGAATGTTCCTAATGGATTTTGTAACAAAAGGGCCAATCCGGTTCAAACTTATATAATCCTATTAATTTTACTAGTTAAGGTGCCCAGCGTTGCTAGGCACAGGTTGGAACTGGCAATGTTGGAGACCTAGAAATAATAAGGTTTGTTGGAACTAGTAATGTTGGTGTCCTGGCATTTGTATTGTAGGATTGCTATGTCATTGTTATGGCGTAGAATTTGCTAAAGAATTTGGTTTTAGCAACTTCTTGGGTATCGATTATTTTAAATGTTTTATCTTGTGACATCCATTGTGTACAATTGAATACATCCAAATGGTGTTTAGATTGTTGAAGTACATAAGTGTCAATAGAAGAGTAGTTGTTGGGAATAAGTTAAATCAAATCAATGGCATAGCATTCATGGCACCTCACACATTTCCAACTATATACAAAAAATTATACTATGTAGCATTTGTTTCAAGCTCTAATTTATAATGCACATGTATTGCTATCATGAGATTGATTTTTGTACAAAACATGAGATTGAAGGAAATAATAAATTCAAGAACGAATGACTGCCAATATTCATCTCCATGAGGAATTGTGGGGCAGTTTGCATTAGAAGACCGTCGATCAAGTCATTATGTCCAGCAGTTTCCTGCACTTTCTTCCTGTTGTTTTTTATTTCGAACTCAGTATGTTTTCGGTCCAGATTTTCAACATCAACAACTCTCCTCGTAGTTATTCTTGTCCAAAGCCTCGGGTGCAGGGGATGGCTCCAGCATTAATAGTAAGATATTGCACAAATGTAGCAGGCTTGGCAGAGAGAAAGGGGCTGGATGCTTTGCTGTAAACAGCCCCTGATTCAAAATCGGATGGAACAAAGTAAGCTCCATTTAGGAACAGATTCCCCTCTGATCTCCAGTTCCAGTTCTTCCATATGCCTTGATTTGTATATTCTCGTTTTGTGACCTGCATATGCATCAAAATTTTGATCAGAGAAGAGGCAGAAAGAAAGCTATTAACAGGTATAGGTAGAGTGCCTACTTCTTTTGCATCTACATTTACTGGGGCCAAGAACCGATTTACTTCCAACAAACTACAATTAATAAAAGCAAGCACTACAGAGAGTGTGCAAAGAGTGTACCAGTAAACAAAAGCAGCATGCCAGTAAGGAACGACATCATATGTGGGTCAGTACCAATAATGCCAAACTATCTTTCTCTTCCTTTCCCAAAGGTTTTGCCTCCTAGAAAGCATGGCTAATCAATGCGATTAACCTTTTTCACGTTTTGAAGAGCATGAGCTTTTCAGTCTAAGGGAAATGACTTTGGATGTGACGTGAAAAAAATATGCTGCTTCATTTAAATTCATCTGTTCTAAAGGTCTACCACAATACAAAATTGACCATAAGAACTTACAGCACGGGTATCTGTTGCAACAGCTGTGACTACAAACATGAGATTGAAGGAAATAATAAATTCGAGAACGAATGACTGCCAATATTCATCTCCATGAGGAATTGTGACGCCACCATGTAAATCTGGGTGGAATATTCCTTTCAATGCCAATCCCGCACAGATTGATGTGATCCTACATAGAATGGAACCTTAAATGGGAAGCATGTAAAAACCATTGTATTAGGAACAAATAATAAAAGAACAAATATCAATTGGTACTCAATTTCAAAATGTAATGCAAATCATGCATCTTGATAAGAATAAGAACCATGCATCTTGATAAGACCAATAGTAGTGATGGTGCCATTAAACTTTTCATTTACAATGGCTGTTGCTGTGCCAGCAAATATGAGCATGAAGGTGCCAATAAATTCAGATACAACCTGAAACACTTATCTTGCTTAAGTAATGCAAATATAGAGAATGCCTAGGGAGTTGGAATGATACCTTCTTAGCAAGTGAGCACTGAGGAATGGGAATCACCATATTGGTAAAGTCGTGTTCTGCCATGCAGGAATCTACTGGAAAACATTTGTTGTTATAATATCGATCTGTCATGCTTTGAGCTCTTTAGACCGCGATATGGCGACTGATCCCCAATTGCCGGGAGCTCTTCTGCGCCATTCAGTTCCACTTTTACTGTCTTACCCAGACATCCAGCCATGTCCAGAACACGCTTAGACATGAGCGCTACAGCATCCTCTTCCAAGTATGTCATCTTGAATCGTGCAAGATCAGGTTTAAATGTAACCTTAGTCCAGTTTTCGGTGGGTTTGCATTTCGTAATCACATGATCTCCTTTAACAGACATATTGTTGCCAAACACCTGAAAAAATCGGTCCAGCAGAAGCTTAGGCCTATTCGAACCTTATCTTCAGAACATAAATCAAAATTAGGCATCCAACCTGCTTGTAACGACGCTGGCGACGGCCATCTGCTGTCTCAATAATGAACTCTATAGAAAAAATGTTGGCAAGCTTTGCACCATATCCATTGCGACCTCCGGTAGTCTTTTGCTCATCGTCATCATAGTTGCTGCTTGTCAATAGATTTCCAAAGATGAGCTCGGGGTCAAATCCGTCGCCCTTGCTCTAGAAACCGGAATGGATGGTTCCGGACCTTATCTAAAACGAAACCACGCTTTTTTTGCCCTTTTTTTTTTTCTGGAATGATCACGACCGTCTATTCAAAGAGTTAATGTGGGCCGCCCGATCTAGGGTGCGGTCCATTACACAACATTATAATATAAGATAAGATAAGATAAACAAAAGGGGTTTGTTATACACAGCCTAGACCTGAGCGCCTTCTCAAGATTTCTTTTGTGATTAAGTCAGTTTTGGCGTTAGTTTGGCCATGGCAGCAACGGGGATCTCCATCAAGAGACAAGAGGGTACTGAGATTTGTAAGATCCGTGTTGATTTAACAGGGCTAAAAGTCGGTAGCGTGCTCGCTACTTTGGAGAAGATGGGCCATGTTGGCCTTCGAAGAAGGATGAAATGTACCTTACGGCCCCGAATTTGATCTATCCGGGGACAATATTCTATACATCCCTGCGGGTAAAACTGCTTTCAATTTTTTGGATCTTCGAAAAGCTCTATTGCCGGATCTGCACAACTGTTTTTTTTTCATTTTTTTTTCCGTGAATGCTTGTTTTTTCTTTCATTCTTGTTTTCAAGTTCATTTTGAATGTTGCATGCCCGGTTGTTGGAGCCCCGGATCCGGTAAGAACGTGTTTGGATTCCTTGGAAATACCATTTGTGTTTTACGTTTTTTTTGTTCTTATTTGCATGTATTTTGTCCCTGTAGGAATATAAGAACATAGAAGATGTTTTCTCACTTCCTCCCTTTTTCTATATTCCACATGCAAAGCGTTGGCAATTCCACATTTAGATATTTCTTGAGATATTAATGTTTGCATTGTTCGTGCATTTCTTGGATTGAAATCATGTTCTTTTGTCGAAATTAGTTGCATTTGGCCATAAAACAAGTGAGAAATGCTCATAGTATGGATTGTTGGGCTCCTAATTCAATCAACTAAAAGGTACTGAGAACTCCTTTTTCTAACTCCTTTTTCCTAAGGGCATTGGCCATAGCTATGGCATTTTACATAGCAGGAGCTATGGTCTTTTTTTTGTTTTCGTGTTTTTCTTTGTTGATTTTTTTGTTTCTCATTCTAACTTAAATCTGTTTTGAATGTTGTAGGCCCAGGTTATTTGGAGCCGGGATACGGTAAGAACGTGTTTGGATTCCTTGGAAATACCATTTGTGTTTCTTTTTTTTGTTCGTTTGTGCATGTATTTTGTCCTATGGGAATATAAGAAGATAGAATATGTTTTCCTCACTTCCTCCCTTTTTTGTATATTCCATTCGTCTTACTTATAAGGAATGAACCCGCCAAATTAGTTGGTATGATCCTTATGGTCCGAATATGTTGAGTCTGCGGTTTTGTGAATACTATGCCCGCAAAACTCGACACAGTTAACCACCCATATCTATTCTTATTATGGTTCGAATCTTGTTCATAGGTAAATGATAGGGCCCTTGCTTGTAGTCCTTTCTTGCAGCAGTTAAAGGAACAAATAAGCTACTCCCGTCAAACTCAACTTAAAGCGAGAGATAAATCTATATGTTACGTTAGAGCAGTGTTTTTGTTTACATTCTCTGTAAGACAAGAGATTTTTCCTCCTGGAGGTTCTTACACTTTGTTTATGGCCTCATAGTTTTGTGTCTTTTGTTTCCTTTTCTGTAGTCCCTTGTCTATCCTTTCTTTTTGTGTGGAGTGCTAAGGCTACATTGATTGAGATTTGAGAGATTAGCTTTGCTCTTCACGGAGTTTCGGGTTGGCATGCACGGGCGTCGCCAAACCAAAGCGAGATCACCGGCCACATTGTTGTAAAGGAATGGCATCAACTCTATCTGAAATACAACATGGATGTTCCTTGTAGGAAAGGGCTATCGTAAGAAGATGCTTCTCGACTTTCTTAAAGTGGCCTTGAAGGCATATCAAGAACCTAGACTTAAAGCACGTCCATGTTAGCGGGCGCCGGGCATTGGGAAGTCGGCTTTTATGTGAGTGCGTGGTTATGATGGTAAAGGCGATCCACGGGGAAATCCTGGGTTAGAAGGCGACTGGGACTTGGACTACGATTTGGTAGTCTGGCTTCGTTGTTGGGGACCTAACCAAGTCATGGGTGTGCTTTTATGGCAATGGGTCTGTAAGCTACAGCCACAGCATCCCCCCGTTAGGAGGCAGGAAAGTTTTGCATCTGGTTGATCAGAAGTTCATGGGGGACCATTTGGGGAACGTTATGCTCTTTGCCAGTTCAGATGAGAATAATACGAAGTTTTTTGGAAAAAGTGGGGGAGTGCCAGTGGTCACGAAGATTCTGCCCCCATGGAGTATAGACAAAGACGAATTTTATGAGCTAATGCAGATAGAATTGGATCTCAGCACAGAGGATGTGGAGAAAATTGCTCAAAAATGGGGCTATGTTCCGAGAGTGATCTTCAGAGAAGACTCGCTAGAAAAAGATTTTTTCTGACATGGATAAATACTTAAACCTTACAAGAAACTTATCGCGGCGGCGGCGGCCAAGGCATCCTTGAATTACAACTGATAGATTCAAACAAAGGTCGTCGCTTATTCTTCCTATGACTCTATCAACTTACAGGAATCGAACCTGCAGTATAGCCATGTGTTTTGTGCTTTGAAGATAAACGCTATGGCCATTGTAAAGCAAAATTTTTGTATTAACGATTGGTGCGTGTCTTAGAACGACATGGGCAGAGCGTGGTATCTGATATTTGCCTAGCCTCTTTTAATGTTTCGTTTGTCTAGCCTTTGCCTAACGTCTTGTCATTATGTGTTGTTGATGTGTTGAGGAATTTGAGAGAGTAGCATTCTTTGTTTTTACCTCACTTTTAGTGCTCATTTGGATGGTTGGAAGTGAAAGGAAAGGGCAAATATTTTCGAACTATAAATGTGCACCATACTCAAACTACATTGAGTTTTATTTGTTTTTCTCTGTTTGATTGCTTTTGACCAATCTCGTTTAACTAGCCATGTTTCTCGAGCTTATAAATGGTTGTGAGTGCAAGACTCCTTTATGAAAATCCAGTTTTGCTTTAAATTTACTTAGACTTTTGGCCTTAGATCAAGTAATCTTGCCGACTCTCTTTTAGATGTAGGCTAAAGGAAATATAAAGATACGCCCTCATCCATCCATCTGCAAAAAATATCTTGTGATGTCAGAATAGTTCAGAGATAATTAGAGCCATGTTCTGTGATAATCAGAGCCTGGGATTTGATCAAACCAGTGCTCTGTCTCTGCGCAGTTTGTAGATTCACAGCACCTCAGAAGCATCTTTGATCTTCCAGAATCAGAAGCGGCTCGACCTCCTTCACGCTTTCTGCATCCAGCCCTGTTCTGGCCCTATTCCGGCCCTGTTCAGATGAAGATAACTATGAGGTTTTCTTAGCTTTCTCATCTGCAATTTTGCCGCTGCAGCAGCAGCATTTACGGCCCTCAAACTCAAGCCATTTTTGTTGATTTTTGAGCTTTGGGGTTCTATCGAACCCTCTCATTCTGAGTCGAATCAAACCTACAGGACCCAGATTCGCAGAGCTTTTTTCCATCTAGCAAGCTTAAACTATTCATTCAATCTGATCTGCCCAAATTGCAGTATCACTATCTTTGCCGGTTAGGGTTCCTTAATGCCACTGCTCTCAGCCTATCAGGCAGAAGTGGATTACCCTCCTTTTTCCTATCTAATCTGTGATTTTTCTCAGATTTGATCTGTCACTGCAGTTTTTCAACTCGCAAACTGCTAATAAGACTGCAGTTTTGTTAAAGTGGCGCCCATTTAGGTAGCTCTTTGGAGCAATGCGGTTGCAAATATCTGAGCAGCGGAGTTTGCCTTGCCTGGCCACCGATTGAATACATGGAGCTCATATTTTCGGGGAATGCCAATACCTACATTAGATATTTCTTCTCATGCTTTTGCATTATGTTCGCAGATTTGACAAAGTTTAGCTAGGGAAACAGCTCCTGCTCTGGCAAAACGAATGTTTGCTCTAGCGAAGCTCCAGCTGCAACAGAGCTTCTGTCGGCCATGGCTCTTCTCCAAGATACACTATAATCACGTCAACGTCACGAAATATTCGAGGTTACCGCAATAAATGCTTTATAATCAATGAATGCACAGGTTATTAAGTGGCCGCAATAAATGCTTCATATATGTAATAAATGCACACAGTACACGTGCCATGTTTTAAGGTAGGGGTAATGTCCCTGGGTAGGACATTACGCGGGGTAAAGAAACTGGCGAGCAGCGTCGTCCCGCTCCCCAGCGTAATATCTGCCAGACATTCCCACCGTAATGTTAGAGGGTAGGGAATTTTGGTTTAAGGCTTTTTTTTTTTTTTTTTTTCTTCTTTCTTTCTCCGCGGTAGTTCTTCTCGGAGTCTCTGGCGTCCAGGCCGATCTTTGTATATGGTATTTGTCGTCGATGTCGTTTTTGTGAAGGCGCTATCGCTGTAGTGGTGATTTTTGATAGTCTCTTATTGTTTTCTTGTGTTTTTGGTTTAATCTTAACCTTTTACTTTGTTGTTGTGCAGGTTTTTTGGGGTTTTTTGTGTCCAGACTAGTCGGCATTGAGGCGCTGCTCGGCTACAGGTTGATTCTTGCGCTTTGTTTGAGATTTAGATGTTTTTTTATAACTTTGTTAACTTTTCTTTCTTCTTATGCTAGATTTTGGTGTTCCACTGCGTCTAGGCGAGTTGCACGTCGTCAAGACCTTTCTAGAAGGCTATTTTCTACTTCCGGTAGCTGCATTCCTTGTTATCTGTTATTTCATGCTTTTTTGTTATCTTTTTTAACTTTTCTATTGTTTTTGCAGGTGCTTCCTTCGTCCAGGATGTTTGCATGCAGATCTTTCTTTGCATGCCGATCATTTCTTGCCGATCTTTCTTTGCTTGCCTATCTTTGCCTGCAGATCTTTCTTTGCATGCGGATCTTTCTTTGCATGCCGATCCACTTTGGTGAAGGGAAATACATTGACAGGTGTTAGCGGATTCAGCTTTGTAGGAACTGTCTCAAACTGCATTTTTCTGCAATGCCAAGATGCAAAGGATGCATCAGTTCTAGCTGCTGCATTGAAGAAGTGATCCTGCTGCCATGATACTTTGAGAGTTGTTTGAAACTCTGCAATGATACTTTGTAACTGTGTTTTTTCATGAATAGAAACTTTGATCTTCATGTGATTTTCAAACTTTGATCTTCATGTTATTTTAATGTGATTTTGAGTAGGCAAACAGTAGGACATTATAGAGAAGTAGGAAAAATAGTAGGACATTACAAGAAATAATCCAGGCCTGAAATTCAAAGAAATTCCCTACCCTCGAACATTACGAATTTTGAAGGAACAAAATGAAGGAGAACAGAAATTAGACACTCAATTACATAGGAAGGAAAATATGTATAGTATACGCCCTGCACTAATATATGCATACTATGGTGCTATAATGGTTCGCATGGGTCGGGAACTCCATTGATAAAGACAGACATGTGACATTCCTTAGTGCATTTGTTATGAAGCTAGCTTAAATAAGCTTAAATAAACATGCATACCTTAACATTGCATTTTTTATTTACTTTTGTTCCTTTACTCCCTCCATTACATAGGTAGACTATCCAAATTGTGTAATGGCCATACCCATGGTTAAAATTGTAAGCCTTTGGGCCATGAAGGGGATTCACTAAATATCGGCAATACATACAATAGATTTTACAATTAATCATTCGCTTCGGGGGGTTCAAAACAATTTGTTTTGCTCTTCTCTCAAGTTCCTCATGACAAAGTGGAACATGCACCTAAATTTATGATTTATTTACAATGGTGTGTTGCAAGATGGTGACCTTGAACATGCTAACATAAAGTCAAAACCATGAGATCCCTAGTGGACCCTAGAAAATCTACAATTCTGTAATGGTGAATTTCTCCTCACCCCACCGTGTACTAAACGACCTTACTCTCTTATTATGAATACACCTGGTTCAACTTCTAGAAATGCACGAAGCGCCTGCTACCTCTACACCGTGGGCAACGCAACAATGGTTATATTTGGGTTCAACCTCAAATCAAAAGAAAAAAGAAAAAAACGCCTCTACCGCAATAGGCGCTGGCTCCGCCAGCGCACTAAATTCTTGTATATAATATGGACAAAAAATAAAGCAAGAACGTTATCCACACTCATTGGTCCAGTTGCGTTTGCATATTTTGAAGAGGTAAGCAAGCATCATTTGGCATACTTGACCACAACTGCAAAAAAAAATTTTACTTCATGCTGCTATATCAAACCAATAACAACACCAAGCATGCTGAAAGACGCCCACCAGCTTCTTCGACATGTAAGTTAATGTGCAGAATACCTTTTACAAAAGTACATATTATAACAATCATAGGAGTTGTGGCGGGATAAACTTTCTATATAGCCATTACATTTTTGCTTTGGACGTTTTTAAATCGAAGAGCCTTTTTGATCGGTGCTGTGTCTTTTCCTCTCCTCTGTTTGCTAACAGCGTCCATGCATATGTGTTACAAAATTGATATATCCAACTGTTGCAGTCTAAATACCAATACTTGGGCTTAGACTAGAATGCCGTGGGTTTGTAGCAAGTGTGTCTCATGTTTTGTTGATATATATACAATGATACTATGGAATCCTAAAAAATGCTCGTCCAAGTAGTTTGGCTCAAGTTGTATAAATTTTACAGAATTTCTCCTAACCTTGTCTTATGACATCACTCTACATACAGAAGACAGAATATGCACATAATTTTCAACGCGCTTTAATGAGCAAGTTACTTGCATGGAATTATAAACAAACCTCAGTGCATTACCATGCTTTGGGCTGTACATAAAACTGCTCGACTAAAGGCTACGTCTCACTTTCCTGATGGACCTTTTCATCTGTGAGTACTTTCTCAACTGAATTTGTTACATTAGCTTCTTTGCCTGCTGATTTTGGTGAAGAGTTGCCTTGAGGAGCAGTTTCACCTTCTTCTGTGCTAGTAGTTTTTGCTGGCGCATCTGAGGGTTGAACTTCTACATCAGGATAAGCTGCTTTGAATCTTGCCCTTAACCCTTCATCTACAAGTCGAACTCCATTTAACTGATTGCCAAGTGATATCCACCTACCATAATTTATAAGATAGTTCCATTGGAAAAAAAAACTTTAGTATAGCAATTATACGTGCTATATATTTTAAAAACTGCCTAGCCTAAATCCGAGAATTCTGAGTTTGCATAAAAGAGAACATTTTACATATCCTAACGTTTGCAAGAATGAAAACTTATACCCTGCATGTGTGTTATGCATCCTTGCAAAGAGTTCCAGTTTTCGGGTTCGTGGACTAATCCTCTCCAACATTGGATACATCTGCAAATTGTTAAAGTCATCCTCTTTTATCTTGCAGAATAGAATATCCAATGCAGACCTCATCTGGCTTGCGACTTGTCTCCCGAACTTCAGCAACTATAACGTCTGTATCAATATTTCTATTCATCTCGGGATGGCCCTTGATTCCAACCAAGCAATGTTCCTTTGAGTGATTCAACCAATGACCAGTTCGTCCCGTTCGTATTATTCGTTGAAGTTGATTTGTCTTTACCCATATCAGTTCCTCCACACGCTTGTAACCCCACAATTCTAGGCTGATAAATGCATATTTTTAGAATTTTAAAACACTGTTCATATGAAATTACTAAGATAAATGCAACTTGTTGCCTAAATTTTCAAGCAATACGAAACTTACTGTTTTCAATAAAAAAATGAAAAGCATCTAACAACGTAAATGAGGAGACACAAATCAATAAGCAAATAATCACCACTCTCTTCCAAGCTCCATTGCTCGTCCCGTTACCCAAAGGAAAATAAGTCCATCGGTCTGCAATGCAGGTACATTCAGGTTTCGCATCTCATCATCTGCCATTGTACCATATGGCAACTCCATGTGAATATCCCATGGTGGATCTGCCATTATTACTCCAAATTTTCCCAGCACGTCCATCTTAAAATTTCGTATGTCACAATTTATCCACTGGGGTTCACCAAGTTCAACTTCCGAACAGTAATCAGCCCGTCTTTTTGTTATAGGTTTCTGAGGGGGCGGAAGCCCCATCATTCCTGGAACATCGGGTGTTGGATCCAATTCATAATGGACATACTTGCAGGTCTACAGCATAAAACAGCTTATCTCATCAGTTTTGCAAGCATAATTGATGTAACTAAAAATTGTAATTGTTTCTGGTTTCCTCTTAAAGCAATGTAGGAAATAGCAATACAGTAGGAGCCATGATTTTCTGTGATAAACCAACCTCACAACAAGGGTCATGATGATGATATATTCTTGGTATGACCCACATATTAATTGAAATGTTCTAGTACTCATCAGGACGTTCTACTAAAATCAACTTACACATAAGTTAAATCTCTAACACTCAGCTCTGGGCACTACTTGAGCTGGCACTTCATGCATAATCCCAAAGCATAATCGGTGATGATGGAGTAGAATGCATGCCATGCGCTTCTCTTCTCTCCTGGTTGTCATAAAGGGGCATAGCTTATGGGTACAAACTAACTTCTAAGAACTTGTCCTGAATGAAGGGAAGTAAGTCCGCAAACATTTGCACAAATATATTTAAAATTCTACCAATTTTTCATGCAAAAGTGTTTTGAAAACGTTTTAAATGGCAAAAAAAAGGAAGACCGGTCTCAAACAGGATTATCAAGTCCTTCACTTCTAAAAGTAAGAAAGAAGAACGAAAGAATTGGGATTTATACCTTCATGTGTCGACAAGTATCCAGAAATGAACAGTCACCAAGATTGACATCTGTATGCAATGCTATGATCCTCCTAAAATGTACCTATTCAAATTTGGCAGAGCATAAGTAAAGAGAGAATAACACCATCTACATATTAACATCTGCTGGAGACTGCTTGGGACTATGAGACCAAATATTACATCAGCATGTACAGGTAAGGCACAACTCTAGCCACCTAGAATGTGCATAAAATAATAAGAACTCGTTGAAACCTTGAGACTTTAAGAAACTTAAGAAATCTGTGTCTTTATCCTAGCAGCACACGCAAAAAAAGAGGTGGTTTTTTCTCCTAAATAAATATGTTTCTTCTTTGCTGCCCCACTCTATCTTTCAGATTTCTAGAGACTTTCATAGGCACTCCTTTAGAAGATAGTTCAAGTAAAGTACAAGACTTCTGTTTGTTGCTATTAATGAGAAAGAAAGTGATTAGTCTTTGGGGAAAGGGTCCTTTCCTTGTCCCGTCTTCCCACCAGCATGCTCCTTCATTACATTTCTTCTACGAGCAGTCATTTGACGAAGGAATGAGCCATGCATTTCTAGTCCTCAAATCTGATGGGATTCAGAAGGGAGGCAGATTCTCGAAAGAGGCAATAAATCCTGCCTGTTATTTCATAATATACTGGGCATATGAAAATGAAATACTCCTCAGACTCAATTTCATTCAAGTGACATAGCCTGCAGATCTTTTTCGAGTGTTCAATCTTTGGCCTAGTTTCACACCCAGCCTCAAGCTCAAGCTGATGGGACAATACCCTGAAGTGACTATTAGCATGCCTCACAAAGGAAATGCTAATGACATAACACATATGGTTACACTCCACCCGTTTCTGTCTTTGCCATTATAATCTTTTAAAATGAAGATATTGTTTATAATTAAAAAGTTCTTCCTTGTCTTTTCCTATGGGTGTGGCTTCTCTACAAATAGCTAGCAATAGTTTCTAGCCCAGTTCCATATAGCTTTGCCATGATTTCTAAGCATAATAATTAGACAGTTGTTGGAGGATCATGTCCCGCGCTTTAGAATGGACCTTATAGGCCATATCTTCAAAAAACTTGACCAGCAAACCTCGTTGAACAGGTCCGCAAAGGATGCGATGTATAAGAACTTCAGCTTCAACTCTTTGCAACCCCTTGTATTTCCTGTGCTTAACTATTGTGTATCCCTTTGATAAGTGAAATGGAGAAGACAATGGCCGAGAATGACTATGCTCCTCTGCAGCAATTTGCTGCTGCCTGATGTTTAACCTCTAAAAGAGTGCATAAGTGGCTCATATTTGGAGATCCTTTTTGTGACCATTATTCTCACTATCACTTTTTTATAGCCAGCAGGGCCTAAAGAATGCTTTATTTGCCAGTAGAAATCAATGCTTTCAAGTAAATATCTCATACGGCCCTTACTGAATCAGGATGTTCTGTTATCTACTTCATTATATTGAGAGGTAGGAGGAATGCATCAGTTGGAACGTCACTGAATTGGTCGAGCTAGGAAGAATTGCAGTCATTAGTGAATCAACAGTTTGCGTCAGCCAAAAATGTTGCTGGATCTCAATTTGGAGATTAGCAGAGGCCCGCAGAATACTGCAGCTCAGCAGAATGGGCAACGTAAGTAGTCCTATCAAAACAGCAATCCCTATTACCCCAACGCATCACACAATCGTTCAGGATAGAACAGCAACCAAAAGATAGTGCAGCAAAATGTTCGAGCATGTCGAGTCGGTGTGCCTATGGAAATCATACCACTGCTCCAGCCACCTCAGTGGGCATTTCTTTAGTTAAAGAATATGAAGCATAAAAAGAGCCACTTCAAGTGGGTGGGAAAAGATTTTACTGTACATGAATGTGTTCTGATAATAGTTATATAAAATTATGCTTCTTTTCATAATTCTTTACCATACATGAATATATGATTTTTTGCGAAAAACTATGCTTCTCTTTAGTTGAAAGGAAGAAAGAACGGATATTTAGTTGAAGAATATTTGAAGCATATACTTTTGCTAGTCAGGAGACTCTGTTGAGGAAAGAGGATTAGAAACTGATCGCATGAAGCAGAAATCAGAAATGCAGAATCTCTTCTTTTAGGACACAGGAAGAGGCTTCCGAAAAGAGTTATTGGCAACAACAGAAAAATACCATATTCTAACTTCAATAACAAAAGATTTTTCCTATCAATTTGATAGCCGACTTGATGGGAGTGCCCATCATTGCACATGACCACTGGAATTGAAACCACTAACATTTTCCTACTATATGTCAGGGTGTTAAGCTTTCCTCCTCTCAATCTTGTAGCAGATCTGATAAGAACTTCATACAAACATATTCCTGATATATGTCGAATGCTATCCTACGCATTAGAAGGAAAGCCTTTAAAACAGGAGATAAGGAAACAAAGAAAGGAATACCTTTTCACAAGCAAGATAAGAGTTTCTCTGCCGCCGACAGTCTTCTTTGGTAAGTGCTGAGCAATATTCTTTAAGTGCAGATCCACCTTTAGTCTTAAACTGTAAGAAATAAAGCAATTGTGAATTTCTTTATATACCACATGCATAAATAAAAATACAAGTTACTCATTCCTTCATGGCATTTTACTAGTTAAACAAGTTTTCCAAATGCCCAGTCTAAGTGGTTCCACCTTGCTACATTCCAATGTCATAAATTACTACAGTCGTCAATTACTACAGAGGAAATCATTTTGCAGCTCATTTCCATCATACATTTTCTGTACTGTAATCTCTCAGAATGTTGACCCAACTTTTACAATTTGCCTTGAAAAAATCCAGGATAACCACCAGCTTAACAAGTGGCAATAATCCTGTCTGCGAAGGCATGTTAAGAAAGATACTTGCTAATTACACTAAGATCTCAACTTGAAAATGCGACAACAACCAAAAGTTCTACAAAAATGACTTTGTATTTGGCATGGCATGATGGCAGAACCATAGGTTTCCTGACAGATGCAGGGTGGCCCAGATGGAGTAGATTGGAGAAGGCAGCAAACATTACAGGGACTATATTACAAAATGATTTACTGTGAACTATGATGATGACAGTGGTATAAAACTTAATCTCCATCATAAATCCAATGGAATATTCTGTGGCTACCTTGGCAGCTACAGCAGTTTCCTTGGCAGTGGGCCGATGTAGAAGATCAAGAAGTTCCTCTCCTGTTTTTGATTTTTGCAGCTCTCGAAAAGATTTTTTGCTTAAAAGAGCCTCAAGATCTTTCATAACATCATCATCACTACCTCTCATCTTACCAGATGCTCCCGTTGGCAGAGGTCCCTGTCCACCCTGACCTGGCATAAGTCCTGGATTAGGACCCAGAGGAGGCCTCTGAAATGGCATTGCTCCATACGCCATTCCCATTGCAGAAGCTCCACCAGGACCAGGCATCCCCATCATCCCCATTACTCTAGGACCTCTAGGGCCTATCATTGGGGATCCGGCACTTGTAAACATTGGTGGACATGTACCTGGTAAAGGAGGAACTCCCATATTTCCAACTTGTAAGCTTTGGTCTCCAGTTCCAACCCACATATCGGATCTTGTGGACATAGAGTGTACCCCATGAGGCACGTCGGTTATTGCAGCCCCAGATCCTTGTATTATATTGTTATTGGAATCATTAGTAACGCTCTGTAGTTGTGAGAATTCGGATAACTCCTTTATTAGTCGACCCCTATCTACCATAAGAACCATGAGCCGAGACTTGCCACCAAGTGTACATTCTTCAATTTCAGCTGCGGGCATGGAGCCCTCTCCAATGGCTTTAAGTGCTGCTTCTACAGCAGCAACCCCACCACCTTCACCACCAACCTCAGAAAGAGCTGCTCTGTGACTAGGAGATGAATCTTTACCTAGCCTCCTAAAAACACCCGTAGAGTCTATAGGAAAGGTAATATTTGGTGCCATCAAACAGTTAATGACAATGCCCTTAACAATTCCAAAGGCTTCTGAACTAGCATCTCTCTCAGTATCATTGTCTGCCCCATTGCTCGGGCCTAAGTTAGTTTTAGAAAGAGGAGCTCTAATGGCAGGTTTACCAGGAGTTATCTTACCTTCTTTATTAAGCTGAAGATCTAAAATGCCATCAACTCGACCTGACGAATGAAGAGCAAGCAGCTGTGCTGAGCTATGTCTTGTAAGAGGCATTTCTTTGGTGCTTATGTCCAAACCACCAAATGATGAGACTACTTTCACTGTCAACTCCAACGTTTCGGCCAGGTCTGGCATCAGAGAATTTAAATTTTTCAAATACTGTTCCCTGCATTGCCGTTGGTTGTCTACCTGTTCAATCAATTGGCGTCGCTGCTTTCTCAGCAAAACAATTTCACCATCTTCGTCTTTTGGCTTCTCCATTTCCCGGGCCTCTCCCAGATCAACCAACCCGAATAATAAAGATAACCCTAAACACAGTGAGTCTAACTGGCATATTAATGTGCCACGTAAGGTTGTTTGCTATCAGAATCCGGGGTCACGGTTTCATCCGGATTTTTTAGGGTCATAAAATTTTCCCACTGAAAATTGAGGCATCAACTCGAACTATAGAAGGGAGATATATAAGGGTAACACGATTGCGACATGATTCCAGTTCGGCAGCAACTGGCGGAGGTCAGGAGGTGTCAACCGAGAACCCGTGGATCAATCGTGTTACCTTTACAATTTCATACTAAGGAGGCTGTGGGTCTCTCGATTTTTTTCTAAAATTTTTGGAGTTGTGTTTCTTTTCTTTTCTTTTCTTTTTGGGTTCCCCTAAGAGGGCAAACCCTAGTTTATATGGGTTTATGGCATATCCAAGTATATGCCGGCATATGCTTAGGATATGCTCGTGATCTGCTCAAAAAATGATTTACCCGATAAAAAAAAACATCTGAGGAGTTTGGCCCAAGAGCAAAATCTTTACCCCCAATTATCATGCCCCAAAAGTGCAGCCCGATGTAGCGGGGCATTTGAATGGGTGGGTGCATTTGAGAATGCAAAAAGGTTCATTTCGTTTTATGGCCTGTAGTGTCCTCACGGTTGCTAAGTGGATATTTAAAGAGGCTTCTTGTTGTCTTTGAGGCAAAGCTTAGATCTTAGAGCAATTTTCTGGTGGAAGAAGCATTTGAATGGGGCTTGTAAGTTTAAATTCTTGAATCCACAATTTTGATCAAGCCCTAAAAGCGTGGCAGCCCTAAGATGTCTTTGCGGAAGTTTTAGAAATGACAGAGAGGAGCATGGAATAGAAAATGAGGGATTTTTCAAGGAAGCACAAGAGTTGATCAAACTACAATGGTTCGGATAATGTGGGATAGGCAAGGCGCTTTCGGTGCTTGTAGGATGCATACCAATGTGGGGCGAGGGAGGGAGTGCTTTTATCACATTCTTGCATCGGGCCCAGTTGTGATGTGGCATACATCCTCATGTCAAATATATATCTTGATGCTCACATGGAGGAGGAGGTTTATAAGTTGAAGTCCTTGACTCAAAATGTGTGCAAATCATTTAAACAAGTGAGCAACTGAGGAATGCAAATTGTATCATAAAACTGAGAAATTGTCAATTGCTTTAACATACGGTATTTTTGAAACAAGTATGCGAGCATTAAGCGAAGGACGTTGGACAAATCTATGTCAGATGGCAGATAACACTACTATGTTTTCTTCCTGAAAAGGACATGTTTCTATTCCCCAATGGCAAGTTGTAGATGAAAGCATTATGCTTAGGACCAATTTAGAAACAAGAAAGAACCTCACACACCTTCCTTTTATTCTTGTTATATTGTGCTAATTGTGATCACGATCACTAACTTGCTCTCAGTTTTTGTCTTGTCTTCTCATGTTGCATCTATTTGAATCAGATTATACAGTCCTTTGCTCATATGTTTCATGTTGTCTCTCTTAGATTACAGGATGAATATACGGGGATACATTTGAGCTATGGCAAAAGAGATTTCATTTTTATGGCATTTGGAAGGTAAGAATGTGTATATGATTTCACAGTTTACAAGGATTTTGGTGTTTCAAAAGGAACACTCATATCAATTAAAATAATATCTTTGTTGAGGGGCGATATATATGTAACATGGGCGTTCTAAAGTACACGCCTATGGTGGATAAGATATGTTTAAGGAGTGCAATTAGCAGATGAACTGTTGTGAAGTCTAGCTCGGATTCTCAAATGAGGGAGGTTGTCAATTCAAATCTCGTTTTCTTGCATAGATTTACAAGATTTTGATGGTGGACATAGGATGCCTGGGAAGGGGAGCAAGGATGGGAATGGTAACATCGAAGGCAATGGAGTAACAATTTGTTGCATATAAAATTATTAAAAATATATATTTGTACTAGAAATGGAGCCAGTTCTTTTCTTTGGACAGCTAGGAACTCTAAATAATGCCTTTGGAACAAAGCTGTTAAATGAATTCACATTCTTAAAATCACATGACCATATTTCTAGTTCCCCTTCTTTTTTTCCCTTTTCTTTTGCCTTTCTATGTTTTTTTTCCCTTTCCATTTTTCCATTACTTTTTTACTTTTTCCACTGTTCCATTTCTACCATATCCCTTTTCCTCTTTTTGTTTTTCCCTTCATCGTTTTTATTTTTCTAATTTCGCATTCCATTTTCTCCCATTTCTATTTGCCATTTCTTTTTTACCGTTTCGCAGTTTCTCCATCCCTTTTCCTTTCTTTCTTTTATTTGCTTCCTTTTCAATTTTTCTATTCCCTGCCTTTCCCTTTTTCTATTTTTCTTTTGCTTTTTGTTCCTCTCCCCTCCCCTTCCTATTTTCCCATTTTACGCTTATTTTTCCCTCATTCCCTTTTTTCTCCTCCCCATTTCCCTTCCCTTTTTCCTTTACCTTTTTTCCCCTCCCCTCTCTTTCCCTCCCCTTAGCTTTGCCTTCCCCTCCCCCTCCCTTCCTTCCCTTTCCCCTTTTCCCTTTTCCTTTTCCTTCCCTTTTACCTTCTCTTCCTTCCTTTCCCTTTTCCTTCTTTCCCAGCCCTTTCTCTATTCACTTTTTCCCTCCCATTTCCCTCTCTCCCCTCTCCCCATCCCCCTCCCTTTTCCTTTTCCTTCTCTCTTTCCCTTTTCCCATATCCCTTTTCCCTACCTTTTTTTCCTCCTCCTTTTTCTAGTGTCTTTTTTCCATTTCCTTTATTTTCATGCCTTTTTTCCATCTCATTCCTCCTCCTTTGTTCTTTTCCCTTTCCTTTTTTTATATACTTTCTGTTTCCCCTTTCCTCGCCCTTTCCCTCTTTTTTTCCCTCCTTCCCTCTTCCAATTTTTCTCTATGCCTTTTTTTCCCTTCCCTTCTCTGCTTCCCTCTCTCTTTTCTTTTCCTTTTTTTCCTCCCTCCCCCCTCCCTTTTTCTTTACCCCTTTTTTCCTTCCCTTTTTTTCTCCTTTCCCCACATTTTTTTTTTCTCCCTTTCCCTTTCCTAGTGTCCCCTTTTAGCTCCCTCCTCCCCCCCTTTCTTTTCCCTTTCCCTTTTTCCTTCCCCTCTCTATCCTTTACCTCTTGCCCTTTTTTCTTCCCTTTTACTCTTTTCTCACCCTTTCCCTCTACCTTTTCACTCTTCTCCTTTTTATAGTGTCCTTTTTTCTTTCTTTTTCTCCCTTTCTTTTATTTCCCTTTTTCCGTGCTTTTTTCCCTTTCCTTTTCCCTTTTCCTTCTTTCCCTTTTACTCATGTCTTTTTGCCTTTCACTTTTCCCTTTTCTCCTCCCTTTTCTTTTTTCCTTTCCTCTTAGGAGAGCAGAGCATGGCCAATCATGGTGGTGGGAGATCGCTCGATAAATCTCGACTTTTGGATGTAATAAGATGATCTCAAATGTCCAAATTAGGGTTTGATTCATGACATACGCTATAACTTTATAATATAATACTAGTAATGGTGCCCAGCGTTGCTGGGCAAATGTTGGGAACATTTGTGGATGGAAACCTATTCAGCTTAGACTCATTAACCAAGTCCATCATATCTAGGCTATAAGAGGTTTTTGTGCATTTGATAACCTTCCCTTTGCTCTATCATGCATATCCTTTTTTTCTCATTTTTCTTACACACTTTCTTTTTCCCTTTTCTTATTTTCAAACGCACATTTACTTTTCTCCTTCTCTCTCTTTTTTTTTTTTCTTTTTTTTTTACCCTCTTCTCCCTCCTCTTTTCCTTCCTTTTCTCCTTCTCATTTTCCCTTTCCCTTTCCTTTTTTTGTGGCTTTTTTTTTCCTTCCCTTTTCACCTTTTCTCCACCCTTCCCATTTTCTCATGCTCTTTTTCCCTTTCCTTTTCCCATTCCTTTTTGCTTTTCTCTTTTCCCTTCCCTTTTCTCATGCCCTTTTGCATTCCCTTTTCCCCACCTTTTTTTTTATGTTTTTCTTCCTCTCCTCACCCTCTTCTTCTTTATCTCATGTCTCTTTTTCCCATTTTCTTCTTCCTTTTTCTCATGCCTTTTTTTTCCTTTCCTTCCCCCCTTTCCGCCTCCCTTTTTCTTTTTCCCTTTCCTTCTTTTTTCATCATTTTCCCATCCTTTCCCTTTTTTCCGTGCCCTTTTCCTCTTTCCTTCTCCCCTTCCCTTTCCCTTTCCCTTTGACCCTTTCCCTTTCCTTTCCCTTTTCCCTTTTTCCCATGTATTTTTCCATTCCCTTTTTTTTCCACTTTTTTTTTTTGCCTTTTCTTGGCCTTTCCCTACCCTCTTCCCCTTTTCCCCATCCCTATTCCCCTTTTTTTTTTTCTTTTTCCATTTTCCCTCCTTATTCCTCGTGTTTTTTTTTTCTTTTCCCCTTTCCCCTAAGATATTTTAGCCTTTCCCCTTTCGCCTCCCATTTCCTTTTTTTCTTTTTTCTTCTTTTTTCATCCTTTTCTTTTTTTCCTTGCCCTTTTCCTCTTTCCTTTCCACCCTTTTTTTTTCCTTCTCTCTTTTCCTTTCCATTTTCCCACACCCTTTTCCATTCCATTTTTTCCACCTTTTTCACATGCCCTTTTTCCTCCTTTTCCCACCCTCTTCCCCTTTTCCCTTTTCCTCTTTTCCTATTCCATGTTTTCTGTTCTCTTTTTGTTTTTTGCTTTTCCCTTTTCTCTTTTTCCATCTCTTTTTCCCTTTCTTTTTTTTTCCTTTCCTCACCCTTTTCCTCTTCTCGTGGCACTTTCTTCTTCCTCTCTCATTTCCCTCCCTTTTCCTCATGCCCTTTTCCTTTTTTAAGCCTCCTTTTCCTTTTTCCTTCCCTTTCTATTTTTCCATGCCCTTTTTTCCTTCTCTCCATCATTCTTATCTTCCCCTTTTTCCCTTCAGTCACCCTTTCCGTCTTCACCTTTTTCCCGTTGCCCTATTTTTCTTCCTTTTCCTCCTTTCCCCTTTTCTTTTCTATTCACGTCCTCACCCTTTCCCCTTTTCCTTTTCATAGTGTCTTTTTTTCCTTCCTTTTTCTCCTTTCTTTTTCTTTCCCTTTTTAGGTGCTCTTTTCCCTTTTCTTTTTCCTTCTCAGTCTTTCCCTTTTACCCATGCTTTTTGCCTCTCACTTTGCCCTTTTTCTACGCCATTTTCCCTTTCCTCTTAAGAGATCGAGCATGGCCAATCACGGTGGTAGGGGAAGTTGTCGCGATAAATCTCGGCCTTGAAATGCAATAAGGGCGATCTCAACTATCTAAATTAGGGTTTGATTGAAGACATACGCTAAAACTTTATAATATATATGCTTAAATGTAGAATGGGACTATGTGGAGCTGTTGGAGCTGTGTGTCATCTAAGGCTTGCTATTGTGAAGCTATCAGAGTTGCACATGGAATTCCAACATGCTGAAGAAAATGTTGCCTGTCTTTGGAAAGCACACAGATTTGATATGGTGAGGGTAGGAAAGCAACTTTAAACAAAGCAGCTCCAGTTGTCGTTCACACCATTTTTTGCAATTGAAAATTCTTTGTTCTTGCATGGGTTTAGCTGCGTAATTTGTATGCAATAGCCTTACTAAATAAGACTGATTTCTGCATATGACAGCCATGTACAGAAATTGTGATATATTTAGTCCTTAGAAAACACCTCTCGATCTGTTGTTTTACTTTCTGAATGGACTTGTGGAACACATTATGGAAGCTTATATATCTTTATTATTTAGATGTTTCAAAGGTGCTACAGCTCTGCCTTTTCTGCACTATGCCCTAAGAAATACCAATTTCATGTCTCCTTCATGGTAAGCATCACATAGTAATGTCAGCTTGAGAAGCAACCAAAATTTTAACACTTTGGCACCATAAATTTGTCAGCTTACTATTGCTAAATAGGTGCACAAATTGATGTTGCTCTAGACAATATAAATTTCTTCAGATTGCAGGGTTAAGGAATGTTTTCTGCAGTACATATGTAGTGCAGGGAGCTAGGATACGCCTTTTTTGGATGTATATGTTGTTTGTACACCTGCATTTGCTACTAAGAATGGTGTCAGTGGAATATTCTCTGCTGCATATATGCATTGGGCAGTGCTTTGCATACCTGTGCATCTGGCACAAATGCTAATGGTGGGATTGTCACCTTTATTTATCTACATAGTATGTCAACAAACTCTGGTTTGAGATGCATGTATATCTTTACATCTGCTGATGCTCCCATTTAAATGAATGTTATGGTCACTTATAGCGTTTCCTTGGATTGGACAGATAATACAGCATTTTGGACAGCTCCCATGATGGTCATACCTTTCCATGCAAGGGCAACATTGCAAATCAGCTGCAAAAAAAATTAACCGGGCCTTTTGAAATTTCCTCTATCCTACTGTTATGTCTTTTGTGCAGACCTCTAAAACAACTTGGTTCAATGCCTCCATTGGTACTCCTTGGCTCAATCCATAAGCGGAGTCTGTCTATATGGAACTCAAGTGTTTGGACAGACAGGACCACAAACTTTCCTTGAGTTGACAACGGGAAAACTTCATGTCTAGAAGAAATACAGCCAGCCATACTAAAATATTTTGTTGCCCATAAAGACAACAATATTCAATAATTGCTTGCTTTATTCCATAGGGAGGAAACTCATGGAAGTGAACCTCTGATACCCAAGGATGCCAAATCTGATCCCAAAACAGAGAAATAGTTCTTCAAATTTAATGTCCACATCCCTAATTCCCAATAATAAAATGAGGACAATTAGATACTCTTGCAAAAGAAGATTAGAGTATTATAGGGTGCTGATGGTGCTGAAATGTTAGTAACTGTTAGAAGACAAGCTACACATCAATCCGCATAATCACTAGAACACCAACATTCCAAACATCTCCACACCACAACGATTGCATCATTCAAACAACTAAAAACCATGCTATTTGCCATTTGAATGCCTTTCAGCTGGCTCTATGATTCCGCTTTTTGGGTTGCCCCTAAGGGGGCAAACCCTCGTTTATGTGGGTTTATGGCATATCCAAGTATATCTTAGGCATATGCTGGGATATGCTTGTATCAAGCTCCAAGCGGGCATTTGCCGATAAAGGCAAGTCAACATCTGTGGGTTTGGCCCAAGAGCAAAATCTTCAGCGATTATCGCCTTTGGGTGGATGAAGGCGATGTAGCAGGCATTTGAATGGGTGGCTGCATTTGAGAATGCAAAAGGTTCATTTCGTTTTATGGTCCTGCAGCGTCCTCTGGTTGCTAGAAGCAGAGCTTCCGAGCAATTTTCCTAGTGGAGAAGAAGCATTTGAATGGGCTGTAAGTTTCTGTTCCTCTGCAACGGCATCTTCTAGCAGTATGTTGCAAGTCAGGTTGAGCAGATGACATTGATTTAATAAAGCCACTTTGACATTCAGTAGACAGACAGGGGCGTACTATGCTCGAAGCATCCTCTTGTTTGAGCTCTTGTGCCATTTTACTATCTCTCTGTTCCTTTTCTACAAGCTCTTCAAATGACAGGTGGGGCTCACAAACAAAATGCAAGATCAGATCATTTTCCTTCTGATCTTACCCAAATGCTGCATTCTGATTCTCGGCAACCAACACCGGAGTTTGTTGCTGGATTTTACAACGAATTGCTCCTTTTGGCTCAAATTTCCTATACATGTTCCTAGTACTTTGAAAAGGCATTGCAGTTGTGCAAGTGGATGGGTGGAAGCGGAACTAGGTATGAGTTGTTTATAATGCCTTGCAGACTTGATTAGCATATATTCACCACTAAATAACTATGCCTTGACATGCCAAAGTTTAAGACTCGTGTTGAGTTAATGTTTCCTGGATAAGCAAAATTAGTACAGAACCACATCTTCAAAGCAAATTCATAATCTTATGGTCTCCCCTTGCAAGGCTGGGAATGTTTCTGAATCCTGTCCAAACTGGCTGTTGCCAGTAAACTGGCGGTCAACATACAGGAGTTTGGCCCAAGAGCAAAATCTTCAGCAATTATCTGGCACCGGACTGGTCTGAACTGATGTAATAGGCATTTGAATGGGTGGCTGCATTTGAGAATGCAAAAGGTTCATTTCGTTTTATGACCCTGTAGTTTCCTCTGGTTGCTAGAAGTGGAAATTTAAAGAGGCTTCTTGTAGATTGTGCTGAGGCAGAGCTTCCGAGCAATTTTCCTGGTGGAGAAGAAGCATTTGAATGGGCTATAAGTTTCTGTTACGAATTCCCAATTTTGATCAAGCCCTAAAACGTGGCAGCCCTAAGATGTGCTGCAGAAGTTTCAGAAATGACAGAGGAGCATGGAATAGAAAATTTGAAGCAAATATGTGATATGTATTTGCTTCATGTGGTGCTGCAGAGTTGGGTATATACCATTCTTGTTCTTCAGAAATGTGACCAACTAGTATTACCAAAGCACGAATTGGCTCTTTTTTACCACTGGGTATTCTATTCTTAATATTTGTATACATTCACTAAGAAAATAAAAGCATGTATTCATACAGGGCCTGTACAATTTCCATTACTGATGTAACTACACGAAGCATTCTTCATTAATGGCTAATGTGTTTTAGACAAAGAACATAATCACGTCAATCCCAATTGGTCTAGGCATTGAGCTTCGCAAGCCTCTTCTTAGTCCATATCTTCTTTTTTATTTTGGGATGGCTTTGGGAACTGTGCATTGGAACGCGACATGTTACGCCGCATGCGGCGTTCCCTTCCCGGTTGCGGGTCCTCTTGCGGGACGCGGGCTGGCAGTATTGATGGCCAGTTTTTAAACTGGCCGAGGTGTTCGACACTTACCTTTCAGAAATTCGTATTGAAGCTGGAGTTTCTCATCTCTATACTCTACATTTTGGCGCCTCAGAAATTGCTGCATTTGTGCACCACTGGCTGGGTCCTGCTGTGTCGGATGCTGCATTTCGCTTAGTTTAGGTGAGCCTTTTCTACGCTTCATTGTTTTTTTTTTGCCGGATCTGATCCTAACTTGCTGTTCATTAGCAGGTTGAGGCTGGCGTAAAAGCTTCTTTCATGTCCTTGATGGGTTCCTGATACTCTTCTACGTTTACCACCACCACTAATTTTGGATTTTGTATCCAGCTTTCTCATAGTATCTGCCTCTCAATGTTGCGGAATTGTAGCTGACGCTGGGTCTCCGGCCCACAAACAAAATTTCGTAAGCATTCTGGTGAAGAGATGAGAGGTTAAATCCTGCTATTATATGGTGCAGATGTTCTTCTATTAACTGATAGCTGGATAAAGCTAATTCTTGAAGATGATTTATTTTTGTTTTGCGTTGTTTTCAGCCCTATCGGCATTCCCAAGAGGTAGAAGAGATACTGGAATATTTGCACCAATAAGTATCACCACAACTAATCTTCCATCCCTGTGTTTCCAAGCTTTTACAACAGCGTTTAGATGTCAACAACATGATGGTATTATCAGGTGAATAATTTATATTTTGCATTGTCTTTACATGTTCATTTGCTACTTTTAGTTAGTTTTTGACTCCTCAAGAACCACCGTAGATTGCTCTCTCAAATGCTTGCTTTTTGTAGTTTGCGAAATCAGTTTTGATCTTGCCAAGCAAGGGGAGTGGTGTATAAGATGCATCTTTGCTTTGTAAAGCTCTGAACATGATTCCTTTCTACCTTTCTTCACCAAACTGCCAACTTTACCTTGCATTTAGTTCTTTGCAGGGTAACTATAATTATTTACCACATTGCCTCCTAAAATGTGTCTTCCTTCATTATAAGCATAACTTCGAATCTTCTCTAATTTCCTTTCAAATGCCATAGATGGCTAAAATTCTGTGCAAATAAAAAATAAGGCTCCTGCTTCTTGATTATTTGTGCTTTGTGTTACAACATCTGCAGAGTTTAGAAATCAATTGCCTTACTTCTGCATTCCAATTTGCATTTTATTTTGTAGCCATCATTCTTCATAGGCGCACTTTTCAAATAAGTTTTGATTTATTAAAGTTTAGGGGCTCTATTTTACAGGTGGATAGGCGGATAGGCGCAAAAGGACAGCTTAAAGGTATTTTTGCTTTGTTTTGACGTTTGTTTTTATTTGCAATGGAGGTGCTTTCTCTATCTCTCTAAACGTTATTCAATTGGCTTTGCAAAGACTAAGGAGAGCGTTTTGGCGATTGAATCATTTTTAAGTTCCATTCTTTCAATCTCTTTTCTAACTTGGAGTAGACAAAAAGTGCATGGCATGATCTTTTGCATGCCTATCCTTGCATTTAGAAGTCTATCCTATTTGCGTTAAGAAGTATACATAGTAATAAGGTTCTATTCTCAGCCCTTATTAGAAAGCCATTGCGATTTAGTCTGCTTTAAAAATGTATGGCTGATTTCACAATATCTTACTCCACAATTTGCTACGCAACAGGCAATATCTTGCTGTACCAATCCATGTACCCTGTACAATGGTAACAATTGATAATTTCCTATTGCAGGAGAAGATCCTCTCAAGGAAAACAGCAAGGTGTACATGCGACGTCATGCTTTTGTTGTCATCCTCAATATTCTCAGAATGTTGCAATGTAAAGGTAACTAGACATGGAAATTATGTTCTTATAGGAAAATTTCAGTAACTTGATCTTGCTCGGGCATTACACCAAATAAAAAAAAAAAACCTCTGCATTAAACATTTCTGAGCGAGTTTTCTGCAGTATTATGATTATTCTTGATGTCATATCTTAATGAGATGATTCTAATTTGGTGAAATTATTTTACCTTGAGATAGGTAGATCCTATAATTGAATTTAGAGTTGAGTTTCATGTCATTAGCCCAATTTGAAGCTAGAGAGCTACTTTATGGTGCTGAATTAGAAAGATACATATAACAAATTAGAGTATTTACATGTTTGTCCTGCGGGACATTTTTTCATGTGCATATGGTATTTTGGTCTTCCTCTGTTATGGTATTTTGAATTTGAAATTAGTAGGAAGAAGCGGCATATGACGGGCGGTGATGGCCCTGGCATAGCCCATGCTTCTCTAATGGTTGAAATGGTTTTCTTACTTTTGTCCGAGATGGCGAGCCACCGTTTATTTTCTTCAGCCCTTTTCTTTCGAGCTTTCTTTTCTTCAGCATCTGCATTCAACAAGGAAAATGCTGAAAGTAAACAGTAGCTTTATGGCACAAGGGCCATCCTTGAAAAAAAGGTTTGGCGTTATGGAGCTCTATAGCTAAAGAGGAGGTTTCCACGACTCTTTATGTATGCCGTGAAACAGAAATTCATCTGGAACTTAACGCCAGTCTTCAATCACAAGTATATTCATATTTGAGCAGATTGGACATTGGTGAGCTTCTGCACAATCATAAAACCAATCGGGTAATAGCTTTGTAAGTCACCTCCTCTTATGCTTTCTTGCTTGCTTCCGATTTTTATCATGTTGGCAGGTGGTAAGATGGTATTTTTGGCTTCCATAGCTGGGCATAACCATTATATTATAATGTTTTAGCGTGTTGTATCAAGCCCTAATTTAAATGGTTGAGATCATTTGACTGCATCCAAAGACCGAGATTTATCGCACAGCTTCCCACCACCGTGAATGGTCAAGCTTTAATCTCTTACGAGGAAAGGGGAAAAGAAAAGGAGGAAAAGGAAAAGGGAGAAGGAAGGGGGAATGTGAAGGGCAAAAAGGCAAGGGGAAAAGGGAACAAAGAGAAAGGAAAAAGGAAAGGGAAAAAGGGCATGGGAAAAAGGGAATGAGAGAAAAGGTGAGGAAAGGGAAAAAAGAAGGGAAAACGGCATGAGAAAAGGGAATAGAAATGATAAATGAAAAAGGAAGGGGGGGGGGGGGAAAAAAAAGGCCATGGGAAAAAGGCAAAGAGGGAAAAGGTGGGGAAAGGAAGAAAAGAGAGGGGGAAAAGGGTAATAGGAAATGGGTGGAGAGAAGGAGGGCATGGGGAAAGGAAATGGAAAAAGAAAAGGGGACGAGAAAAGGGGGAAAGGAAACTTGGGAAAAAAAGCATGAGAAAAAGGGGAAGAGAGAAAGGAAAATGGGAAGGGGGGAAAGCCAGCATGAAAAGGGGAAGACAAAAAGGGTGAGGAAGGGAAAAAGAAAGCAAAAAAAAAGCATGAGAAAAGGGAGGGAAAAAGGGCATGGTAAAAGGAGAAGAGAAGAGTGAGAATGGTGAAAAGGAAAAGGGAAGGAAACAATGATATGGAAAATGAAAAAGGGAAAAAGAAAAGTAAAGGAAAAAAAGTTATGGGAAAAGGGAAGGGAAATGGGCACCGGGAAAGGGGAAGAGAAAAGGATGGAGCAAGGTAAAAAAGGGAAGGGAAATGGGCACCGGGAAAGGGGAAGAGAAAAGGATGGAGAGAGGCGAAAAAGGGAAGGGAAGAAGGGGGACATGAAAAGAATGAGGAAGGAAGGGAAAAAGGGGAACAGGAAAAGGACGGAGAGAAGGGTCTGAAAAATGGCATGGGAATATAGAAAGGCAAAGGCAAAATAAAAGGAGAGGGGAGAAGGGTGAAATGGAATCTAGAAAAAAGGGGACAAGGAAAAGGAAAGAGAGAAACGGGAAAAGGGAAGAGGAAAAAGCACGAGGAAGAGGAAATCTGAAAAAGAGAAGGGGAAAAGGGCACGGAGAAAAGGGGAGGAAGGAAAATGTAAAGAAAGGGGAAAAGGGAAGCAGAAAAGAGAATGGGAAAAGGAAGAAAAAAGAAGGGGGGAGGGGAAAGGGTCGGAAAAGGAGGAAAAGGGATGCATGGAAAAAGAGACGAGGAAGAATGCATTGAAAAGGGCATGGGAAAGGGAAAAGTCAAAAGAAAATGAAGGGGGAAGTGGGGGGAAGAAAGGGAAAAAGTGCACGCCAAAATAGGAGGAGGAAAAGGTTGGGAAAAGGAGGGAAAAGGGAAAGAAAAAAAAATCATCAGGAAAAAGGAATGTGAAAAAGAAAAAAAGGGAAAGAAGAAAAGGAAATGTTTAATAAAAAAAAAGAAAAGAAAAAAAAAGGGAAAAGAAGGAAAAGGAAGAAGAAAAAAGGGTGAAAGTGGGGTAGAGCAACTGGCAGAGGGAAAGAGAAATGGTGTCGATTACTTTAACAACGAAGTACTTTTGGGTTATACATGCTCTCTTCTCTCATTACTATAGTGTATCATTTACATGTTCTCAGCTTATGCCCAGCAACGCTGGGCACCGTTCCTAGTTTTCTATAATGGTTTGCCAAATTGTGCAGATTGAAAATCAAGGCATGTAGGCATCGCGATGCCACTATCTCATAAGCAAGCAGGGTAAGTAGAGTTTTTCACTTATCCTTCCTTTCAAATAACTGATGCATGCTGTTGATGCAAATTAATAAGACATGTTTAGATGGGCTTAGACGTATTGATTGTGCTTTGTCAGTCAGAGCATCAATTATTTGACCACTTCTTTCCAGCATCATCATCGCATCATCATCAGGAGAAATATTAAATCGATGTATTAGTTTATCCATTGTGAGGCTGTAATTTCATATGGGTACAATATTGTTGATTGATAGGTGGATGAACAAGAACAATGACGCAAGATGGTTTGGCTTACGATCATTTTTTTTATATAGGTGTGCATGCCTGTATGATGCATTGCGACGCGAACTTAATCAAGAAGCTGATTTGGACCTCCTTTTTGAGCCAAAAATAGTAATAGAAAATGCTTGCGATATTTTATATAAATATTTGATTAAATGCATTTCCAGGATGGCACTGCTCACAAGTATTATTTGGCTGCAAAATATTCCTTGCATGGATCAACGTTATTCACTATGTAGATTGATATTATCCCATTGTGTGCAGGGTATTAGAGGACGTTTAGCAACATGAGTGAAGCTAAAGAAGCTCTTCTGCCAGTAGATTTAAGGTATGAATCAAGTTTTCTATTTCATAGTTTGTTAAATGCAGGTTCTCTTGAATTTGATTTTGGTAAACCTGTAGAATTCAATGATGCTAATGCAAAGAGAGGTCCATTACTAGCAGCAAATAAATATGTTGCAGCCATGATGCAATTTACAGCAGAGTTGAGATCCCATCAAGCTAAGATTACATTAGGCAATGTTCTTGCTAAATCTATGAATGCAATTTTAAAGGAAAAGTGTGTTCATGTTCTTGGTGTAAGTTATGGAGAAAATTAGCTTTTAACTTTTTGCTAACAAGTTTATGATGCATAATGTTAAATACAACAAATTATGCAGGACATTATACTTGCAGTATCAAGTTCATCAAACTCGAGTCTGCTATGAAGGCTAATAAAATGGCACTGAAAATGCTGCTTAGGTTTTAGGTGCATGCGCAGCAGCCCACATGGCATTATGCTGCAGGGCAAATTGAATGGAGAATTGCTCCTTAAACCCATTTTACTTGCAAACATGGATGATTGGCCTTGGCAAGAGCGTGAATTTTGCAGACATAAACATTAATTGGCTATGTACACATGTTCTTTTAAAACTTAAAAATTTGATTTGTCAGCTTCTCTTAGACAATGCATTAAAATCAGAAAATGTGTAGTTAAATTTGTTATGTTTTGTGCTTTGATGGACTTTTGGCCATCCGAAGGAACCACATGTTTGCTTTTTGGTAGTAATAGCTGGCTTATTTAAATACCTTACATCTAATATGTTCTGTTTTGGATGCTACATCCATCATACATTATTGTGATAAGAGTACTTAATACAATATATGAGAACAATATGTGCCAAGAACAATATGTGCCAAGAACAAGCTGTATATACGAAAATCTTAGAAATACTATGAGGCAGCAGGAATTGGTGTCAGCATTGATGGGTAAACTCCAAATAGCCAGTGATGATCCAAAGCAGTAGTATTTATATTTCATGTAGGTATAAATGCTCATGGGAGTATGGATTAGTTATCTGAAGTTTCACCCTTGATCCGTTTATAGAATTTTCAATCAGATGTTACCCTGGTTCTTCATTATTTAGATTACTGAAATATATGATGAAATTATTGATGGTTTGGAGAATTCAGACACATGACAGTATAATTTTTCTGATGAGCATGTTTTGTATATATGCAGGGCCCCGCTTTTCAGTTAAGTATAATGGGAAGTATACACAAATCTAAGTTATTTGATACAAGATTCTACAGCTTGATAAAGTAGGTATGTATTTGACTATTTTAGAATTGGATGTTGCTATGAGAATAATGTTGATAGATTTGAATGGGTCATTAAATGGGAAAAATCAGTAAGATGATCAATTTAAACTAGATAAAGTGGTAAATAGTTCTCTTTCAATTAGACAGTATTATGGCAAGTGTACCACATGGAATAATTTAAGGGCTAAACTTAGCTATTTGGCGATTTTTTAGCACATTTTCAAAAAACATTGGCTAAAGTAAATGGAAAAAATTGGAAAAAAAATAATAATTTTAGCTTAGCTTTTTCCGGGACTGCACCAACCCTGGAGCTCTTTAGCCAAATGCTAGAAAGTAAGAGAGTGAAATTTTGTATTGTTTAGCCAAATCATAGAAACTTTTAGAATGAATTTCGGGCTAGTTTAGCTAACATCATTCTAGTTTATATGAAATATATGATTAGTAGTTTAGTTTCTAGCATTATGTATTAATTTGAGTTTGAGACTTTGCTAGTTAACATTATTTTAGAATGTTTTCACAAAGAAAATGACTAAAATAAGTGGAAACGATTGAAAAAAAATATAGTAATTTGGCTTAGTATTTTCTGTTGGCCACACTATAGAAATTTTTGGGATGATGTTTGGGTTAGTTTATCTAAACGCTAGAAAGTATGGGAGGAAAAATATGTAGAGTTTAGCTAAACCACAGAAAGTTTTGGGATTAATATCGAGCAAGTTTAGCTAAAGTCATTCTGGCTAATAAAAAATATGTGATTAGTAATTTATTCCCTGGTGTACCAACATGCAAAAATGTATCTTTTTTAGCTGTCTCTGTCATACGAGCTTCATTAGTTGCACAATCATTAATGTCTCATGTTCTCACATTATTTAAACTACAGAAGTACGTCTTTTATATTTTGATTCAATGAAAAACGTGTTTGATTCTTTGTATGCAATCATCATCATTCAGAATGAGTTGCAGTAGACTTTATTGTAGTTTGTTTTTTACTTTGTTTTACTCTATTCGGAAGTACAGTTGTATAACATATTCTGGCCAAGTTCAGAGGAATGCCAAGGATGCCAAAAACAGTATCATACGAGCAAAAAGCACAGAACTTCTATGTCCGCTCTTTCATTCTTTCTTTGCCAAGAACAGTATACAGGAAAGGGCATACTTTAGAAGGAGCATAGTATATGGGCACTGCTAACATAACATATAATCTTAATTGATGGCGAGGTTGTGAAGCCTGTGATATCTGTGTCTATATGGTATCTGCAAAATCATACAACTACATAAACTGGCAATATCTTAAACGTAGGAGTTAAAACCTGCTGAGGTCTTTTGGTGCAAATATAGTAAAGATAGTCCCATATGTCTTCCCTGTTTCAAATATGGTAAGAGTCCTAAGCATAACTTTGAGGAGGAAGCGGAATTTAAGTGAACAGTTAGCATCAACGGAAAAACACATGAATAGAGAAGATCACTGAGCAAAAAGGCACTAATTTCCAAACTCTTTAACACGTGTGATGATGTCTGGTCTGTCAATGGAGACTGAAGAACCTTTCCCTAAATGCGCATTGCCATAAGAAGAAAAGAGAGAAAACAGAAAGGGAGGGTCATGTGAGAGTCAGTTTATATCTTCTCTTTATAAATTTTCAATATTCTTTCCCTGTCTCTATTTTTTCTCTCTCTGCATTTCTGTTTGGTGGGTGTCACATTTTTGTTGGCATTGGAAAGGAATATTATAGGTACATGCTCCCTAAAAAAATCTAAAAAATGTTTTCACTACCAATAAGAAGAAAAAAAAACCACGAGACCTAGTCATTAGATGTTCATATATGCCCAAAATATGTTCCAAGAAGCCAAAACTAACCCTCAATTCAACTTGATATTCTTATGAATTGTCCCTTTAATATTCTATATGTTCGAAGAGGCAACAAGGAATATGCCATTTTCATATAAAAACAAATAACCTGACTAGATTGTTATTTCTTTCTCACTTAACAATTAGGTTAAGCTAGTTCTTAACCGAGTTAAGCGTACCTCACAATTTCCACTTACAGTTAGGTTAGGTTAAATGGGACAAATAACGGGACCTTGCTTTCACACTGGCACTTAAGTTACTATTTGTTAATTAGGATATGGTTAAAATAGTAACTGCCACTTAACTTAACTAGTAACTTAAGTGAGGGTCTGGATGGTTTCAAACACATGATCATCTAGAAGGCCATTTCAGACGAAGTGGCGAAGTCGAATCTCCGTTCCGGGGCCTCCACAGTGCCCGAACGATAAAACACTTCGGTTTCTACACGGTCGACCACAGGACACTCTGCGGTTTGATAAGTTCCTCCGGACCGATCTTCAATTTTTTGGATCTGCCCGAAGCAGGGCCCATGAACGGAGGATTCAACGGTCGGATAGGGGAACTGAGCTTTAGGAGGGTGGTCATTAGCGTGTGGTCCCCCGGGGGAGCGCTGCCAGGAAAGGCTGCCTCGGGAACTTTTTTGGGTCTCGCCTCCTGGGGTCCTTGCTCTCCCCTCCTGTGATGAGGCCTTGCAAGGTCCTGGCCTTGTTTGACTTGGGGAAGGGTCCCAGCTCGGCTGCCCAACAACGGGCTGCAGAACCGCTCTAATGCTAACTCCTTGATCGAAACCTTCTCCGGAAATTCGAAAAATTGGCCTGGATGCTAGTGATGACTTAGGAAGCTAGCTGGCAAAAAATCAGAATTTAATTCCGTGCTACGCATTAATTACGAATTTATGGATGCCTTGCAACTGCAAAAGCTCGACTTTGGATTGCCACATCAGGAGGAGGACAGATCCAAACTCTATTCTGCCAGTTCCGCTTGCTTCGCGTTCCCAAGTGCGGCCAGGTCCCAAGTGCAAAGGACCAAAACTCAGCTCCCAAAATGCAAATCCTCCAAGAACCTGACAACTCACAGGGTTTACATTTCGGAGGCTCTATCATTGTCAGATTCGTCCAGGACCTTGCGCCGCGTCTTGAAGTAGTGGGGGGGTGTCCACCCCGGAAGCAGCTTGCCCCAAAAGTCCTCTCCCGAAGGCCATGGCGACTGACGGGGAAGCTCCCCTATCCGGAACCGTGATTTGGCTCTTCCATTGGGACCAGAGTGTCGACATTGCCCTGCGGACCAACTTTCGTGGCCAGAAGACCACTCATATCTTATATTATAATGTTTTAGTGCAAGTAATGGACCACGCCCTAAATCCAACGGCTGAGATTTGATCACTAATTATAACTAATTCTATGGTTGAGATTCGATGTGGTTGAGTTTAACGCCCTAAATCCAACGGCTGAGATTTGATCACTAATTCTAACTAATTCTATGGTTGAGATTCGATGTGGTTGAGTTTAGGGCTATGGCGCCGATGGCTCTTAAAAAGCAAAGGCAACCATCTCGAAGGGCCCCGCCATAGTAAACAGTTCAAAGCTTTGTTTGGCTTTTGATTTATGGATTTTAGAATTGGGCTCGCTTGGCCGGATGCAAGTGCGTGGGCTGTGATGTTGGGGCGGTTGGGTTCTACTAAGTTCGAAAATACGGTCGCGATGGAAAATCCGGGATCGCATATGGAAACTCGGGGCAATTGGACCGCCATCAGAGCAAAAAGGGCGAGGCTATGGGAGCTAGGGCAAGGATTTCCAACCGGCTATGGAGAGCGTTTATTCCATTGGGGCTATCAACATCTTCATGCTTTTGAGCAAAATCCATGGAAGGCATCAATCATAGACCTTAGATGTATTGGAGTGCATTTTCTCGAAAAACACAAAGGGCTTCGGGTTGCTTCACGCTCTTCACAAAGCATCAAACATTTTTTTCCTTTTGGCGGCTAGGGTTATTGCACCATTTTCTTGGGAATGAGCTTCATCCCTTGCTTTTGGAGAATCCGACATGCCTCGGATTACATGCGGAAGCCAAGATGGGAGGTAAATAGCTGATCTTCTTCCTTTTTTTTCTACTTTTCTTGCATTTTGCAATTTATTAAGTTGCATTTGCATTTCGATTTCGAAGCTTTGACCAAGCAAATTTCGATTTGGGTTGTGGCATATGTAGGGCATTCTTGGCGTGAAGTCCCATAACAACCTATGTAAATGACCCCGATACTTTTGTATTCCAACCTTTTCTTTTGCGGCAACACCAACATCGTTTTCTCATGATCAAGATCAAGAAGTAAGTTTATTTTGGTTGCGATGTAGCTTTGCTATTTGGCTTACTTTAAACTCGCCTCTCGCATTTTGATCAATTTGGAATTGCTCATATATTGTCTTTCCCCGCAATTTTAGAATGGTGTATTGCATTTGTTTTTATTAGAACTAGAGCTCATCCAGCCATTATTGTTCCACAGCGGTTGTATTCTTCTTCTTGGGAGAGGTTTGCAGCCAAACAACGGTAGATGATAAAGAAGGCATCTGCATCTATTTTAGATGAGCTTGGTAAACAATTTGAGAACAAAAGCTGTGTATAGTAGTTTTCTTGACAATTGGATAAAGTACAATATCAGATCCGGTTTCTCAATTTTAGGAAAGCCGAACTGCAAGAAAACATTTTCGAAAAGTCCTCCATGGATGTAGAAGAATTGCCGAGCCTCGCGATCAGCAAACATGACATGCAATACAAAGCGGTTCTCGACTTATATATGGATTACGTCTTTTAATGCTTTTACGGTTTACGAAGATAAGTAGTGTTTTACAGAGTTTAAGTCTTAATATTTAAAGACATGCATGTTCTCATACTAAGCAACATGAGCATCCAAGACATTAGAGATTGAAGTGGATAAAGCTGCTTGATTTGACTCCTTTAACCAAAAGCGTAGTAATGCATGATGATATTGCAGGTTGTAGATGCAGGAAAAAATGCAGCCAAAGTTCAATTAAAAGCTGGTAATCAGGACATCTACACAAGCAACCATTCAAGCTAAAATAGCTAAGGTAACCTTGAGCTTGCAATTTTTCCTCTTATGTTTTCACTTCAATGGCGTTTATCACTCTTACAACTGCCTATTGCAGACAATGGCGTTGCATGACGATGGAGCTTGATTGGGCTCTCAACTATGCAAACTGAAGCTCCTAGATTATGACAAAGCTTTCTACTACACTTGATAATCTAAGGGATGTGCAAGCCATGTCTAAAAATCTTTATAGGCTATTTGTTTGGGGTCTGGGTTCGGGAACTCCTGGAAGACAGCCCTCTGTGAGGACCCGTGGATCTAACAGGAGAGTCCGGGGGACTATGTCACGCGGGATTTGCAAGAAGAGAAGAAGAAGAAGAAAACAGAACAAATGAGAGGAAAATGATAAGCTTCCTTGATATCAATGATGAACATACATGAGCTCTCGCAATAGAGAGAAAACTGAAAGGAGACAAGACTCAAAACTCATCTAAAAAACTCATGTGCTAGCTCTACTCATATATATAGTACAATGGCCTTGGGCCCAATATAGACACTCTGACTGATCTCGGTGCCGACTCCTGGAAGGAGGCCTGATTTGCAGGAATGTTGGCGGTGCCTCTTGAAGTGCCTAGAATCACGCCGCCGACGCCGACGCCGGCGGTGACGGGCCGTCACTTGTCCGAGCGGGCGCCTCTTGTTGATCGCCACAGGCTTTGATCAAGGTGGTTCGCCGCTTGGGCTTCGCCGAGCCTTTGATGGCTGACCCGGGGCGGATCGAGGATCCTTGAGCTTGACCTGGTCCGCTGTATGATGAATAGTCCCGCATCAGAGGCATGTGACTAACACCCCCACCAAACGACACTCGAGAGGAAGAAAAGGAGGAAGTGTTTCGAGGGGGGAAGCCATCTGGTTCGAAAGTGATCCTCACGGAGTGAGGACGGCACCATTATGGTATTGGCTAATGAGATCCCCGGGCGGTTTGAAGAGCAGGAGGAGTGTTTTGGCCAAGGGCGGTGATCTGCATCAATAAGAAAGCGAGAGCGCACTCATGTCTTCAAGGGCGCTGTATGCCCAAGAAATGTACCGACATTCCATGAGGAGACAGGTCTGGGAGGCCAAAGGCAATCGACATAATCGCATTCGGATTGCAAAGTTGAAAATGGGACGCCGATTTAAGGAGCTTAGCAAAATGCATTTGAGGGCAGCACAAAACCTCGCTTGAAGATGGATCAAGGATCAGGTGAGGTGGTGGCATTCTCGCAAGAAGGTGTCAAGACCATGAAGCGCATCACGGCGTTTGCCAACCACGCCATTAGCAATGTAGATCCAATTCGTGGTGGTATCCAGAGTGGCACCTTCTTCCCAATGTGAGCGGGCGAACAAAGCGTGGATCCCACCGGAGATCCGCCGAGATCGGAGGTGGAGTCCATCCCGCATGACCATCCATGACCTTGGTCCAAAAAGGAAGGCACCAATCAGAAGTCGGAACCCGGGCGGAGGTACACCAGGGAAGCATAGGGAGAAGGAACCATGCCTGTGGGGTGGGTTGCCTAGCGGTCTCCCCGAATTGATCGGACAAGATCCGGATCAAGAGCTTGACACCAACGATCCCAAAGAGAAGCAGAGTTGAGAGTTGACTGAGGGCTATCCCATCCCGTGGGGACCGCCTTGCTATCCAACAGAGCTCGTCGAATTGATTGTATCCGCGAGGTGTCGTGATATAAATTTGTGCATAGGGAAGATCCCGGGATGTCCTAGATACTTCCTTATCTGTTCAGCCGCCCGCTTGCCCGAGAGATAAATGATTGGCAAGCTCAGGCATGTACTCCTCGATGAAGAGTTTGGGTCCGAAAGCAGATCCGCAAGATATGGATTGTTATCCCGAAGCACCCATTGCACGATGGGGTCACCCCGGAAAGAGTCGGGCGTGGCCCATTTCCAAAGTGTTCCCAGATATCACCCGGATAGAAATCATGAAATATGTAAGCCATGGGTGAACAACTCAAGGTGATAAAGTCCGGATCAAGACGGTGTATGAGATCAAAGACCACAAGGGCACAAAGACAACCCTTTGTCTTCAATGGAGAGTTCTCGCCAAACCCGAAGAAAATCGGCACTTCGTGGGAATATCCACAGTCCATCCGCGATGCCACTTCGAAAGGAAGAGGTGGCGGCGAGCAACCACATAATCGTGATAGCAGGAAGGAACTGGGAAGTCAAAAGGCATTCGCGGAAGAATGGCGGTATGGCCGGTCAAGTTTTGCTTTTGAGCCTCATCGCCAGACCCGAATAGCTTGTCAGAAGTCGTTGTTCAAGATCACGTATCCGGTTAAAGGGCGTGGACCGGTCACGGACCCGTTTTCTTCGAAGTGTTGACGGGAGGAGGATTTCCCGAGTATTGAGACGGGGCAATCTCCTCCGTCATCCAAGATCTTTCGCCGCACGCACCTTAAAAAGCCGATCTTGAAGAGAGGTGAGCCGAGAGGTCTGGTAGAAAGCCGAGCCGGCCAAGGAGGCAACTTGAGCGCCCCGTCTTTGAAAGGTTTTGAACTTGAGTGCTGAAATTTTCACAAAGTTCGGAAAGTACAAGGCGTTGAGCTTAGCAATGTCTCTGCGGCCTTGGTACCTCGAGAGAGCTGCTTTGGACTTGTTGTGCCCAATAAATTCTGAATTTCTGATTGAGCCGAGCCACGCTGATCCGCAAGTTGGTCGACTTGATCTTGTGCACTTTTGAGATCCTGCATGAGCCCTGTAAGAGAGCTTCATGCTTGTCTTGAAGTTTGGCCTCCAAAGTTGCAACTTGGGCGATTTGCGGCTTGAAGGTCCGGTGTACCGCGCATCGAGGCCTCTAGTGCCCGATTGAACCCCGCTCATAAGAGCCGCCTTGGGATTCTTGTAACTTGAGAGCAAAGCAGCTTGAGCATCCCGGCCGATCTTTGATACAACAACCGACGAGGGTGTTGTGGTGGTGGAGCCGGCTGTTGCCTGGTTTGTGATGTTTGGGAAAGATGGTGTGAAGTGGATGGTGTAGCGGAGGAGGAGACAGTGACATGGGTGTGCGGACTTTGGACATGACCAGGGGAAGAAGGGCGTGAAGGGCCAGCTTGGTGAGTTATTGGAAGGGAGCGCTGAGTGGAATTATGAGAATTTTGTGGTGTGGGAGGGAAGTAGTGACGGATGAGGGCTTGAAAGTGGCCTCCCACAGAAACTTCAGAAATGGAAGTGGCACCCCTAAGGCGGTCCATTTCTTGGAGAAGACGATAGAACATCATTTGGGGCCAATCTATGTGGTGGTTGGAGTGTGTAGCAGTGAGGACCAGGTTATAGAAAGGCTTATTGATATGGGTGTTCTTGATAGAATACCCAAGGAACTTGGCGCCTACGTAAATTTAACAAAGGTTTCGTGGAGGCTTGTCGATATTGGTCGACGATGGACATTGGCATGATAAGCAAGGGCACCAAACTCGCGGACATCGAGATCCCCGTATGGCGCACCATGATAAACAAGGGGTGTGCAAGGGAATATGAAATACCCTCGTAAATCAAGTGTTGAGTCAGCGAAATGGTGATGCCATCGAATTAGCAAGGGTGTAGCCTTGCTGTTAACAATATTGGCGTATGAACCAAGGCTAACCGGTCGATTTGGAGCCGGAAGTTCCATTTGAGAGAATTGTAAAGCTTGTGTCGCTCAAATACTTCTTTATTGGGGCCAACAAGGGCTTTCAGGGAGAAGGGGCCAAGAAGGATACGATGCAAAAAGAGCGGATCCTTGGGAGCAAGAGCTTGAAGTGTAGAAAATCTTGGGGCAGCCATGGTAACCCATTTGCGTAAAACGATTTAGTGATTCAAAGGCGGAGGACGAAAAAGTCGAGCACGGAGGACAAAGGCGCAGTAAGAACTAAAAGGTGTGTTTTTAGGGCGCAATAACCGGAGGCTTAAGAGGTATGAAGAGGGCTTAAACGGAGCCGTGGATGGTGCCAGTGTCGAAGATGCCAAGAAGTGTATTGAGAGGCAAAAATTTGGCTAAGTCCCAAAAAAAAACGTAAGGGAGAAGCAATGAACGGGTGAGGATGAGTCGAAAGAAGGATCGAGGTGACAAAGTGGCCAAAGGACACACATTAATGTTCGACGGGCGAAAAGAAGGAATTGCATTCAATTCAGCAACTCGGCGGGATATCATTAAAAGGAATGTGTCGAAGGTACCATGGCTAGATATGCGCGGAGAAAAGATTCTCATTTTAGAAACACTTTGCATTGCAAAACACGCTATGCATTTGTGTGATTGGTCCACGCCGACAAGGAGTTCTTCGGGCTTGGCTATATAAGACTAACCGGAGTAACGAAGGCATCCGATGGCGCCAAAGATGGCGGCTGGTTTGAACGAGGACCGCACTATGCCCAATTAACCGCCGAGTGGATCACCCGCAAAGATGAATTGTTCGATCTTCGGGCGCCGCCACAACCGTGGCATTCGAATGGACGGCTGGTGTGCGGGATGGCTGAACATCCCGACCAAGACCAACGGATGGAGGTGGTTTCGCGACCTTCGCCGGGATCCCGAAAGGGTAACCTCTACCATCTCCTCCACCAGATCACCTCTCGCCCAACCCGAGTAGAGGGTTTTTCCTCTTAGGACTTAGTAGATAGGGCTCGAGCCCGCTTTTTGTATATATAGGGCGTGCCCATAGCGAAATAGCCGGTCGGGCGCCTCACATTTTGTAAAAATCTCCACTATAATAGAATATGCCGCTTTTTCTAGTCACTTTCGTGTTGTTTGGCGCCTTGAATCAGACTGCTTGTGGATTTTCGCCGTGTGATGAAATGCTTTGAGACGAAAACCATTAACCAATGTAGGTAATGGAGTGCCATCTAACTCGCCAGCTTGGAAAACGCTTGGTCTAACCACTTGAACAATTTGATAAGGGCCAAGCCAACTAAACTTGAGTTTACCCCGAAAATTTTTGTACTGAATCATAAAGAAGAACCAAATCGCCTTCTTTGAATGTTTTGGTCTTCGTGACGCTTGTCATGTAAAGATTTTTGCAACCAAGGTCCATGGAGAACACTAATATAAGCATCCCGGCCGGGTTCATCCAACCGCTCTAATTGATAGACCCTTTCTTTGAGTGCGCCAGTGGATTATGAGCAAAGAGCCAGCTTGAAAACGAGTGTTGGAAGGATGTATTCAAACGGCATGAGAGCTTCCTCGACCATAAACCAATTTAAACGAGAGGTGACCGCAGAGCAATCTTGAAACAAGTATTGTAGGCCCAAAGAACAAGAGGGAAGTTTTGTCCGCCAACTGCAAGCGGGAAGGCCACAAATTTTCTTTGAGAATGGTGACCGAGTTTTGTTGGTGCTTTCGCCAAACCATTACCTTGAGGATAGTAAGGTGTGCTCTTGTGATGATGTATCGTGAGATAATCGGCCGCCCCTTGATAGTATGATTGATGAAATGAACACCACGGCCACCCACCAGCCCGCGGGGCAGCCGGAATCGCTGCGGATAATTTGTTGATAGAGGACCCTAGTCGTGCTTGCCGCAGTTGTTGTCCGGAAGTGCACAAGCTCCCGCCCATTTGGTGGCGAGTCGCTGAGAACCGTAATGTATCGGCACGGGTGTAACGCCGCTAGAGGATCTATAGGTCCCACAAAGTCCATTCCCCATTTGTTGAAGGGAAGGCGCGGGCGACCGGGCGGCCAAGGGAAGAGCCGCCACGCGCCGTGGGCGCCCCACCACGGGGCAAGCGCCACACGCGGGCGCGGGCGGAGCATCTTTTGAAGAGCGTGGGCCAATAATACCCAAATGAGAAGGATTTTGCGCGGCCGGTGTCACCATGAAAATGACCACCACCTAGCCCCTTGATGAGCTTCTAACAATATCCGGAACTTCATGAGGCGTAACACACCGCCGAAGGATGGTGTCCTTACTTTTTTTGTAGAGATGTCCCGCAACCATGGTGTAGTCACGGACCCTCTGGAGAAATTGATGGCGACAGGATTGCCGCTTGGCGAGAGAGAGCGCCTCGCCTTCCTCGGTGGAAGGGCACCCGTGAGGAGGTACCGCTGAAAATCATGGAACCAATGTGGCGCTGCCGCGACTAAAAAAAAGAGCCGAGCATCGTGAAAGGCTGCCCGAGACTCCGCTTGAGGGATCATCCGTGTGGATGCGTGAAAGATAATCCGAACAACATGAGATTTGCGGGCCTTTATGAACCATTTCAAAAGGAGCAAATTTTGAGAAGAAGGACCTAACGAGCAATGCGCCCGTGTATGGACTTGTTGATCAAATAGAGGAGTGCTTGGTGGTCCACAAAGAACTTGATTTGACTGCCCAAAAGGTAATGACGGAAGCGTTGGACACGTAAAATGAGACCCAAAGCTTCACGCCCGTGGCGTAATAGTTGCGTTCAGCAGAATTGAGTTTTCTACCGAAGCGATTTGGTTTGTCAAAAGCGCATCATATTCTTGAGAAAGAACAGCTCCAATAGCAAACGCCAGACATCGACATGAACGCGGAAAGGGCTTGTCCCATTGAGGAGGAACAAGAACCGTGCTTGAGTAAGCAAAAGCTTCACCGTTGAAAGCAAAAGATCCACCGGGAATTCCAAGCCCGTGTAGATTCACACCCGTGAGTTTATGAATGGATCCGCGCAATGGTCGCTAGTCCGTGTATGAAGGTGGAGTAATAATTGACCTTACCCGTGAAAGAGCGTGTCTCCTTGATATTACCGGTGCTTGAGCCTTGAGCACACAACCGATTTTTGGTGATTCGTGGTGATACCGCTTTTATCGACAACATGGCCTAACAGACACCGTGAGGTGACGCAAAAGGTGCATTTCTCGTGATTGAGACTAATGCCGGACTCATCACATTTTCGGAAGACGAAGTTCCAACTTATCCAAATGGTCAGCCATGGAATTGTAGGCAGAGAAGTCATCTTGAAAAATTTGCAAGAAGGGATTTTCCTTCATGAAATCATGAAAATCGAGAGCATGATGCGCTGAAACGTGGATGGAGAGTTTGATAATCCAAAAGGAACCACCTTGTAGGCAAAAAGCACCGGTGGGGTGGTGAAAGTAGTCTTGAGTTGATCGGATTCTTTGATTGAGATCCGATTGTATCCAAAAAACCATCCATAAAGGAGTACATCTCATGTCCACCACCTCTTCCGTAACCGGGTCCGTGGAAGGGAAGTGGAAAATGATCACGCCCGTGGGCCCGATTGAGTTTCCTATAGTCCACAATGCACGCCGATCTTACCATTGTGTTTGAGGGCAATGACAATGGGGCTCACCCATTCGTAATGTTTGACCTCATAGATCAAACCCCGGCAAGAAGGAGTTTGTCAATTTCCGCCTTGGACGCGATCACTGTAATTAGGGTTGAGCCTCAGATGCCGCTGCTACACCTGGTCGTCGCATCGATTTGGTAGGAATGGTGAGTTCCCCAAGCTTTTGTTGATTCCCCAAGATCTTTGTAACTCCAGTTAAAAAATGTGTTTGAATTTTTGGAACAGCCTTGACGGCCTCGCTAATTACATAAGGAGCCGGAAGATTTGCAGCAATGCGGACCGGTTGATTGTTGCCGACGCCCACAATCTCGACTTCGTGAGTCCGAATATGGGGTATTGCCAAGATCCCGGACAATGTGTGCGTGAGGTTGGAGCATAACCGATGATGGCACTTTTGCGTGGTGAAAAAGAGGTTGCTCGGTTTCATCCGCCAGAGGTTGCTTCATGACCGCGGTACATCAACAGGAGTTGCGTGAGGTGCAAAGATCCCGAAAAGTGATCAACACGTTGGATTCGATTGCAAGGAGCCGTAAGGGTCAAGCAAAGCACCCACCGGTCCTGATCAAGAGTCATTTCTCCCCAAGGATGAAGATATTCGGTAGGATGACAGAGGCGCATTCGCGCAGTGGAGCTCGAACTTGATAAATATTCTCGAACTTCTTCTAACTGCGGTTCGAGAGAGAGGGTTCCGCATTGTCAACGTAAATGATCCCGCTCGTTTGCAAGTCCATGGTGGCATTGAGATAACCATCGTTGATGACTAACCGGGTCCGTGGCCCAAGAATGGATACTCTTTGCCCGGCGGAGAAAAGGTCCGGCCGACAAAGATTTCATAGTCACCGGATCTTCGCCAGCCTTTCCAAACTCCAAATTCCATGGGGAAGCCGAGATCACCAATGTTGATGTGAAGAATAGGTGTGACGCCTTTGAGGTCGCGCGGATATGGCCATTAGCCAATTTGATGTCATATGGGGCACGAAAGAGTTGTGTGATGCCCATTTGTTTTGCGGAGTTTATCCGTGATAAGATTGATCGCGCTTACCTCCATCTATTTGAACATGGTTGACTTGTCGATTTCCCCACCGTGGCATGGACCGTGGGTGTAGAGGTAGCTGGGCCCCCAACTAAAAACAGCTTGGGAGTGGTAACCGGTCCTTGAGAGCGGGACGAAGTTTCAAAATGGCTGCCTGCTTAAAGGAATTTTGATCTTGGCTAGCTCCTCTTGGAGTTCTAGAGGCACATGAGAAAAAGGATCTGGCTGGTTCCACTGGTGTGGAGTGCGTGGCGTGGAAGCAAAGAAACTTTTTGAGTAAGTCAACCTCGGCAAGAATATTGGGATACGCCCCGAGAGCGCGGAGGTTGAGATGTGGAAGGGGTATCTTGTCTTTGTTGAGCTCGTGGTGGTGGCATGAACGTTTGCCAATGTGCGGCCTTCAGCCTTGCATGAGGTTCAAAATGCTTTGGCTTAACTTTTGGCATGACATGTGGCATGAGCTTCTCCAAGTCAAAAGTAAAGTGTACCTTTTTTGTCGCCCGCGATGAGGAATGGTGTCAACGGCAAAGGCAAAAGGCGCGGCCATTCGAATAATGGTCAAGGGACGGATGCCTTGGTCTAGCGTGAAACTAAAACCAACCCAATTTGACTACCGGACCGGAGGATTAAGTGCCTGGAAAATTTTCCTCTTGTGCTTGTTGATCCACCGAGGTTGATTTGGTCGGAGCTGGTTGATAGCGCGGATTGCCGAGGCGCCTTGGTGGCTTCTTTAAGAACCGTCTCGGCCTTGTTTGCCATTAGCAATCCGAGTTGATAAGCCGTGAAGGCGGACCGATGTGGTCCGATTTGTGCCGTGAAGTCGCACGAACTTGGGGAAGGTGAGGACACGCCGCGGGTGGTATGACCCCATTCTTGACGTTGATAACACCGAAGCTTTAGAAGGATCAAAAGGAGGACGGGTTGGATCCCCCGTGGTTGCCCCCTTCGGTTGATAGAGTTGAGTGGGTTGGCGCCGGGCGGTGGCCGCTGAGCAGTGCGATTGTTGCCGAGGTGTGGTTTGCAACTTGATAAACCATTTTGTTGCGGAACGGTGTGGGATGAGTGCGAGTGCACTCTTCCGCGGGCATGATTGCACATGTTGCACGCTGTGCAATGAGGCGGGCCATTGGTGGAGTTGCACTCATTTGCCAAATGGCCTTGGTATTTGCAAATATGGCACCGATTTGACCGCTACTGCGGGGATTAGCATGTGGAGGCTGAACAAACCGCTTGTGGAACCATGACAGTGGAATGAACGGGAGCTCTTGAAGAGCCACGCCGAGGAAACATTGATCGAAAGTGATTGACAAGGTTGATAGCCGCTCCAAAGTCTTGGGGCGCAGTATTCAACCATGAGTCGAATGGTCGGAGGAAGTCCTGGAGAAACCGCACCAAAAACCTGGCTCGCGGTGGGGTACTCCTTGAGCTTACTTAGCGTAATCGTGAAGTCGATCCAAGAAAATCCCCGCGCACTGCGGGCTCTTGTTGAAGTTCATTGAGTTGCTTGAGATGAAGTTGATCATCATCCGTGGTTCCATAATGAGACGTAAAAGCAGTTCTCATTTCGACCAAGCCTTTGTTTCCAATGGCTTTTGTTGGACATGAGCCATTGATGAGGAGAGCCACGCAGGTGGTGGAAAAGATGTGGAATTTCAGTTGAGGCTGGGCGCATGACCATTTAGGACAGCTAGAGCCTCAAATTCTTCCATGTGGGCCCGAGCACTTTGGTCTAACGGGTTTGCCTTCGTGTTGCCAAAGGTGGATAAGTCCGCCGTAGTCCGAAAGGTAGATGTGAAAGTGCTTCATCTGGACAGAGAAAAGATAGTGAGGATATTGAGGTTGAGTTGGATGTGGCATGGTGCCCGGAAGGACCCCGATGAAGGGGTGATCGCGGTTGAGAAACCGAAGTAGCTGGTGCATTGGTTTTGAGATCGTGAAGGTTGTAAAACAGAAGGGCAATGGGAAACGTAGGGAAAGGATATTCCCCGGTAGGCTTAAAGGAGACATGTGGATATCCGCAGCTCACCCGGGGAGATGATGGTTGTGAAGGAAGAGGCGATGGCCTGAAAAAGAATGATGGATGTAGGCATGTTCAGGGTATGAAAGTACGGTTGAGAAGGTTGAGCCCCGATAAGGCTCCCCGAGCAGTGATGAGGGGACCGAGGTTGTGAGCAATGTTTGCACGCTTGGGGGCGGGAACGGGACGAGACAGACACGAGGGGTGGGTGGCGCTCGACCGAGCCCTAGACCTAAGATGGCCTCCCTCTATGTCATAAGCAGATCCATACATGTCGCGAACAGGTTCCCCGACGCTTGATGGCGCTCCAAGCGAGATGCCGTTTGAGAAAGGGAGTTCTTCCGGGCGTGAAATTACGGATGCATATGGCGGCATGTAAGAAAGTAGGATGGAATCGCAATCTTAGCAGCCGGCTATGTTGTTTGGGGTCCGGGTTCGAACTCGAAGACCTCCGTGGAGGACCCGTGGATCTAACAGAGAGTCCGGGGACTATGTCACACTGGATTTGGTAAGAAGAGAAGAAGAAGAAGAAAAATGTAACAAATGAGAGAAAAAATGATAAGCTTCCTTTGATATCAATGATGAACATACATGAGCTCTCCCAATAGAGAGAAAAACTAAAGGAGACAAGACTCAAACTCATCTAAAAACTCATGTGCTAGCTCTACTCATATATATAGTACAATGGCCTTGGGCCCAATATAGACACTCGACCGATTCTGCGCCGACCGGAAGGAGGCCCGATTATGTGAATGTTGGCGGTGCCTCTTGAAGTGCTTAGAATCACCGACGCCGACCGGCCGTGATTTCGCCGTCACTTGTCCGAAGGGCGCTCTTGTTGATCGCCACAGTTTTGATCGCCACAAGGCCCCCAAAATTGAATCAGTATGATCTTTTTGTATTGATTTCTTAGAGAAAACCAAGTCTTAAAATCAATACGCATTTGTGGGCCAAAAAGTTTACAAACCATATCTACTTATACAATGTGGTTCATCATTTCGATTCCGTAACGTGATAAACAAGCATTATTTTTTGACACGGTACTAGAACATGATAGTTGTAGTTGGTCTTTTATAATGTTTTTAAAATATATGATATGTATTAATGCTTTATATGTCAAGTTTAGTGGAATGATATTTGATCACATCTATTTTTATCAGTATTGGAACATAACCGCTTTTAATACGTGACATATACTAATGTTTAATATATCAAGTTTAGCGAAATAATATTTGATCACATCTATCTTCCTCGATATATAATATATACATGAATGATTGGTAGTAATTAATTGCTATAATACCACAATGTGGTAAACATAGTTGATTTAGTTTTACGAGACAATATGGTAAATGTAGATGGTTTAAATTTCTATTTTGCATGACATCAATGCATCAAGTTTAGTAATGCTGCAGTAGCAAATTTTGCTGTAAACATATGGGATTTGAACCCACAATTTTACCATGTGTTTTACAATGAATTAAATCAAACAAAGTCAAATTGAGCAATTGCCTTCAAAAGGAGCATACCCTGTGCACTAAAATGGAATGGAGAGATATGTAAGGTCATTTCAATTAGATCCTTTATAACTGGAACAATAACCGTGAAAAAGGACAGTTTAGAATCACATATAAGATGAAGAAAATGAAGGGGTAAAGACAAATGCTACATCCAGAGTGAAAAGTGGTGTCTGGTTTTAGCATTTAAAAATGCAAAAAGAAACGGATAAGAAATAAGGAACTGCCATGTAGTCATCCAAAAGAAGAACGAGGATCCACAGCTTGAAATCTTTTTTACAACAAATTAGGAGCTCAAAGAAAACAAATCAAAGTAACAAGAAGACAATGCAAGAACCGGAGCTCCAGAGTAATACCTTTGAAAATGCAAGAAATATTACCACACAATAAAGTTTTCTGGACAGATAAATACCATTCTAGGATTACCAAAGATTTGTAAGGTAGCCAAGCTTCATTCTTCAGCATCTGAAATTCAAAACTAGGCTACAATACCACAAAAACTTACAAAAAAAGGGCATACAAGAAGAAAACTCAAAACGAGACCATCCTTGTGGTTTTCGCTGACATAACCTAGACATCTAGAAAGAAAGATCTTTTTGTAATGGAAAATGCATCATATCGTGGGGAATATCAAGATATTAGATCCAAGAATGCCGATAAACCAAGAAGAACAAGGTAAAACCTGCTGAGGTGAGCAAGCTCAACGTAACAAGAAAAAATGCAGAGGAGGAGATGCAAATCGCACCTTTTAAACTAGTCGATGGTCCGCTAGGAGGAACGAAGATATAAATCCTAAACCTCCGCGAGAAGAATAAACAAATATCGCTTACCTTTCAAGCTAATCTACGCAAGATAATGCCGGATTTGCTAGGGTTCGACGGGCCCGCTAGGAGCGAAGATATTAGCCTGGCCCATGCCCCGCAACATAAGGAAAATTAGGGGAACACAATGTAGAGGAAGCTGGTACTTCAACTAAGCAGCTTCAAAAACGGAGACAAGAATGTAGAATGGCAAACAATTAGTGGAAAGCCCATACATCAACTCAAGATGACTTAGAAGTAAGGTCTAATGATTGATATGTCTCTGAAAACATGTATTCAAATTTATAAGATCGGCCAAAACACCCACCATGTTGTTGTTGAGAGAACGGCATTGCAAAACCGGGCCATTTGAACAAAAAATGGCCACCTATATGCCGCAGCCTGCTGATTTGTAGAATCCGCCATCGGTCCGAATTGTCAAAGAGGCTCCCTGGCAAAAATCAGGTGAGGAGAAAACAGATAGAACCAAAGAATCCGATGAAGAAACATATAGAAGAGGCTCCTCGGTAAAAATCCGGCCAAGATCCGACATAAGCGGGAGAGATCCGACTTTGCATGGGAAATCAGTAATTAGGATCCGGGTGCTTGGGATGCGCTAGGGCTAGGTTCGATGGTCCGCTAGGATTGGCCTTCGATGCGATGGAGAAAATATTAGTCATCCAAATTAGGGTTAGGGTTTGCTTATAAAAAAAGATAAGATAATTTAGGTCTAAATCAAACCGACTAAACCCAAAAAATAATAATAAAACTAACGATACTCCGCCACGTGATGCTTTGAGACGGGCACCTATCACACTTAGGGTGCCTAAAAATATAGTTAGTGTTTTGGCACCGAAAGTATTTTGGATTCGGCAACATCGGCCCTAAAAGCTTTCGACATGCACCACATCACCAATTATATCCATGTCATCAAGCTTCTTCCTTGATCGTGCTCTCAATCCCAAGATAAATTTTCACTGCTCACCTTTTTGAGCAAAGATTGTTTTATTTTTTGGTAGTTTGTTGGTCCAGTTATCATCAATTCGGATTTAAAACTGAACGTTGAATCAGAGTAATAGAGTAATGGATCAGATTAGTCAAATGAATATTATGTAATAAGGAAAGTTCTAGTTGAAGAAATTCCATGAGGGAATTTCCCGAGGCAGCGCCCAAGCGGCAAAGCCGCACCGCCGCGGAGTCTGGCAGCCCGCCAAGGGAATATTCCCAAGGGAATATTTCGAGACAAAGAACTTTCCCTTGCGTAATGAACTGTTAGTGAGAATTACGACCAGTCACCAGCAGTTCTAATATCGAATCTCCTGGCTATGGCGAGCATCGGATCTCCCTACTATGGCGAGTACTGGACAAAATACAGAAGGGATAGAAGGCGTAGGATACATAGAAGGCATAGTCGGCCAGATCGCAAGCAAAGAAGACTTGATGTAGAACAAAGAAACTCTGTGTTAAGAAACCTTGTGCTAAAAAATGGAGCTTCCGGATTCGTGAGTCGAAATAAACAAATGGCCGCTATGATCACACGCTTTCTTCTGCTCCTATTTGTTCTCACTCGGCAACGGCTATGGATAAACCTATGTTGGTGCAGAACTCGGCTATGGCGCTGCGCTTGAGACCTTGTGCTATGTGCTAAGAAACCATGCGGAAACCCTGTGTTGGTAAGAACTCGGCTATGGCATGGCGCTGCTAGAAACTCTATGCTAAGAGATCCTGGGAAAGAAATGCTTCCAAAAGAAAGCTTGAGCGGCGCCACCGTACACAGGCGGAGGAACATTTATAGGATTTAAAATGAGTGGAATAATGCCATAATTCTCACTAACTGTACACTACAAATATCCTCATGATTTCCTCACGCAAATCTTTAACTTTTGGAGATTTGGGATAAGCTATGATGGGTTAACATAAAGGTATTCCAACCTAGAAGATACTAAAATTAGATTCAAATTTGTGAAGAATAGTGGAGATCAGCATTTCAAAGAGATTTTTGTGGTCCATTGTGCAAGTGACATACATTGCTTCTTGTGCATAGCCTAAAAACAATAGAGATTGCATGTATTCTGATTAAACTGCCTATGCTGGATGTGAAGAAAGATGTTGATAATGGAGATTATGGCTGCATGACTGAAGATCCTTTGAGGGGCCTTAAACCTGCACCCAATTCAGAAGAGTCTTTTTAGAAGAACTAGCTTGCAAGTTTTATCTCGGGGGAGCATTCTTGGCCAATTTTTGTCTTCGCTTGCCCGCACTTCTAAAACAGATAGGGCAAACATAAGACAATTTTTATTCATAGCAAAAGCATTGCTTTTATCTAGAAAGGAGAAAAATGCCACAAGATAGAGGCCACTTGTGATATCTCATGCCCTTAGATATCTCCCCCTCGAGATATCTCCCACCTTAGAAGCCATGGAATATCTCGATCACCTTGGCAAAAGTTGCCAACACCTTTGCTCCTAGGCAATGTCGTTCGAAGTTCCAAAGTCATTATGGTTGCTTCTAGACTCACCTCCTTGAAAAAGGGCTACAACTTAGACCCCACTTCAAGTTCTAGTTCCCTTGTCCTATTGAATCTTCAATTTATGTACCACGCTATTTGACTCCTAATGACAGCATTCGTCATTACATTGAAAACATAAAAACTACCCCATTTGCCTTGTTCTAAAAAAGTAGAAATGATAGAGTCGACACCAAATAATAAAATTGTTGGTTCTCCCGAAAAGTCTTGCAAGTTGAACTTTTCTCGCTGCAATGCACAAGCGAGGGATTGTCTCAGAGCTCATAATACTTTATTTTTGGAGTGACCTCATTATTTCGTGGTTTCGGGATACCACCATAAGAGGGTGGGAAGGATTTCCCATAACATCCGAATGTTTTGGCCAGTTTGGTTAGGTTCCCGTGGGTGGTTAAGGAACGTTTACACATTCCCTTAAGATTACTAGACATTGATTAGATTCTCCATTTTGTACTTGTACCGATTGAACTTCACAAACCGTAAAGGTTTGAAATTCCTAAAACCTTGACCCATTTGCTCATCTAAAACAAAGAAAAACAATTTAGAAACCACATCATGCAACTAGTATGAACATTCTTGACCAACCACTAGATAATATTAGTTCAGAAGAATCTAAGAAATAATGAAACACCTGGAGCATAGATATGGTAGTTGTAGTTACTAATAAACATAGAAAACTATGCTCAAGGTTAGTGTTGACTTAAGAATCGAAACAATAATAAAAGCAACAACAAACCATATCAGAATGGACTACTAATAAGCATATAAATGAACTCGTAGCAAAGCCATCTTGCAAGATCAAACATGATTTTTGAACTAATAAAAAAGTAGGGCATTAGCATCGTGGTTAGAAAACCATATAAGTTAATGACAAATTAGCATTAGATATCATCTTAAATTATAGTATTAAAAATATTGGCTAAAAAACCACCTCCCAAACTAATGATGATTTTAAAAAACTAGTATAAGATATAGAACTAGTATCAAAATCATGATATAACTAGTAATGACTCTACAAAACCTTGAAGAACGTATGGTTTTTTCTAAGATTACAATTTATTTGTATTAAAAACACAATTTATACTAGTTTTCATGGTGATTATTTATATGAGTTCTTTTTTGGGGGCCTTGTGCGTGGTCTCGGCCGCTTTGGGCTTTCACGAGCCTTTGATGGTCGTAATTCAAGCACGATCGAGGATCCTTGAGCTTGACCTCCGTCCCTAGAGATGATGAATAGTCCCTGCATCAGAGGCACAGGACTAACACTATTAGATAGGCAAATATGTATTTATGGTTCAATTCTACCAACTTATTTATGTGGACTATTAGTTTCAGACAAATAATGGCCCAAATTTGGGGATATAAACAAATCTTGGTAAGAGCAAAGCATATGCAACATCCTGTCCAAATCACTTAAACTAAATGGTGTCCAAAGGCTCTCTTTGTCTCCTTTGGCATCTCATAAAATACATTCTAATGTACTGCCTCATATAGAGAACTTTTGGAATTGGAAACGCGAAGGAGCAACGTTTTTTATGGACATGCTACTTTGAGACATTTGTGTAGGTGCAATTGTTAGACATAATGAGTACATTGAATTATACCATGATATATTAGCACTAGCATGGATTATGATGGCAAGTAAAATACGTAGTATGAAAGCATTCATTATGTTGGCATGAAACTAAAGGAAAATATTTATACCATGTGGTATTTTTTGCAGTTAACCAAAGGCATCCATGTATACAGGTTTCTTAAAGATATGTTTGAACATAGAATTTGCACTAGGCAAGTGCAAAAAAGCACCTCTAAACTTAAGTATACGTATGGAATGTCTTTACATGTTTGACCATAGAATTTGACTAGGCAAGTGAGAAAAGCCACCTCTAAACCTGAAGTACACATATGGAATATATCTCCATGCCTGTACCTTCCCACATGAATCTCCCTCGACTCTAAGGTTCATTGTTATTTGTTATTTGTATATGGGCTTTATGCTTTCACCCATATACAATAAATGAAAATTATTCCCATGCAACCACATATAATGCCTATTGAAGGTGGGCCATAGTATGTAGTTGTTTTAAGAATGGGCAAGTGAAACAAATGATCATGCTTTTTGAGTTTGTACTTCCCCCCAGCCAACTTCTAAATCTGAAAATCTCTTGATATGTAAAAGATTACGCATTCTAGGCATTTTAAAAGGGAACAAGTACTCAAACATGATTTGCACAAATACATTATAATAGTCGAAGGAAACACATAATAACTTATGTTGAGCATTGTCCAAGCATTTTTAAAATCTTCGGCCATAAATATGATGGATTGCCCACCAAAGGTGGGCAATTTACTAGTTCACCCAATAAAGAATGACATTTTCAGCGGACGCCGTGATGTGACGCCTTTTGTTATAGCAACGTCGTTTACAAGATTTTTTATTTTAGTTGTGACATGTTTGATCCCGGGGCATGTTTGAACTAGAGGCAATGCTTGGGCCTAAGAGGCTTGTTTGAACCTAGGTGGCATGTTCGACCCTAAGGGAAATGCAATGCCTACACGTGGTATTTTGTTATTGCGACGCCATATATAGTATTTTTTATTTTAGTATGTGACCCGCTTTGGTCCTAGGTCGCATGTTTGAGTCACACGCCATGTCTTAGTTGGCATGTTTGACGAAGTGGCATATTTTAGCCACGCGGTAATGTTTGAGCTCAGGTGGCAACATGTCATTGTGACGCCATGTGTTGTATTTTTTTTCTAGTTTATGTGGCATATATTTGATCTTTTGTTGAGCCTAGGTGGCATGTTCGAGTCTAGGGCAATGCTCGAGCCTATGTGGCTTCTTTTGAGCCCATGTTGCACCCGTCTTTCCTCCGATATAATGTATACCAAGAAAAAAGGGGAGGGTACGATATAATGTATACATAATCATCCGAAACCTAACATAGACCTAACTGGTGTTGCCCTTCAAACACATAATCATCTTTTATAACTAGTTACCGCGCCCATCGCTGATAGGTCGGGTTTGCTAGATTTATGGAGTTAGCTATCCTGGACTGCTAGTAGTGGACTTCTCGACCCAAATGGATCTGGATCTTTAGGAAGAGGTAGGGGTAATTCCTACTTGTTCCTAGAGTTCCTTAGGACCGTGCTCAAAACAAAACTTGCCAAGACGATCGTCGAAAAGCTCCTCACACCTATGAGAACATCTTATCTCCCCTAAAGTATGAGGCATTGCTTGTACTAATCTCATGCATTTTTTTTTGCACCCGCTGCATGGGTAAATCATTTTCCTTTGAACTAATGAGTCAATAAGGGCATTGTAATTACTATTTATATTAGACATTGTTTAATATGTTTAGTTTGGATTTTTCTATCTATACATGGTTCTTACTTTAAGCTTCAAGTTGGTTAGGCCTACCGCATGAAGTTTCAACGTCTTCAGCAACACACAACCTTTTTCCTTCCATTGCCATGAGGGGCATGTTGATTTCAAACAAATCATATCATACGCATGGCAAAATCTTTACCTAAAAAGAGCACCTTAAGTCCGCTTTTATTTCTAGCAATATGAGGTATTGCTTTGTACTAACTTCATGCATCTAGATGTATTTTTAAGCTTGCACTTGTTGCACGTGTAAATCCTATTCCTTTGAATATGTGGATTGAAAATAAGGTTTCTATTGGAATTGATAAACTATTAAACAACGAATAAGTAGCGGTCCTTTAATTAGAAAGTAAGTTTTAACACTATGTTGTAACAACAATCAAGTTATACATTGATAGAGACAACCAAAGAAAGATCCCAATCAAGTAACGCTTATGAGCATCCCAATCAAGTACCGCTTATGATTAGAAGTTTTAACACTATGTTCTAACAACACAACCGGTTATACATTGATAGAGATAGCCATCATCGTCCCAATCAAGTATCAATATATTATGCAATAAGAGGAGGAAATGAACAATTTTGGCAAAATATAGCTTTATTTTAATGTTTTTAACAAAGTCGACTCTCGTAAAAACCCTTTGGCGACTCTAGCTTTTAACATCGCATAATATTTGGACCCGAGGTGACTCCTAACCGTGTTTGCATCACCCAATTACTTGCCATGTATGCCACAATATTTAATTTGTCGAAGTTATCTTTAGTATTTCACACATGATACTCAAATTTTTGCCGGAGAGAGGTCTTGATACCTTCCCCGGGCCGCATTGTTTAAGTCATGCCCAACCCTTTGTCCGCCAAGAGCAATTGAAAATTATGATAACATCAAGAAGTCATATAGACAACCGTGATGAGCACTTAATACTATATTTCACCGTCATCACTAAAGAAAGTCATATTTTGTAGATAGGATCCGAGAGGTCTTATTATTGCCGCCCAATTATGGACAACTTCATAAGACACCGATAATGTTTCAAACCGGAACCGGAAAAAATGCATGAAAGTTAAGGTAATCATAGCAAATTGATAAAAATTATGAGAATCAACACAAATACATCTATGTTTAAGAAATCCTAAATCGTTAATCCCCAAATAAAGCTATTCATAGTAGCTCATACTATCCCACACAAATGCAAATTGCGTTTAATAATGTTGAATGCAAATTGCACTCGCAAATAACGCCAATCTAAAAAATCAAAATGGCTAGAAGGTATCGCAGACATGCAAAATGACAAACCGAATCTTGTTTTCATGTGGAGCCTTATTTTGACCGATCATCGAGCTCTAAGAATGTGTGTCGCCACATAGAAAAATCCATTGTATTCTTCCATTGTAGCTCTAAGAATGTGTGTCATATCATGTAGAAAATCCATTGTATTCTTCCATTGTGTTTACCCCGGATTTTCATGAACCCATATGCGCTGCCATTCCTCGCCCTAACATGGATCGATATTTTGCATTAAAAAAGACGAAATGTCGGGAACAAAAGACGAATGTTGGAAACGCATATAACATGACGGAGATGATGGAAAGGATACCTGTTTTAGCCTCGGGCTACTCGACAACCGAAAATTGGGGCTCCATGGCTGATTTGTAGAGCTGCTATGATGGATCCACTCCATTGCTGAAAAGCTAGGCTTGAGGATTCTCCTCCCTACCCAAATTCAAAATATTCGCAATATCTTGCAAGGGGGAGAGGGCATCAAGATGTGGCACAAAAATAAAAGCCATCACTTTTAAATAGATAAGAGTTGTGCTCAACAAAGAGATCTTTTATGTTTAGAAGTGCAAGAACTTCTAGAATCAAGATAAGATAAGATAATTTTTTATCGTCCCCTGAAACCCAATAGGTTATGGGACCCATACAGAAGGGGGGCAAAGAAGCCCAAATCAGTCGGAGCAAAGAAGGCAAAGCCTAAACAAAACCCAAGGACAAAGTCACAAAGAAAAAAAAAGGGCTAAGGCCCAAAGAAAACATGAGGGCAAAAAGCCCCAAAGATAAATGGGGATGAACATGCTCATGGATGCTAAGGATATTAGTGCTATAGAAATATTCTAGACATAACCTATCCACCGGTTGAAGGCTAAAGTGGTCCGTAATAATCGGGCCGCTCCTCCTCGATTAAACTGCCCATTTTCTTATGTCCGGCTTCCCCTCACTTTACGAAGTTCATCCCCTCAAGGCCAAGACACCAGATTGGAGAAAGATCCTCCCCGTATCGAGAATGCAAGCCCCTTTAGGTGGTTGCCATGCTGAAGAATATGGAGCTCACTTAACGAGATCCCGGAAGTGAACGAGAAGGTGATGAGGCCGATTGGGACGCTGCTGTTATCGCGACCCCGAAAGCAAGACTCACAATTCCAAAGAGGTGAACGCATTGTCTCCGGGTGAAAAATTTCCCTCACCGTCCTTCCGCATCCGGTCTCTATAACCCCTATAATATGCAAATTAAGGGCCTGTATCACCATAGAGGCATTGATGAAGACGTCCCTGAGCTAGCAGAACCCTATGTGGTGGGCAAGCCTGAATCGTGAGACCAATCCCTACATCAAACACAATGCCCGGCCTCATTTTGAATCTCTACATCAAACAACAATGTCCGACCTCTGCCCCAAATCTCAGATCCACACGCTAGGTTGCCCTTAATCTGTAGAGATTTCCAGCGGCATTCTTCACTTCATAGAGGGCAACCTCAGACCCGATGTCCATACGTGTAAGGCATCATCCGTGATTCTCACCACCCTTATTTCCATTATCGAATGTGGCACGAAATCCTTTCAACAACCGGCAGAATCGGTCCAACGCTCACGTAAATAGGGAGAGGTGTGATGGAGGCGCGGGAGCAAGGGCTGCCTCCATTGACTGCGGGTTTTGCCCTAGCCATTCGCACTCCAAAATGCTGGTTATTGGGTGCGTCCCCGTGGGCTCATGATGTGCGGTGAGGTTAGATGCAAGAATGCGAGAAAAATTGGACAACGGGATTGGTGGGCATGGTTGATGCTTAAGAAAAGGGGTTGTTGCAGAGAAAAATCGATTCAGAGCCAACTGGCTAGATCCGATTGATGAGCCTCTACTGAACTGGAACTTGGGTGAGGGACCGCATTGAGCTAGGGGCATCAAATGAAACGTAAATCAGAAATCAAATTCACCTTAAACTTGATGGCCGTAGGCAGCTGATTCTCCGAAAGGCGTTAGATCCATGAAAATTATTGCGCAGATACTTGGAGTATTGAACCATGTTTCCGCGCAAGATCAAGAGGCTTCCGATTGCCATTTGCTCCAATACCCCAGGTCCAACAAATAGTCAGCGACGCAAAGACAAGATAACGGGTCCTAGGACGATATCAGACAGCTCGCCACGCCGCGACACCACACCGAACGACCGGTACGCCGACGTAGGTTAAGTTAGTAGCCCCTAGGGGGCAACTTCTGTTAGGTATGTGCATTTTCTTATTAATGTGCACATGCACATTTATTAAGGTGCACACACATTTGCATGTGGGCACATTTAGGTGCACACATTTCCATGTGCACATTTCGCGCACACATTTCCATATGGGCACATTTGGCCACCTAGCTATTAAAGGCAGGGTTCCATTCCCAATTATCCCACATCTTAAAGGGGATAATTGGAAAACCCTAGCCCAACCCCTTGCCCATTTGGGTAGGAGAACCCTTAATCTGCCCATTTTCGTTCCTAGGGTTTTAGAGCCTCGC